>NEKD01000041.1:0-330867 GCA_002287115.1 Auricularia heimuer | reverse complement strand
TGCAGTCTGCAATGGATACCACCACCCCGATTGAAAGATCATGTAGGCTCGCGGCCGCCGCAGAGACGGATACGGCAATGGATTTTCCGTGGAAATAAGCGACCGCGGGTCAGTTCAAGTTTGGCGGCGGCGCGAAGCAGGGACCGCAGCTGCGGAGTTTTCGCGGGCCGCGAAAATGAGCCTCGTGAAGCTCACCGTGGTCTCTGCAGACGATGTCATACAAAACAATCAGAAAGGTTGATCGGAGAAGACTAAAGGGCTGAAAATTCGCGCGAGAGCGCGAATTCAGCTGTGTGGCAGCGCGAAGCAAGGACAGCAGCTGCGGACTTTTCGCGGCGGCCGCGAAACTGAGCCTCGTGAAGCTCACCGTGGTCTTTGCAGATGATGTCATACAAATCAACCAGCACGGCTCATTGGAGAAAAATAAAGGACAGCACTGGTTGGGATGTGCTTTGTGCATCGACGTCACGCTTGCACGACGCTCGTGGATGAAATCAAACTCGCGGCCGCCGCGAGATATTTGCCGCGTGCTTAATTGACGCGAGCTATCCCGCGGCCGCCGAGAAACCGAGTTGAGTATGTTCAAGCATTTTCTTTGGTCATTGCCTCAAATAAATCTTCAGTCGATTCACACCTGCAATGAAAGCAAGACCAAATTTTCTATTTGGTATGCGGCCAGTGAACATGCCGTAGACGTGTAGCTACAATCAAGCATCCGGGAAAGCCTTGAATACCTCCTTGACGACATGCACAAGAGCACGAGGCATCTCCTCGAAAGCGGGCCAGGACATGGCCAAGTCCTTGAGGGTGGGAACGTATTGCGCGGGCACGGGCATACCCATGTTCAAGGCGAAGTTGACCTTGTTGAATGCCGTCTGGACGGCGGTCGTGTCGAACTCGTCAGGGACCTTGTCCAGCCACGGCGGCGGCAGCCCAAAGGCCTTCTCGACCATCGTGTGTCGGAACTCCTTGCTGGCTGGCGAGGCAGGGCGCGAGCGGGAGCGCGACCTCGGCGGGGGCATCTCCACAGCGAGCCTGCGCGACGGCGTGCGACCTGGGTAGACTGCGCGGCTGCCGCCGATGTGCTGCGCGTGCTCTTCCGTGGCGTCACGTTGCTCTGCTGGGCGGCGCGCTCGCCAGATCGGCCGCGGGACGCATGGCGCGAATTATCGCGGTCGTGAGACCGCCGTTCGTCGCACAGACGTTTGTTGAACGTGCTGTCGAAGTCCGCCTGGTCGTCAGAATACGGACGCTTCGACGTCGACTTGCCGTCCTCCACAGGTGCGGGAGTCTGCCCGCGGGACGGCGATGCTGCATCGGACTCCGAGGCGCGCTGGGCGGCGGGCTGCGTGTGCTGCGGGGCAGACTGAGCGGTGTGCAGCGCGGAGGGCGTTGCGGAGGGCGGCGCGGAGGGCGGCGCGGTGGGCGTCGCGGCGGGCTGCGTGGGCTGTGCAGCAGGATGCGCGGTGGAGGACGAAGTGCGTGTAGCTGCCGGCGCAGCGGTCTTGGGTGCCGTTGGCACTGGCGCCTGTTGTGCGGTGGACTCCGGCGCGCCCAAGGCGCGCGAGTTGGGCTCAGCTGCGGGTCCTGACAACGCTCCGGATCGCGTCTTGAGCGCGGGTTTGACGGGGCCCGTGTTCGTCGTCGCACTCGACGACGCAGAAGCAGGCGGGTTAACCGCTTTTTTGGGCGCGACCGGCGCGATCGCGGCGGGAGCTGGCGGGCGCTGGCTCTCGGGCAGACGCTTGTAAGTCTTGCCGCCGATGATCACCGTGAATCCGGGTGCAGGTTGGCCCGAATTCAAGCGCTGCACGGTCCTGGTGCGTGCCTTCGTCAATGTAGACTTGTACCCCGACTGCTTCGCGGGGTTTTTGACGAGTTCACCGCATGTGCGGGCAGTGAAGTCGTCGGGGATGATGCCCTCGGGGAACCCCACCACCGCGGTGCGTGACGGAGGAAGCCAGAGAGCTATGGGAATGTGATTAACCGTGAAACGCTACCATGAAAATGAACATACCCTCCGGGGGCCCTGCGCGGGGTCCGTGCCTCTGTAGACGGCAACATCGGTGAGGTCGACCTCCACCGGGTCAGCGGCAGCAGTGGCGGGTGCGCTGGAGGCGGGTGCGCTGGCGGCGGGTGCGCTGGCGGCGGGTGCGCTGGCGGCCGGCGCGCTGGCGGGAGCAACGGGCGCGCTGGCAGGAGCAGCAGTTGCGGCGGCGGGAGCAGCAGTTGCGGCGGCAGCCTTTCCGCGGCGAGAACGAGTTGCGGTGAGTGTGGGGACCAAGGCAGGCTTCGCGGCAGCCGCGGACGACGTCGCGTCATCGACCATGGGTGGCGGTGATGAGGTGGTGTTCACGGCCGCCGCGGGCTCTCGCTGATCGTCGTCGACTGCGGACACGTCGCGCACACCCGCCTGGTGCTCCTCTTCGTCCGAGTCGATGACGAATGCCTTGGAAACAGACGCAACGCGCGAGCGACGCGGGGCCGCATCGTCACGCTGCTGGGGTTCAGGGCCGTACGCCTCAAACTCGTACTTCTTCTCCATCTCGCGCGACCTTACGCGCATGTTGCGAAGCTCGCGCACTGTCGGCGAGACAATGGTGTGGTCGCCGACTGTGTACGTCAGCATACGACCGTGCCAATCAGACGCGGGGTAATTGACGGGCGTTGTGCGTAGGACGGGCAGTGGCGAGTCGGGCATGGTGCGCTCTCCGGCGAAGACGATGCGGGGCCCGAGTTCGTGAGGGCGCGTGGGGTCGTTGGGGTCTCGCATCGACAGCCACTGCAGGAGGTAGCCTGCCTCCCGAGTGCGTGGCACAGCACGCCCTTGTCGACGTACAGCGTCGGCATGTACGGCAGCGGCAAACCCCAGGGCCAGTTGCCCAGGCATAGCCCATGCTTGTCGAGCACAAGCAGGTGTGCCATGAACTGGCACTCCCCGCTGCGCGGCTTCTCGCCCAGGCGCTGTTTGGGCTTGGGCGGGGGAAGGAGTGGATGGACGGCTGCGGACATGCGTCAGTACGGGCTCGCGGCAGCCGCGACATGGTGAACGTACCTTGCAGCAGGCTCTCGAGCACGTCGTCCCAGACCTGCGTGATGCCCAAGCCAACATACTGGGCGGGGTCCGTGAGTCTTGGTTCACGGTTCAGGTCCATGACAGTCCTCTCCAGCGGGGCGCCGATGCTGTCCGCGATCTCCTGCATATCGCGGGAATGCCTATAGCGGGTCAGAACAGATCCGCCCAATGGTGGACAGGAACCTACTGGCAGTAGCTCGCGTATCCACGTGTGAATACGTCGTTGGGTATCTTGAGCATGCTCAAGAAACCGCGGGCGCCAGGCGACCACTCGGCGCACGCGAGCGCTCCGTCCGTCTCTGAATTCGCGCCGGCAAGTTGGAACGACAGTTCGATGTCGTGGCACATCTTGAGGTGCGTAGCCTGGAGAAATAGGAGTCAGAAATAAATCGATCGCCGTGCATGGTACTCACCGTGTCCACGAGGTTCTGCTGGACAGCGCGAAAATAGCGCTCCATGCCACCAACGGTCTTGATGGCCTTGCCCTCGGGGTATGTGTACCCAAATCGCAGCAGAATGCGCTCCCAGTCAGGGCGCTTCTTGAACTTCGTCCATGCCGCTCTTGTTGAGAGGTTGTCGAAGTCAAACTCGTCGCGAACGTCCCATTCTACAGAGCACACACAAAGTGAGAAAAATCACCAACGCCGGAAAGATCAACTCACCGTTGGGCGGCATCCCGAAAAACCGCTGGAACAAGTTCCAGGGGCTCTCGCTGCCCGTGCCCGTGCACAAGACAGCCTCACGGAGAAACGACTCGCGATCTTCGCCGAGTTCGTCCGCCAGCTCGAAGCACTCTGCGCGGATGCGCTCAAAGAACGCCATAACGTGCTCCGCCTCCTCCGGGAGACGCTTGCGCCGCGCGAGGAAGCGAGTGCGCGGGTTGGTGGGCAACGCGAGACGCTGCGACTGCCAAGGCCGCTCGGCGTCCTCCTCGGGGTTGTCGCTGCGAACGGTCGCGGCATGCGCGCGCGTTTTCCTCTTGCCTGTCTTGGACACCGTGACGCTGCGCACGACGATCGCGCTGGCGCCATCCTCGGAATGGACGGCCTCGTCGCCGTCGCCGTCCTCGTCACCCTGCACGGCCCATCAACCTCCATTGCGTCGTCCTTGGGCTCGATACGAAAATGTCCATTGGCGTCCGGCGTGTCGAGATCCATAGCGCCGCCGACACTACCGCTGCGACTGCGAGGCGGGGGCGGCGAGGGCGCACGCGACGAGTTGCTCAGCAACGTGTCCTGCGGGTTCACGGTGGCTGGCGGCGGCGGCGAGTGCACTGGCTCGGTTGCCGTGCTCTCATTGTTCGCACGCGCAGCGCTTGGTGTTGTCTGCACGAGCGCGGGTGCCTCAGTCGCAGCTGCCGCGACGGGTGCGCGAGTGACGCTCGCGGCAGCCGCGGAAGACTGCGCCTGCGCAGGTTGTGGGCTCGCGGCCGCCTCGGACGTGGACGTCGCGGTTGCCATGTGCTGCTGCTGCGGCCGGTGCGAGGACGAAGCCGCGGTGGCAGGCTGATGGTACGGGAGCAGGGTGCCGGTGGGTTGCGCTGCAGCAATGCGCGCGACGGACGCGAGTATGTCCAGCTGTCCGCGCGAATTGGTGCTTTGCAGCGGCTGCATGGGCTGCGCGGGCTGCGGATGCTGCAGCGGCTGCATGAGCTGCGCGGGCTGCATGGGCTGATCGGGCTCTGGATGTTGCATGGCGTATGGCCCGGTGAAGTTGAGCGAGTCGAAGAACGTTCCGCCTCCCGGCAAGGGCAGGCCCAGCGCCTGCGAGAAGTCGCTCGGGAACGCGAAAGACTGCTGCTGCGGGTCCTGATTGTCCTGGAGCCATGACGGGTCCCCGCTTGGCCCGTGTTGCGCTGGGGCGGGCTGAAACACGCGGTGCGCGTACGAGCCGTCTGCGCCCGGCGGCACGTCGCACGCTGAGCTCGTCGGGCGCTCCTGGAGCGTCGGTGGGTGATGCAGGCCGCGGGCTGCTGTTGCGGCACGGACTGCGGCTGCTGCTGACGCGAGGTGTGGCCGTGCTCCGCAAAGAGGCTCTCGAGCCCCAGCTCGATGGCCTGCAGCTCGGCCAGCATGCTGGTCGGCCTGATTTGCGCGGCGAGGTTGAGGACCGTCTGCTGTGCGTGGCTGGGCATGACGCCGAGCCCGAGTCGCATCAGACGGTTCATCCAGTACTGCTGGCGAGACATGGCGTCGCCCATTAGCGGAAAGGCGGGTGCTGGGGTCGCCTGGGGCGGCAAGGCATCGTCATGGGCCGTCGAGGGGCGCGACAGCGCCAGCTGCTGCGCGTGGGGCGTGGGCGCAGTCGTTGGTGGACGGCTCAGCGGCGGCGCGGTCGCGTGGAAGACCGTCTGAGGATGACCGCCATAGAATCCGTCGCCGGTGCGCGGCGCCGATCCTGCGCGGGTGCTGTTGCCCAAGACGGGCGTTGACTGAGCGCCTGACGGCGCGAACTCTTGCTGCGCGGTGTCTGTCGCGTCCGCTTGCTGCCTGGACGCGGCAAACGCGCGATTTTGAGCGTACAGGTCGGGCCTGTAGTCGCTGGTGCCATTTTGGTTATTCTGCGTCGTGCACATGTCAGAATAGCTCGCACTGATCGCATAAAATACGCACATTCATGGTTGAGCGGGCGGTTTTCGATGTGAACGAGGCGGAGCGCGACGAAGAAAGAGATGGCGGACTTGTAAACGTGTTCCCGACGTTGTCGCGCGTTGCCAAAGCCCCTCACTAGATTTTCTTCCTCTCGTGCACGCTGTATGTAAGAACGCTTCACTTGCAAGGAAATGAATATTGCATCCTCTCTCGGCAGCCGCGAACGGCTCTTGAGTGAATGCAGCCATGGTTTGCAAACGACTGTCCTGCCGCCTGCAACCTCATCGTCCATGTCTCAATAGACGGCACTCGCTGGAAATAATCTCAGAGGTGGTGCCACCGGTTGCATTAACCTCCAAGTGTTGGGATGCGTCGGTCGTGCACGTTGTGGCATCATGCTGATATCCTCAACGCGTCGTTTGACCCTTTACCATGTTCGCCCAGCACGCCTCAACGTTACAGCCTGTGGGGAACTTACTCTGAGGCCATTGGACCTGATTTAAACGGTTGTAGACCAATGAAATGCGGCAGTGAGACGCAGAACTCACGAATGCACACGATCTGCAGTCGCCGTTTAGGCAGAACAGACCGTGCTCACGGTGTACGGTGCGATATTCAGATTGTCTCACGGTGTGAGTGTCTCATGGGCACGTAGTACCTCCTGATTAAGCCCGTGGAACGAGTAGACGGTGATGATTCGTCACGTTCTGCAGTGAACTTTCGTGTTTCGGGGACGAACACAACACGCGCACGAATGTCTCCCTCGCAATATCCCACATGTACATCATGTTGAACGCAATACACAGATATATTGGTGTTGCCATAACTGCAAGAAAAGCTTAGACTATACACAATAGCGATAGACTGGATGTATGCAGCTGCAGACGTGTATTCGCCGTCAGATTGTAGGTCGAATTCACACTTGCACAGGCATTGAGCGTCCGTCCAGCAGTATAACAATGAACAAAGCTTCTGGTCATCACACGGGCAATTCATTGAAGCGAGACATGACTGTACATTGAGCGTGAGGGCGTGCGGGTCGATGTGCGGGGGCTAGCAAACATTCGTGCACGGAGAGCAACAGCATGTACTGTGTTCACTCTCAAGCTGCAGCAGGCATCTGTGAACAGATTTGTTGGAATGGCATTGTATGCAGACAGCAGGACATTCAGACACATTCATCGGGCAACATAGGCTCATTCGAGGGTTCTGCGAGAGTGCAACAAGGCGGGCAGCCCGCCGCACCGCGCATCTCACGTTCACTTGTAACCTGGTCAATTCACATCACAGACCTTTTTTTTGGTTGGCAGGGCAGATTACAGCAACAAGAAGTATTGTCTATTGAATGTCTTCACGAGAGTGCCTACGGCTGAGGGTACAAAGCGCGCGCCGCACACGCGGCATGTCGTCTTCCTGCAGCGCCGTGACGCGCTTCCCGTCCAGCAGAGCCGCAACTGTGGCCAAGATCCACAGGCCGCAATCCGAATTGTTGCTCTGCCTTGCAGAGCCCTAGTCGGCGTCAGGATATAGTTGAAACAAGTAACCGCAATTACTCACCACCATCGGGCGTGCTGTCCAGTCCTCGGGCAAGGTCGGCGTGCTGGGATCGAGCGTTCGCGCGAACGCGGTCACCGAACGAAAGTAGCGGAATACGGTCTGGATTACCGCGTCAGTGAGCTATTCCCCGCTACTAAATGCGAGACGCACCTGCGCATGCTTCCTGACGCGCGCCTCGCGCGCCAGGCTGTCGAAAATTTCGATGTAGCCAAACGCGGGCCACACGAGGGTGAGCACCCAGTGGCTGTTGTCCTCGTTAATGGGGACGATGACCGCATCGCGGCCCCAGGGCGCGATGTTCTTGACATGCCGATGAAGGTCGGCGACGCACATACCATCCGAATAGCACGTGAGCTCGTACGAGCTGAGCACGCAGAAGCGGTCGAGCAGTCGCGGGTACTCGCGCGCCAGGACTGACACGCTAGCGTTGATGAGTTCGTCGTTGAGCCAGCTCGTGGGTCGCAAAAGTCGCGCCCAGGATGCTGTTGCGATCTTCATTCGCGGGAAGCGTGTGTGCGCATCGACCCACAGCTCGCGTGAGATCGGCGAGAGATCCGCGGCCGCCGCGAGTCCGACATGCTGCTGCCAGGCGTGAACATGCTCAGGCATGGTCTATCGGTCCGTTAGCAATAACCCGCGGGACAAAAGCTGGGTATAACGCACCTGTATGTCGTCCAGAACCTGCAATCGTTTTGACGACGAGTCGTCGACGACGGGTTGCTTCGGTTTGAGCGTGACGCCGACAATCTCAACGTCTTCGTCGTCGCTGTCGTCCAATTCGATGGTGATGCAGTCCTCGTCAGAATCGTCGTCCGAGATGACGATGACATCGTCATCGTCGTCGTCCAACAGCACTTCGTTGCGCATGTGCCGCGGGGTGCCGGTACGGGCCATTTCCTCCAGGTCTTCCTCGTCCTCGGGGTTCTCGTCGTCAGAGTTGTAGTCGGTAACGGGGTCGAATTCTCGAACGTGAGGGGCGTCGGCAAAATGGACGCGGCGCGGGCGCGGGGGCGTGGCTGGCGGGGTGAGCGTGGAAGAAGGGAGAGTGGCCGGATCGGCTGCTTGCGGTTCCGGGGTCCAAGTCGCGAACTCGCGGCTGCCGCCAAGGTCCATGAGCTCTAGTCGAGCTTGTTCGCGCGCCAGGAACGGGCGAAATAGAAAGTCTGCGTCACGGTCAGAAAGAAAACGCAGAACAGTAATATGGATACGCACTGGCTGGGTCGTCATGCGCGGCGGTGACAGCGGCCAGCTCGCGTTCATGCCAGCGCATGAGGTTCCGGCTCTCGCGGTCCAACCTGATTTCTTCCTCGGCACACCGCTCGATGACGAGCAACGCGCGGATGCCCTTACGCACGTCGTCGTCGATGAGCCATGCCGGCGGAGGGCCCTCGTTGCCCGCGATGTAGACATCTTGAAGCAGCGTGTCGCTGTTCTTGAGATGCTTGATGTCCGTGGAGAGATGCTGCGGCAACGGGAAAGTGCTGCCCACCGGCCGTAATTTGACGAGCTTGTCACAGAGCTCGTTGTAGGCCTTGATCGCGCGAAGGATGGTCGGCGTGCGTTTCTTCATCGCCGCGACCGTACGCGTGTGCATAGCAGTGCCTTTGCAATCGTGAGCCTCTCGCGGCTGCCGTGAGAAATCCCCACTTACCGACTGGCAAGCCCTTGCCACCGCGTGCCCCGTCCAGCGTCCGGTATTCCTGGAAACGGCGCTGGAGAAGGCTGCGGCACGTCCGCTTCGCCTCGTAGGCCTGCAGGAGCACAGCCGTGAACTGCAGGCCCATGCCGCGTATCTCTTCGAACTCCTGGTCGATGTGGAGCGTGGCGTAGAGTGCCTGGGCCTCCGCAAGCAGGTCTGCCTGCGATGACTTGAGGTTGCGCAGGCACCTGTTCGCCGCCATGATCGCCTTGCGAGAACTGCCAGCGACGGCGGCCTCGGCGCCCTGAATCGCGGCCTCGAGGCCGTCAGCCTGCTGCTGCAGCGTGAGCACGGCCTCGAGGGACTTCTTCAATCGATTTGTGGGGTCTGTACGATATTAGTGAGTTGCAATGCTCGTGAGCGAACCACTCACGCGAACGAACCGACAGCTCAGCGGCCTTCTGTAGCTGCCACTGCTCGGCCAGGTACTCGCGTGTGTGGCCGCTCTTCGTGAGCTGCTCGCGCGCCTTTTTGGCCTTCTCGTCGAGTGCTTTCCGCCGCCGACGTATCCATTTGCCCATGTCATTGCGCATGCGCCTTCCTAGCCGCTGAAGCTGACGGTCCAGTAATACAAGACGCCGACGGCGCTGCATATGAGTTAGTTATCGACCTCGCCTGCTGATACACATCCGAACTCACAGAAACGGCGCGCAACTTGGGAATCATCATGCGCAACGCAGACCACAGGCGCTCCACGCCTTCGCCGTCCGTGAGCCCCATGCCCTTCTTCATGCGCGGGCTGTAGACGATCTGGCACGTCCACTGGTGGGCGTACGAGTGCATAGCGGATGTCACGAAGACGACGCGCTCGCTGAACCCGGGTGGGAGGACATCATACTGAAGGAAGGTCAGTCTCGGCCTCCGCGAGAACTCAGACGAACCAGTTGACGCGTCCGGTCCGTAATGCAGCCGACGTCGTAATAAGCTGCCACCGTCGCGCGCGCTGGGAGGTGTTCTGACAGCCATTTCAAGCCGGCCAGCATGTACCTCTGGCCCTCGCCGGCGTCTGTGATATTCATGAAACACAGTGGCGCCCCATGACGGCAGATGAGCGCGAAAATGCCGGTGTCGTCGAATTTCTCGCCCTTCACTTTCTCCTTGGACGATGTTCCTGCCGTATGCGAGTCCTGACACGCGTCGAGGTCCTCCTCCGGTACACCGCCCTTGTATTTGCCCCGCGGCCGCTTGCCAGCAGCTTCGAGCTCATGCTCCATGTCCGCCACGCACTCTGGCGATAGCTGGTACACGCCGCGAAACTTGAAGGGCGGTGAATCGCCCGCAACGAAATTGTGCCGTTGCGAGAAGTTTGCGTCGCCGCCGACGTGGATGTCGCATCCCCTGAATGGCATGAGCATGTCGGCCTGTAGAACCACGGAATTTGCTTACTGGTCGACACCTCGGCCATATTTCTCTTCATTGAAACACAGCGCGCAGCACGACACGAGGTACTCACTGCATCGTGTGCGAGGCCGGTCACTCTCGGCGGCCGCGGAACTCTCGGCACGCGAGGGCGTATTCGTGCTCGCGGCCGCCGCGGGTCCTATGTTGTCCCCGCTCGCGACCGCCGATCGTGACGGAGTTGCAGGCGGACTGGGCGGCGGGGTTGCTAGCATTGCCTCGGCTGCCGCTTCCGCTTCTTCCCGTCGTCGGTCATGTTCGGTCCACGTCTCCGCCCACCGGCGCTTCATGCTGATGAGGTCTTCGACGCTGTGGTCGATCTGACTCCGCAATATATCATACCACTGTATTGCATACTGCAACGGTCTACGGTAACCTTCATCAATCATTTCTCCCTGGGCATGTTGGTCAGATATGAGCTTTGCAAGTAATTTCTTTGCAACATACTTTGGAATTTTTGAGAATGAACCCCAGCTCGGCATGGAAGCCATGGAGGGCCCAGCAACGGCCATTGCGGAGTCGGCCGAGTGGAACCAGAGCTGGTAATAGAAGTCCAACAGCTTGAGCGAGAACGCGTACGTGGGGAATTCGGGTGCGGACGGAAAGAAACCGCGGGCAACGAGCTGAACACCAAGCGGGTTGTGCGGGCAGCACAAGAAGTGCTGTTCGGTATAGCCTGTGAACTGTGTCTCAGAACATGTCAACAAGCACAGAAATGTTGACTTACGATCCCATTCCACGAATGTGACGTGCCTAAGACTTTCACTGCAGCCAGGGACGACGCAGTGCTCATATCCGCGCGGCTCGTGGCCAGCCATGTGCTCCAGAAGGGGTTGCTGAAGTTTTGGCAGCAGGTCATCCCACCGCTCGTAGAGCAGCCATTTCTTCTGGGTTGGAACCCGCTTAATGCGACGTCCTCGGCGTTTTGGCGGCGGCAGTTGGACCTGGAAAACACGAGCAGCGGGCTCCGGCGGTATTTCCCCGATGTCCGCCATGAAGACGTCGTGCTCGACCGCGGCGGGCTGCGTATGTGACGGCTCTGCGTTTGATGCTGCAGCGTGTTCGTGGTGACATCCAGGGACCGTGGTTCTTCTGGCATCGACGGCAGCTGTCAGCCTGGAGGAAGCTGACTGGCTCGGCGTCCTCCGCGGCATCTTGTTTTTAGCCTGTTGCGCACGGCGAGATGGAACGATGTAGACGCCAGGAGGAACGCGCGGGCGTGTGTATGGGGCATGGCGGCGACGGTACGGCAACGGCGGTGGGAGCGCGGATATGGTCGACATTGTGGGCGGGAATTCACAAAAGCGGGAAAAAAAATGGGAGCAATAACATATAAGTGCCGATGCTATGACGATCTTACCAGCATTGAGAAGGCTGGCTCGCGGCGTCCGAGACAAACTCACGCGAGCCAGTTTGATTACTCAACCGATGTAGCCGGCTCACGGCGTCCGAGAACGTGACGACTTGATCGGCCCGACAGCAGAGTCGCGGCGGCCGCGATGATTGCTCGCGTGTTGCGATGACTCTCGGCTGCCGCGATCCAGGCATGGTGTCTTGCTCACTGGAATCCTGCTTGGACAGCTCCTACTCGGACAACTTCTCCTCGTTCTGCCAATCGCCAAACTCACTGTGCTACTGCGAGTCATCCGCCGGCTCAGTCGCGTTGTTCGAGGTCAGCACGCCACCGGAGGACATCAGCCAGGAGTCCGCGTTCATGACGCAGCCCTTCGCTTACTCCTACAAGACCTCGTACGTAGATATGGAATCTGCGGTCAACGTGTCAGAGGTTCAGTCGCGTTGTTCGAGTTTAGCATGCCACCGGAGGACATGTACTCGGTTCTTACTCCTCCAAGACCTCGTACGTAGATATGGAATCTGCAGTAACATCGCGGCAAAGGATTGTTCTGCATGCACGCGGCGTCGTGTCCGACTCGCGGCGGCCGCGAAGATTGCTCGCGCGCTGCGTTATCTCACGGCTGCCGCGAGCGTTGCGCCGTCGTGCATCCGTGCAGTTCACTTATCTCGGATTGAAACATCGTAGTGGTTGGTGCGTGATACCAGAAAGATTCATGCAGACAATCGCGATGATGTTACACTACGAGATTTCCAAAACTGTTTGGGGACGACTGTCCGTGAACGTGACGCAGGAGTGAAGGCGGGTCCGGTGCAACGCGTAGGCAACATTATTGGGGACGACTGTCCGTGAACGTGACGCAGGAGTGAAGGCGGGTCTGGTGCAACGCATAGGCAATGTTATTGGGAAGTTGTTCGCGGACGCCGCCGTGCGCATGATCGGCTTCAGCCTCCGCGCGTCTCGGCTGCCGCGAGCATCCAGCAAATTGTTCATTTTCGCCTAGCACGTGTAGAGATATACCAGCGGCGGTTCTCATATACTTCACTGACTTTGACGGCGTCCAGAAGCTTCCCATTAACCAAGTCATATGGCGGCGGCTTTTCGCGGACGCCGAGAGCTGCATGCCGGAATCGCGACGTCGTCCGGCGTATTCTGTTGACTTGCGCAGCTCTCCTCAAACGTTGCGCACTGGATTGAGTCATGCGCCAGTAGTAATGCCATCTTTTCGACGTCGTCGACTATCCTGCGCATTTTGTCGCGGCAGCCTCGACAGATTTCCCAATACCGCCTCTATTTGATTGCAAGCTGGCGGCAGCCGAGAGCAATCATGCATTACAGAACAAGCTCGCCTGGACCTGCTCGCGGTGGCCGAGAGCAATCCCTGCCATCGGTTCTGCACCTTCCAGAGCGGTTTCTCGGTGTCCGAGACTTGCTCACGACTCGTGAGCACGCGTGTAATGATCCGTTTAGGATACTTCCGGTACACCAGAGGCCCCACATCAGTGGTCTCGGCAAGGGGCCTCTGGGTTCCCAAATAGATCGCCTGAGGTGAGTCTGGACCTGAAGCTCGTGACAAGTGACTGCCGTGCGCCTCCAGGAGCACTCGACCACCACTCACCTGTAGTCTGAATGGGTCGGGCTGCAGCGCGAAGGGATCGAAGTCCCACTCCGAATCGTTGGTGTAAGGGTCATTCGAATTCATCGAAGTCAATGTGCCTATGTCGCGGTGTGGGTGCAAGGCAAAGGTAAAGCGGTTGAGATTGAAATTGAGCTTCCGCTGACTGCTTCGGCGCTCGGAATCAAGTCGGAGTTCGATGATGCACGTGATGCCGCGGATTTTGCCGCTCATCGCGTCTGGCCTTCAAGCTTCAAGACAGACCGTGGTACATACTTCATTGGGCGTGAAAATCTTTCAAATGATAAAGAACACGCTTGAGGAGAGTGGAAGTAAGTACGTGTCACTGTGAATGATATGTCCCCACGTGATCTGTGATACCGGGGTTGCAAAGTCGTACCGTTGGCGGTTAGGTCTTGCCAACGTGTTAAGTGGCGTGGGGCGCATAAAGCTTTGGAGATACTGCGGCGTATAGCACTTTGTTGAGCTGTTTCTGGCATTCGTTGCTTGCAGGCCTTCATATACTTAGAGCTGAAATAATGTAACTTGTGCCACCTGCATCACGGTGGCGCAGAGCATGCACATCAATCCGTATAGATCGGTTCAGTACGATACACCGGTAGTCTTCACACTCTGATTAGTCATCGGCGTTGTAGCCAAGGGTTGTGATGGAGATTTCGCGAAAGTGAGCCTGCCTCAGCTATGTTGAGTAAGTCTTGCAGTGCTCCGCTGAATATAATAATGCATGTAATAGTAGTTGCTCATAAACGGTATTTGTTCCGCAACTTGACCCAGGTGAACCGCGAAAAACATTTACAAACAGGTTTATAGCGTTCATATGCACTATTGAGCACGGCTTTTCAGCCATATGCATTAAAAGCCGCTATTTCACGCTCATACTGAGTAAGACAGACCTTACGCTCGAAGGACGAGGAAAATAGTGCTGCTGGTTGGCATCTCGTTGTTCCGTCTCAAACTCCGCTTTGCATCCGACTTTCTTGCTCAATGATCTCTCGCCGGAACATTTGGCCCTGGACATCTGCGACTCAGCACCGTAGGACGCTCGATAGCAACCTTGAAATTTTGATTCAGAGAGCGGGCCAGGTTGCTATCCGCTGGCTCATTTGTCGCTTTGGAACAGCTCACAGTCAAGGCCGGCTTTGTTTGGACTTTACAGCACTCAAACCTGTACCGCGGCCGGCCTCCAGCTCTCTCTTGTCAACGTAGACTCCGTCTAATAAACACGTTACACCAACTGTTCGCCCATATGGTGAGGGCGAACACCTCCATGCATTGTCCGTTGCACCTTCACAGCCGATATCGCTGCAGGCGTCCATGCTGGATCGCGAATAATACTCTAGAATTCGAAAGGCCACTCGGATTCCTGGACGGTCAGCTCCCACAATTCACGGACATATTTTTTTGCTGCTCACGCAATATGCAACGTTTGATTGCTTCAACGGCGCCGCTTTCTTGCTATTGCTGACTCGGCATTCATAGCCGCGTTCTCCTTGGAACTAGCTCTCCGGTCTCTGAGGGACTTCGTTCTGTCCTCTGGCTCTGATTCTGCTGCTGAAACGTGCAGCTGACCTGGCGGCTCAGCTTCTCTTGAATTGTATTGGTAAGATTTTTCCTAGCTACTAGCTGCTGCGAGCAATGATAACCACGACGTCGTTCAGGTACGCAATGAATTAAGGGAAGATAGTTCATGGCATTCAGGCACTCTTTTCGCAGAATTCACACGGACGAGCATGAGCGTGAGGCTAGCCCCTGTCAAGATGCTGATGGTCGTGACCTTCGGCCGACCCCGCGCTTATCGAGCTGCCATCATATCTGATAAGCAGCAGATGCAGCTCGCTCCGCATTTCCGTTGGTCTGAGGTGCCCACGACCGTCAATGGCCTTCCGTATATTCCACCGCCAACCAGCTCTCGCCGTTCCCGTGCAGTCACAGCCTGAAAAGGCGCCTCGCGCAGACGTCGAGCTGGCCGAGAAGGACGACTCGGATGAGTCTGTCGCTCAGGCTGACGCGCCGAACAACGACGCCGCCCATGGCATTAAGCAAGTCGAAGCAATCACTCTTACCTGGACGCGCGCGCATCTCGTTGTGGCCTACATCTGGTCAGTCTTCCGCGCCATCTGCACGCCTTGGGCCCGTCACTGACCCAGCGCACTCCAGCATGTTCCTGCTGTATTTCACGAACGCGTTCCAGTCCTCGATCACTTCGAGTTTGTCTGCATATGTGGTCAGCGGCTTCGACTTGCATTCGCTCATTCCGGTCATCGCCATCGTCTCCAATGTCATGACGGGCGCAGCGTACCTCCCCATCGCGAAACTGTTGGATCTCTGGGCCGTCCCGGTGGCTTCGCGCTCATGGCCATGATTTCAACGCTCGGGCTTATCCTCACCGCCGTCTGTACTAACATTGAGACTTATTGTGCTGCACAAGTGCGTCACCAGTATCTCGCCGCTCGCAGGGACTAACTGCACCCAGGTTTTCTACTCTATCGGATTTAGCGGGATGATATACAGCATCGACGTGATTACTGCCCACACGTCGACTATGCGTGACCGTGGATTAGCCTTCGCCTTCACCTCGTCGCCGTATATGATTACCGCGTTCGCCGGACCGAAAGCCGCTGAGCGTTTCTACGCCGACAACTGGCCCTGGGCATACGGCTGCTGGGCCATCGTTCTGCCTGTCATCGCCGCCCCGCTGTTCTTCGTGCTGCATAGCAACCAGGCCAAGGCGCGGCGCAGCGGGCTTCTTGTCAGAGAGCCCAGCGGGCGCACATTGGTTCAGAGTGTCGTGCACTACGCTGTCGAGTTTGATCGTACGTCTTCCGCATTGCCAAAATGCGTTCAGATAGCTTAATGATTTCGCCAGTCCTTGGCGTTGTACTTCTAGCTGCAGGCCTTGTGCTTTTCCTCCTTCCGTTCTCCATCGCCGAGTCGGCAGCGAATAAATGGCGGTCGGCGCACATCATTGCGATGCTCGTGCTCGGAATCCTGTGTCTCTTCTCTTTCTACTTCGTCGAACACTTCCTCTCGCCGAAACCCTTCGTCCCATATCGTCTGCTACTCTCGCGGAACGTCATGGGCGCATGTCTGCTGGACGCGACCTACCAGATCGCGTATTACTGCTGGAACAGCTACTTCTCGTCTTACCTACAGGTAGTGTACGGCCTCAGCATATCCGAGGCGGGCTACATCGGCGGCATCTTCGACGTCGTCTCGGGTGTCTGGCTGCTCGTTGTCGGCTTCCTCATCCGCGTGACGGGGCGCTACAAGTGGCTGCTGCTCATCTCCGTGCCGACCTACATCCTCTTCGTCGGGCTACTCATCTATTTCCGACGGCCGGGCACGGCGATCGGGTACATCATCATGGTCGAGATCTTCATCGCGTTCGCGGGCGGCACCATGATCATCGGCCAGCAAATCGCTGTCATGGCCTCCGCGGCGCACGACGACGTCGCCGCCGTGCTCGCCATTCTGGGACTGTTCGGCTATATGGGCGGCGCGGTGGGCAATAGCATCTCGGGCGCTGTTTGGACGCATACGCTGCCCGGCGCGCTGCGGCGCTTACTCCCGGACGAGGCGAAGGCGGACTGGGAGGCGATATACGACAGCCTTGAGGTCCAGCTCAGCTATCCCATCGGCACTCCCGTCCGCGAGGCTATCATGGAGGCGTATGCTACCACGCAGAGCAAGATGCTGATCGCGGGCACTGCGATTATGGCGCTCGCGTTGATCTGGTGCTTATGCTCCGGAATATCAAGGTTTCCGAGGTCCAGCAGGTTAAGGGAATGCTTTTCTAGTTCGATGCGCCGCCTCTGAAGACGCGTTTCCGACGAGCGGCGGGCAATATCACTATACGACCTTTACTTTGAACCAATCTAGATAAAAAAGTATGTAAAGTTAACGTACATTGTGGCGCACATTGATTCAATACAAGGTCAGTTCTCCCACGTAAACTACACCGCGGATCGGGCCGAACCCGGTGGCCAGGTCTGATGCTGGCCGCCACCACGGGGAAGCCTCAGCCGCCACAGCATCGTGGTGCAAGGTGACCACAGGCTTTTATCGAGCCTTGGAAAGGCTTTTGCCAGACTGGGTGGTGGCAGGCTCCGTCGACAGGTGGCCACCAGGTGTCAACGGCCTGCCGACATCCGACGCTACTCGTTCCCAGACTGCAGACTTTGGCTGAGTGCATGACGCAGGTCGTGTCGCCGCATTCTCTCTTTGGTCGTTCCCCGTGCCCCATCCCGCTTGCCAAAAGCCAGTATTTGTATCATAAAAACGTCACATTCCACTCGAATCTCGTCGAAATACAGGCCGATACAATCAAGCAGTGCAAAAAAACTTTGTCCATTTCCCCTCCCCCGTCCTGAGCGAGCACGTTGCACGCCGCTGATTACGCCGCCTTTGGAACTGGCGGAATAATGGCCTTGGCGGCTGCATGGGCGGCAGCCTGGAATTTCGGCAGGTCTGCGTCTTCAGCAAGCGAGTACGGCTCATCCTCGCCAGTTTTGTACTTTTCTTCGTCCTTGGCAACAAAATGGGCCATGGCACTGGGTAGCAAGATCAGGTCATGGACGGCACGACGTCGAGATGCACTCACGCTGCCAATCGCCGCGCGTCGTTGTTCATCTTCTTACGGAGCTGGCGAAGCTGCGCGTCGACGAATTCCCAGAATTTCGCGCCTCGTTGGGTGTCGTGATTCGCGTAAATAAAGCGCTGACGAGTGTGAGCAGGTTATTGAGCAAACCAGGGCAGAGAACGCACCAGCCAGGCGACTCGACTGCGCATTGCCGCGGTCACTTTGATCTCTGTGTTCTGCACAATGTCGTCGCAGAGGGCACTCAGACAGGATCCGGTCTTGAGTGAGTTCTTAATCTATCATCAAGGGAAAATGAGCGACACGCAGACAGATTCAGGATGGCTCACCGAATTCTTCAGATCAGCGCGCTTTTCGGTGGCGCAAGTCCCCGCATATTGACGGATTATGGCGAGACGGGAGGGGAAGATGGTCCACGTGTCGGGAAAGATGCCCTTTGCCTTCAGGAGATTCTGAGCAGATATTATTGATTAGAAAAGCCCTAACGGAAATGACAGCGCACCTGGATAGAAGCACCGTCGGGCATGTAGCAAGGGATGGCAGGCGCAAGGATCAGCGCCTGCGCGTAGTTTCGAATGTCCTCCTGCAACAGCGTCAATAATTGGGATAAGAAGCGAGCAGGGACAGACCTTCATGTTCTTTGACATGGTCCAGTTGTCATTATCCGCGAACTGGTTGCGCAGCATTTGGCGGATTTCAAGAACTGAGTCGTATAGTGTCACGACGCGTTCAACTTCCTGCAACTGTCCAGCCCATTATCAGCCGACCACACACAGAGAATAGAAATGCTGACCTCTGCGAAGGCCAGAAGCTCTGTTCCATGATCTGTCTTGCGCTTCTTTGCGGAAATAATTTGCTTTGCGATTTGTGTTGCGTTGAGCGCGGGTGGGCGACGTTGAGTTGCATCGGTGCTGGCGGGCTCCTGGGATTGTGGTGGGGTCGGCGACGAGGCGCGCGTGTCCGAGGTGGAATCCGTGCGGGCACGCTTTCGGCTATTCTGGACTTCAAGTGTGTCGAGGTCCCCAGTGCTGATGGCATTCAGCGTCAGTTCCATTTCGTCGAGCGCCGAAAGCTCCATATTGTCGTCGTCTCCCTGCACGGACATGGACGAAAGCAAGAAGCGCAATGTTTGGAGGGACAAAGCGAGCGCGATATATGGTCCACACGTGGGCACGCGTGGTGGAGGTTGAACATGGTCGTGGTTCGCAACCAAGTGTCGCTTCGGTATTGTCCGGAACCATGTGTGGACAGCAACTTCGTGCGCATTGACTCGAAAGTGATAGAATAAATACACAGAAAATATATACTCACTTCCCTGTCTTCCTCCGCTTTGCGGGGCGGGAAGCTGTATCTGAGAGTTCGTTTTCACCAGCATTGGATCCCGAAGGAGCTTCGGGCTGCTCACGCCCTGCGACTCGGTCCTGAGCCTGCCCCGCTCGTTCCTTCTGCACTTTCTTCTGCTCCATCGTGGCCTTCCGCTTTGCCTGTGTTGTGAGGGCCTTCTCAGCAGCCAATGCGGTGGCTTCTTCCGCGACAGTGAGGAGCCAGTCATCGCGCATATCCGAGCTTCGAAGAGGCACAGGATCTGTGAGCTGCGAGGGCAATGCCTTGCGCAGGGCTGCGGCATTGTGCAAGGCATGTGTGTTGATAACGTAGCGCTCGTTCTCGATGTGCTGAATGACTGGTACAGTTCGCGTTGTGACAGTGCGTTCCTGCATGACTTGCCGCGTGCCGGTCGGTCCACATCCAGAGGTGCGGCAGTCGTGCTGAACATTGATGATGAACTGGATGTCCTGAAGGTGCATGTCAATTATTGACACTAACAAGGAAGTGTACTTACCGCAGGTGCACAGTAGCTGAGCGTATGTGTTCGTGAAGTTAGAAATGGCATGCCGAACTCTGGGTGCCGCGTCGTCGCAACAAAGTACTCCTTGAGCACAATGAAAGCGCCGACACCTGGAGTCGCGTATTCAGGCAAGAGTATGTCCTCGATGCGGCCAACACGCGTGGGACCCTGCGAGCATATTGATTTTGTTGCGTTAATCATACAGCCCGTTTTTGCTCACCTCTGATTTTCCGTAGACAACCCATGAACCAATATCGCACACATCTCCAAGCCGTGAGACGACATGCGCGCCAGCGATCCACTTTAAATCAGCGTGCGACTGAAAGCGGTCATACAGCGCCGGCAAACTGCTGTGAAGCGCCGCATGTTCACTGGCCGTTAGAATTCGCGGCACTGCTTTCTTGCGGGCCACAGATTTAACTGTGCCTTGGATCGCGCCGCTGCATGAGTTTCCACTGCAACATGGATATAGTTGTAACGTACCTGCTTTCAACTTGCTCGGTGGTGCCCAACCCAAATGCCGCTGTACAATTGGATGCTCACGAAGGACATCGGTGACGTTCTTGCTGGCGTGGACATAGCGTCCATTCTCAGGCCAACACCCTCCACTGACGATGTGCTTGAGTCGGTCGATGTCCGCCAGCGCAATGGCGATGTCTCTGCTTGGCGCCTGATGGTTGCTCAAGACCGAGCAGAACCTGAATATCGCATTGAAACACTCGAAGATTTCGGTAGCAAAGCGAACTGCAGGGCCGAAGCGTGGAATGTCGTCGGGAGATGTGCCAATAGATGGAGTTTGACCTTCAGCAAGATGCGTGTAGGGTCCAAGGCGGCGTACGCGTCCAAAACATTGTTGATGAGAGCACGCAGCTTTTCCTGACAAGATAAAAGTGTATCAGCGTGTAGAATAACGAGAGAATGAGGAAAATCAAACCAGATAAGTTGGCATATCCTCAATCTCGGTGTACCAAAGCACTGGACAGAGTTCGCCGCACGCCTTTACCACGGCAAATTGCTCCGGAGTGCTGATGCCGTGCAGGTGAAAGACAGCTGTCTGAACGAGTGCCTTGAAGTGCTTCCCAATCAGGTTATTCTTATATTGCATGATGTAGCTTGCGCGCAAGGATGGGATGGAGAGTCCGCGTGTTTCCGTCGACTGGAGTCGCACGACGAACAATGCCTCTTGCTCGGCCTTCCAAGTCGAATGGAGCCCGTGCCAAACATACTTGACCAGGCCAAGCAATATCGTGTGCAGGATCTCGACGGGTGTGTCCTTGTGGGCGTCAAGACCTGTGGCGAAGTTAACATGTTCCTGCAAGGCTCGAAGCGCATAATTAAGCGCACCACTCCAGTGTAAAAGCGGGTGGTAATGCTCTCCAGGCTGACTTTTAAGCCATGCCTGAAGTGCCTCTGCGATTTCCTCTTGCGTGTGTGGAATGGTCGAGTCAGTCGGAGCTTTCAGGGAAGCTGTGCGCATCTCCGCTGCTTTTGCCAGCAATTTCTCAACCCACGCCTGTGCAACTGCGTCCTTGACACCCGTCGCCGTGTGATCAGCTTTGATGTTGTCTGCATCTGCCTTCTCGCCTTGGGTAGCCATGTCTAGTTGGTTCTGCACTGTTGCGTGTGTCTCAGCAACCGAACGAGGTTTCCCAGTCTGTGGAAACGTGAGCACAGTTGCTGTCAAATCGGCCACTCCCCAATATGCACACCTTGTAATTATTTGTGTACCATTCAAGCGAATCATCCGTTGAGTCCTTTGGAGCGTTTCGGCGATTCCAGCAGCGCCGACAATTGAGGTTGGCATTCCCAATCATGTGCGAGCAATTCTCGGATTGCTGCGGATTGTCGCCCAGGAGGGATTGCACGACAAGCCGTATCTTGCACATGCGGCCTGTCGCAGCATTGAAGCACAGTTGCGGGTTGTCGAGCGTTGACCTGAGGGCGCGAGTGAGCAAAGTATACCGGTCAGATACTTTGTGTTGCTCACAGAATCTCTTGCTTCAGCGCTGCAAGTTGCTCAGGTGCCGATGCGTGTGGACTGGTGGAATAGAAGCGAATGAAGTACTCCTGACCAAGCAGGGTCGACGGTAGACCTGCATTGGCAAGACAGATATTCCAGTGCTTATTATACTGCTTGGAAACGTTGCCCGAGACATCGTCGGCCCAGCTGTTCACAAAGATTGTAAAGAGTTCCAGGCCATCTGACTTTGCACGCAGGCTGTTTGGCATCTTCTCGCGCAGTCGTAAACTCGGCTCTATTACAGCTCAACGCTTAGCTTGTGACGCACAAATAATGCAGACAGCAACTTACCGTCAAATTCAGGTATTGCATTGCCGCTCTCCAAATGTTCAAAATTACGAGCCAGAGTATGCACCGGAACATGGATCTCCTCGTGCAGGTTAACATGGAGGCAGCGAGTAGCCTGTGTTGTAATTCAGAGATGGCCGGTCGGTGGCAATCGTGTAACACGCACCTCGTCGACTGAACACGAATAGCACTTCCCACATAGCACGCCGTCGCAGGTATGCCACATGGAGGGAAGCACAAACGATCCGTCCTGTCGCTCGGCCAGTTCGTTGACGTAGAAATGCTGTGTGCCGAGGCGAACCATGGGTGTGAGTAAGTCGGGCGAGAATTCCAGCCAGCGTCCTGTCTGCCAGCCCTCAGATACCGCAGTCGCCTTGAGCTCAGGATAGAAGTGCATCTCCTTTGCGACTTGAGGGTTTGCCATTTCCTGTTTCACAATCGGGTGAGTTTGGAGCTGGAAAAACGGAGATGAGGTTAATAACATACCAATGCAAACGTCTCCCGAGCAGAATTTGTAAAGAATACATTTCCGAGCTCAGATGTGTGCTGGAGGGTCGATGGAGCGCAGGGCTCACGCAGCCGCTTCTTGATCTTCTTCAGCGCACTCAATGAAGGAACGTCTCGGCACCCTGTCTCCTTCATGACCCAAAGGATCATGCGTATCTGCGCATCGGAAAGTCGCAAGCGCGGGAGGCTGGTAAGAATATCAACAAGTAGAACCTATCTTTTGTCAAGAGAAAGAAGCACTGGCGCGAACGAGCAGAGCATACCGTTTTGTTAGGATACGGAAACCAGGACTGATTGGACAATTGTAGGTCGTCATACATCATCTTCCTCATCTTCGTCGACATTGCCTGATGACTGGAAAATGAGCCAAGGTCCACAGCACTCGCGTTGAACTTGCCAGAGCTCTGCGCAATACCCTCGTCGTCGTCCGCCAAACCATCCTCTACATGGAGCCAGCTGGTGTCCAGTATCAGACGCTCGAGTGCATCTTCCAAGCGTGCGCGGTACTGCTCGACCGATTCTCCGCACCCGGCCTCAAGCCAGTCTGCTGCTGCTGCGAGATCAGCCGCCGAGAGGGCATAATCTGGCGATGCAGGGCGGGCGTAGGAACTCTCTCCTAGAGTGATATCAAAGTGTGGTTCATCCTGCTCCATCGCATCGACGGCTTGAAGAGGTGCAGGTATTGCATTGGCGTAAAGCTCTTCGATTTCGGCGCGTGCTCTGTCGCCCTCCGCGGTAAGCTCGACATTGCGTATATGCGCTTTGCCCTTTATGTGGTCCGACCAGCTTTTCACCCAGTTAGACGCACAGAGGGTGCAGCGGTAGCGACCGTCGTGCTCCTCGATGAACTCGGGGAGCGGCTTGGGGGGTTTCCTGGGAGGCATGATTGTGGGAAGTGAAAGAGGGAGGACAAGACCGGGCGAAGCGTCAGGCAACTTTGTGAGACATGAACAAGGCATCCATTTCCGGACACAAGACAAGTTCACAAGTAATACGTATTCGACAGCATATTACACGGCTCAAGAATGTGATGCCTTTAGCGGAGTGGAACAATGTTGGATCGAGGCTGGCTTGCCAGGATCTCGCACAACAGCGCCTGTGGAAGTATCAATAGCTTATTCCAGACAGGGTGCAAGGCCTTACGGTTTCGCTTGGGTACGGCCAGCAGTCGCGACCACCGCGCTCCGACTCCGGTGCACAGATAATACAAGAACCAGAAGACGCAGTCCCGGCTGAAGGAGCAGACGTGCGAGTGCCAGGTGCATCCATTGGACACGACACAAGTACAGCCGAGATAACGACTTTGGTGTTCGGCGACGGTTCGGAACGGCTCTCCATCTCTTGAGCGCAGATTTTTAAGGAGAATTTCAAGAAGGTCAGACAGTGGTCTACGAGCCGCGACATGACGAAAGGATGGGGTATATAATAAGAGCCTGGTGAGACATGGCGGATGCCGAACAAGAGCACCGCAGCAGCGTGCAACAAGAGGTCCATGGACGCTACGTCTTGTTGCCAGACACGAATCGAGCTAAATGGAGCATTCTGCTATCATGGGTTCGTAGAATTCTGGAGTGGGCACCGTGTACGCAATTTAAGAGATTATTATCGGCCGGGCAGGGCGACAGGCAGCGGTCGAAGCGCAGGGTTTGAACAGGAACAGCCAGCATGCCACGGGCGGAGCTTCCGGACGGCTTCCGGGGCAGGTAGCGACGTGGTGCTGAGCGGGCAGCTGCCCAGCACCTGGCTGATGGGTGGTGGTCACGGTTGTGGTACAGGTCGGCAGCATCCGGAGGCTGAACCTGTCCGGCTCATGCCGCTGAGTTGGCGGTGTACAGCACGTGTTCCAAAGGCCGGTTTCATCTCATACGAGGCGTGATAAGCGACTGAAAATCGTCCCACATTAACCTAGGCGATGTCGAAGAGGTCGCACAGTGCGCTGTCGTAGCCATCGAGCACTGGATCATTGCCCTCAAGGCACGTGGCGCTACGATTTGTAGCTGGAGGGAGAGGCACCATCGCAGCTGTCGGATTTACGCCAGCGTCGTCAACGGTATCGTCCGGAAGACTGCGCGGTTCTCCTTCGCCCACTCCGTTTGCGTCGCCCGATGCACCATCCAAACCCGATGGCCCAGGTACAGCGCTGCTAGTACTCTGCGGTCCGAAATCGTAGCCTACCGCGTCGACGACCGCGCCCCGGTCAAGCGAGTCGATCACGTCCTGGGCCGAGGTGAATGTCGCTCTCTGCGCGACTGCAGCATCCGGCGGCCAAGCGACGAGCGCGTCAAACGGCACCCATCTCTCCTGAAATACGACAGGCGCAGCTACTTGTCCATCGCCCAGTGCGCCCTGGTCAAGGTACGATCCTCCTGCGGCTGCGGTCGTATATCCCCAGGCGAAGAATAGCTCCCAGGGAATCCACCTCTCCGCGTACACCACAGTTGGTGGCATATCAGCCGCATGCGCCAGCGCCAGCTGAAGCTGTTCGTCTGCAGCGACTGTCGTGCTGTTGCGGCCGCCAATATCGCGGAGCTGCGACTGAAGCCCGTTGACTTCGGTTCTGTGCAACAGCTTGTCCAGCTCCTCGATCTCGAGCTCCGTGTTGCCGCCTGCCAGCGCCTTCGCCGCCTTCCGCTGCTTCGCGTCCCAGAACTCGCGCTTCAATCTGTCGTCCGTATAGAAGCCGTTCTTGCGGAGCCAGGCCTTGTGAAACCCTTTGTCGACCAGCGCGTGCCAAACCGCGCACGACATGCGATGTACGCGCGCCTTGTCGGTGTCGCGGCCGTTGACGGGGACGCCGCACGCTGAGCACAGCCGACCCTGGTGGTACTCCGCCTTGTGCGCCTTGGTGCGCGAGCGGAGGATTGGCTCAGACGCGATGCCATCGTCCGTCGCGCACTCCGTGCACTCTACATAGCGCGCATCCTCCAGCGACGCGCGACGGCCAGAGATCCTCGGGCCAATCGACTGAAGAACGTGTTTGTCGGTGTCGGTGAGCACCTTCCGCGCTGGAAGCGACGACGGCGGCGTGTTACGGGGCAGGCCCTCGATCGCCTGCGCGAGCTGATCGATACTGGCCTGGCGCTTCCTCGCGAACTCCTGGATAACATGGATCGCGCGACACATCTCGAGCGTCTTGCCCTGTGGAATCGGCGCGCTGCTAATGGCAATGGCGCTGGAGGCCTGCTGAGAGGACATCAACATCAGAACGCTGCGACAAGACTGCTGTTTCCCTGCTTACCTGCGCCGATGCTCCTGCGCTCGTAGACGCCTCACTTGCATCTGGTCCCTTCCACGGAGCCGACGCCGTGCCGCGTGCGGCACTCTCGACGGTAGCCTCGCGTGGTGTTGCCTCGCGCGTGAGGGTGGCGGGCAGCGCTTCCCTGCGCTTCTTGACGATGGGACGCGACTCCTGGTGCTGCAGAGCGAATCAGCACGCTGCGCGCTTCCCAACGAGGATGGCACTCACCACCACATCATCACCGTCTTCCCCGTCGTGGCCGCGCTTGCCAAGCATACGCGGGGCGGTACGCGGGCGCATGTCGTGCATTTTGGGAGTCGGTGCGTCAAGTAGCTGTTGACATTGGGGCGGCTCCTCTGCGCCAGCTTGCTCGCTCTGTGCGCCGTCCGGCTCGCCCCCGAAGAGCAGAGAGTGGTCGAATAGAGCCATCGATCCCGCGAGGCTATTGATGGCGTCTGTATCCCACGTTGCCGGCGTATGGATCGACGAGCTCCGGGACCGCGAGCCCAGCGAAAGGGATGCTGTGAGCGCCGGCGTCGTTTCCGCGCTATCGACTATGCCAACATCGCGGCCTGGGTCTTGGCTCGCGTAGAGCAGGTCGTTAAAGCTGTAGTCCTGGAATAATGACTGCGTATGAGTACACGCTCAATGGAGCCCTGTATGGAGCGATGCTCACCGTCTCGAGACCGGACGCTTGCTCGTCTTGCGGCCCGACGAGGTCGTTTTCAGCTGTGTCCTAGACGTATGTGTGAGTATACGCGCACTGAACGACTCGGACCTGAAGACGACGGCCGTACTACAGCACGTACCGGTGGTTGCACGGCAGCGGACAACCCGGTCTCGTCTAACCACGCCGAGTACCAGGCGTCGATGTCTTTGGTGCTCATGGCCGTGAAAAACTGGGGGTGACTTTGAGCGAAACGGACAGCGGAATCTGCAGGTGCAGGTTGGGTTCAGAAGGGAAACAACGCCGCGGTCGGAGTTTTATGAGCGCGTTGCAGCTCCGCGGCCCGTGACTTCCGGAACTTGCCGTGCTTCCTCGTGGGACTTCCCACCACGCGTAACGTGGTGCTTCAAGCCGCGTGAGGTAAGCGACCAATGATCAAACCCGCGTCGTTGGTTGAGTGGCCTGCGCGTGCTGCTGTTATGATTGGTTCCGGCGTGACATGCAGCACGAGGTGCATCTGGCGCGGTCGGCAGGGCTGGCCTTACCAACGGGTGTGAAGTGGCGTGGGGTGCATATAGCGTGCGAGGTACATAGCGTGCGAGATAAGAGAGTAAGCATATGGATTCTCTCGCCCGCAAGCCTTCATATAGCACTGGAATAATGCAATGTGCCACTTGCGCGGCACGTCCAATTCGGCGCTCATCACAAATTCGACTAAGATTATAAGAAGCTCTTCCAAGCTGGCAGCATTCGGGTTATTTCTTTGCTTTACAACCCAGGTTAGACTGTGAAACTTCGACCGAGTGAACCGCGAGCTGAAACGAGCAGCATCTACTCAGTCGCGCAAGCAAAGCCAGTCCTGGAGGCGAAAATATCTGGAAATGCTATCTAACTCACTTGAGAGAGTACTAATCAACTGATCACGAAAGTTTTAAATCAGTCTTCGGGTTGAGGAGTGGCAAACCGCGAAGCTTCTTGTTTCTATCTTGTTCGTAACGCGTACAGTTCCCTCGGACCGTTCCTCCCGCTGCGTATGAAGCGGTTTCACATCTCTGATTGGATTCAGTTTCATCAAACTGATACACTCACTGAGCCTAATAGGTCCCATTTGAACGAAAGCACGTATAATTTAGCACATTGCGGCGTCCATTGACACCATCAAGGGGTCACCACATTTAAAATTATGGATATTACGTTGTTTTTTCTTGTAAGCCCTCTGAGGCAGGATTAACTAACTGATTTGCTTCCGGACTTCCTGATTTGGCATATCCGGATCTATATCCTGACAGATCCGGACCTGAAGGACTCAGTCCCTAGGCTGAGGTCAGTAAACTATAATGTTCAGGTGCTTGGCTGGGTCCCTGAGTGAGTTTCTGCTCACAGGAGTATCTCAAGCTCCTGCCTGCACTTCCAAGTGTCGTAATTTCGCTTATTTTCAGCTCAAATTTTTTTTGGTAAGGGGCCCACCGGCTGGACTAACTAACCAACGTGATATCCCGGAAGCAAAATGTGAAGACCCCTTGGACACCATACAAAGCGGTCCAACGAGATACAGTACAATAGTTGAGCAAAATCCAAATACCACCACATGCTAAAATCCTAGGTTTACCTAAGCAATGTTGAAGAGCTCGTACAGTGAGCCGTCGTAGCAATCAAGCTCGGAAAAATCGCCGTAAAATGCAGCGTTCGTATCCGCAACGTCAGCCGCTGGCGGGAAAGGCAGGGTCGCAGCCACGGAATTTGCGCCAGCGACGTCAACGGTATCGCCCGGAATGCTGCGCGGCTCTCCTTCATCCACTCCGCTTGCGCCGCCCGATGCTGCATTCAAGTCCGACGGCGAAGGTACAGCGCCACTGTCAATGTGCAGTCCGATGTCGTAGTTGTACGCGTCGACGAGCGCACCATGGTCGAGCGAGTTGTCCACGTCCTGGGCAGTCGCGAACGCCGCGCTGGGTTCAACAGCAGCTCCCAGCGCCCCAGGGACGAGCGCGTCCGGCGGCATATCTCCCTCCTGGTGAATGACTGGCGTATCGACCGCGCCGTCATGTCCACGGTCGTGAAGCGTATTATGATTCGAGGCTCCCGTCGGCGCGGTCGTGGTCGCAGGTCCCCAGCCTTCGAACGGCGTCCAGGGCATCCACCGCTCCTGGTACATCACAGGAGGCGGTACATTGGCGGTAGACGCCAATTCCAGTCGTTGCTGTTCATTCTGGGGCCCGGCTTCCACGCTCGATAGACTGGGTTCGTTGCTGGTATCGCGGAGCTGCAACTCGAGCCCTGCGACTTCGACGTTCTGCAACGACTGCTCCAGCGCCTGGATCTCGAGCTCTGTGTTACCGCCCGCCAGCGCCTTCGCCGCCTTCCGCTGCTTCCCGTCCCAGAACTCGCGCTTCAATCTGTCGTCCGTATAGAAGCCGTTCTTGCGGAGCCAGGCCTTGTGAAACCCTTTGCCGACCAGCGCATGCCAAACTGCGCACGACATGCGGTGCACGCGCGCCTTGTCGGTGTCGCGCCCGTTGATGGGGAGGCCACACGCAGAGCACGCCCGGCCCTGGTGGTACTCCGTGTTGTGCGCCTTGGTGCGCGAGCGGAGGATGGGCTCGGACGCGATACCGTAGTCCGTGGCACACGCCGTGCATTCGACGTAGCGCGGGTCCGCCAGCGACGCGCGCCGGCCGGGGATCTTCGGGCCCAGTGATCGCAGGAGCGTTTTGTCGGTGTCGGTGAGCACCTTGCGCGCTGGAAGTGACGATGGCGGCGCATTCCGGGGAGGGCGTTGATCGCCTGGACGGCCAAGTCGATGCTGTTCTTCCAGTGACCGCTCTTGGAGAACTGCTGGATGACGCGGATTGCGCCACACATTTCGAGCGGCTTGCCCTGCGGAGCTAGTGCGCTGCTGACAGCGACGGCGCTCGAGGTCTGCAAAGAGCACGTCAGCACCTGGACGCTTCTAGAACATGCTGCTGCTCTGCTCACCTGCGGGGACGCTCCCGAGCTGGTTGACGCTTCGGTTGCGTCGGGGCCCTGCCATGCAGCCGGCGCCGCGCTGCGTGCAGTCGCCTCGACGGACTCCTCGGGTGCTGCCTCGCGTGTCCGGTTAGCAGGATGCGCTTGCCTGCGCTTCTTTACAATGGGCCGCGCCTCCCGGCACTGCAGTTCATGTCAGCCCGTTGCGCTTCCGAACGACTCGATAGCACACACCAGCAGCTCGTTGTCCGAGTCATCCTCGCTGTTACGTCCGCGTTTATGCAACATCTGGGGAGCGGTGGGCGGGGACATGCTCTGCTGCGGCAATGTCGGAAGGACCGCGCGCTCCTGTGGCTTGGGGTGCGCCTCGCCGTCGTGCTCGCTCTCTGTGCCATTCTGCTCGGCCCCAAAGAGCAGACCAAAGTCAAACAGCTCCAACTGCCCGGCGGAGTTGTCCGACGTGTCCGTGGCCAGTACAGCCGGCGTATGGAGCGAGGAGCTGCGGGATCGCGAGCCCAGCGACAGTGACGCTGTCAGCGCCGGCGTCGTTTCGGCGCTGTCTAATATGCCGACGTCGCGGGCGGGGTGTTGACTTGCGTGGGCAAGGGTCGTCGGCCAGCATTAAGAGGACATTTTGATTAACTAGTGATGCTTAATTATGTACCCTTATGGTTAATCAGGCATGCCTAACTGGTACCTACTACCTACCTACTACCAGTGACATAGCACAGTGGGGAGACTAATGATTAACTGAAGTAACCACTAGCCAGGTTGGGCCCTCTTGAGAGCCAATCAATCAACGCTCACAGTTAATCGACAATTAACTAAGGTTCACAGTTAATCGCCAATTAACTAAGGTTCACAGTTAATTATCAGTTCACCAGAGGCTGTACAGTACGGACGGAGGTACGAAGAGCTGATTGATTGCGACTCCTATTAATACAAGTGTCCATACAGCGCCTACAGGGTGCACGTGATCGCGAAAATGAATCACGTGCGCGTGGATTCAACAGACGCCTTTGTCAACCTCCCCATCCGTCGCATCGAGCCCAAGCTCGAGGTACCCGCTAAGATGCTCGGGACGCTCGAAATTCAGGAGCTCAAGAACTTGCTCATCGGCGTCCCGAACTGTGCTGGCCCTGAGCGCGTCTGAACAGCACCCCTCTGGGGCTCCCAACGTCAACCCGAGGTAGTCTTTCCTTTGGGCGCCGCCGCCGTAGCGCTGGAGCCCTCCGCGGTGGTAATAATGACGGTGTTCTGCCACGGGAAACCACTCTCAGCACGTGTACGGCTCATCGTTCAACGACCTCACCTCCGAAGACTAGTACGTCCATCGGGTTCGCCATCCTCTCCTTGTCGTGACCAAGGCGGGCGCCGCCAAAGTAGTGGGCGTACGTTTGCGCCGGGCCCTCCCTTGCCCCATGCTCGACGACTGATCGACGGAGCCCGATGCGCCCAGATTCGAACGTTGAATATCATCGACCACGCGGACACGACCGCTGAGGCGCGCGCGACGGCGGCGGGCAGCCCTTGTGTCACCATCGCGTTCGTCGTGACCACCACCTTGCTCGCGCACGTGGGTCCTGGCGCGTACGCCGTCGACGCCGCTGCGTCGCCGCCCGCTGTAAGGAAGATATCCGTCTACACGCCCACATTGCTCCCCGGTATCGCCCTCCGAGCCGTCCTCCCATTTCAGATGCATCTGCTCAATTAACTACTTAAGACAAGATGCATCCTAGTAAGTAAGCTACTCAGGTATGTACATGGTATCAAGAGAGAGTAACAAGCTGCATCCTGCAAGATGCATCCGATGCATCGAGGATGCATCTTGCAAGATGCAGATGTCAAAGCACAGGTCCACTTACTGTGTGCCTCCATGATGCATCCACATCTTCTTGTCTGCATCCCGATGCATCCGACCCCCAGGAGCTCCCCAAGATGCATCGCACCGAAGATGCATCCCAGGATACATCCCAGCCCGACCCCGGCTGGTCCACATCTGGGATGCATCTGAGATACATCTGGGATCCATCTGGGATCCATCTGTATGCGGAGAAGAAGACGGAGGCTATCAGATGAAATGATAATTGGAGGAAGAACGCGTACAGTTATGAATAACATGTTATTATATCTGGATATCTGAAATCAGTAACAATAACATAATTATCAGAGCACACAAAATGATAATGGGACGTACAGTTATGAATAACATGTTATTGTATCTGGATATTTAAAATCGATAACAATAACATCAGTATCAGAGCGCACGCATCGTAAATCACCTGCACGACGAAAAATGCTTACCAAGTTATGGCAGAACACACTGCAATTTGCACTGTAGGCTGTCGGGGAAGGCTTTAGGGGAAAAAATCAGTATTTATTAGCAATGTGGTTATGGAGACATACTCGCTCTGTGTTGCAGGGTACCAAGGTGGACTAGCGCTAGGGCATGGAGGGAGATGAAACCATGGCAGTGCGTGCCGATGGTGGGGGAAAGGGGAAAAGAGGCGTTGAAGGTCCGCTGCACTCCGCCTGCAGCTAAGTGGACGAACAGTTTTCCTCGATTAATGGCATTGTGAAGGGTCTGCATCGGACAGGCGCCAATCGAAACCAAATGACAGCTGTGTTATCGAGGTTCATTATGTCATGTTATTGTTATTGCTGGCCTGCATCGGGTTCTTATGACGTAATGCAAAGTGACATTTGCACTCGATAACCTGACTTTTGTTATCACAGTTCATTACGCCGTGTTATTGTTATTTCTGGCTCTGATCCTACTTGAAGCAAAGTGACATTTACACGCGATAACTTGACTTTTGTTATCTTTCCTCATTGCAAAAGTTGATATCAACAGTATCATCTTATTTTCACTTCTCAAATGATAGTGCACAGATATTTTCAAGAAATACACAATTTTACACATTCACTTGGAGGAAACCTGTGGTGTGTCCGAACGCAGGCCCGAGGCATCCTGCAGGGCCTGCTGCAGTGCCTCCAAGTCGAGGTCTGTGTCTTGGTCGAAATGAGGATGTGTTTATCGTGAAGAAAAAAAACTCACCAAACTCAGGCGTCACAGGACGACCATCCCCGCGCTCAACAAGCTCCACCTGGGTGCCGGCCTTGGGCGACACCCTTTGGCGCTTGTATTGCCATGCACCTAGAATAGCGATGGCCGTCACAGCACACAAAAACGAAACCGCTCCGATAACGAAAGCGGAGATTGTAAGCATGGCTCGAGGGCGGTGGGGAATGTAGCGGTTTTGAGGAAAGGGTAGTTGGGCAAACGGCCCATTCCGTGCCCCACTGTAAATGTTCGCCGCTGCCACCTGATGACAGGTGTCTAAGTGATCTGCACCTGTAGAATCATTTCCTCATTGCTCATTTTCCCTTTTATCATTCGCAGTCATATTCTGGAATTAAGTTACTGTGCACTGTCTCATGGGAGAGCAACCACCATGAGCTGAGAATCTGAAGTCAGGACCCTTGCAGATCATTCGAAGCATTCCAATTTAAATTGTCAGTGCCTCGTGGCTAACTCATGGGCGCTCTATGACGCGTAAGGCACAGTTGTGCTAACGAATGTTATTGTAATAACATGTCACTATAACACGATGTTATTGCAATAACGTGTCAATACAAAAGGTTGATAACAGCTTCAATTCTCCGAAGGTCTCTAGTCTCAGGTATACCGCACAAGTTTCGTCTGTCCTCGCAATTCTGGTAAAGTCTCCCGTACATAGACGCTTGACTTATATACAATGTTAGACGTCTGAATAAACTGCGTATTTCCACTCACCGGTTCGAATAAGCTTTCTGACCTGGATTTAAGGCTGTTCTTCCGCGATCAACCCAAATCCTTTGCCAATACTTGAAGAATCCCAACGTCCGTCGGAATTCCTCTTCGAGCAGATATAGGTGCTCAGCTGCTCGGCATACTCGGGCATGGGCGTCGAACCATTCCACTCGGAGCACTGGCGGGCGGCATTAGATATGAGATCTGATTTTCCTGCAAGGACTTACATTCTTCCTCCCAAGTCGTAACATCTTGATCTGGGAAGAGTCCTCTGGCCCGCGGCTGGTCATCATCTATGTGATCATTGCGGGCTGCTGCCTCCATCCAAAACCATGCAATGCGACGTTTCGAACGTCCGATTTGCTTCGCTGAAGTAATGTTATTGTTATCTTTGAACAACGACTTGAAACTTACTTGGGTCAAGTCGGGCAGTGGTGGATACAATTTCTCAAGTGCTTCAGCTTCAGCTGAGTCACAGGTCGAAAGCAGCTTCTGCAGTGCAGCTCTACCGCGACGGTAACCAGCAGCAGCTTGTGTTACCAGTCGCTTGTTCCGACTGATGAATCCGTAGGACCTGGTCTTGGACTTCTGCCCAGTGTCGTTCTCAGAGCTCTCCTTCTCCAGAGCTGCACGACAGCTAAGTTTGCGCCGAAGTGTCCGAAGTGCATCATTGCACTGAGCCTTCCGAAGCTCCATCTCGGCGCAGATGAACGCACGCATTCCGTCCATGTGATATGAAGCAGAAGGCAACTGAGAGGGAAGTTGAATTGGTTGATCCTCGCACCGTATTGCTGCATCAAAAGGGACTAGGTCCAGATTGACTAATCCCATGAGCTTCTGCTGCCACGAGTAGAAGTCTTCGACACGCGTCAAGCAGCGCCTGCGCAGGTCAGCTAGGCTAGAAATATCGCTGTCGGTAGTTGCAGTCTTGGCCTTCTCCGCAATATCGCACCTGAGGTGTTATCATGTTATCGTAATATCATGTTACTATGTTATTTCAAGACTCACTGCTTCTCCTGTAAGTCGATTCCCTCCTGGATCATTGCAGGAACTCCAGTCATGAGGCCTGGCCTTGAGCCCTGAGATATTTCCTTATCTAACTGATTCCTTATGGATTTTGCAGAAGGAGCTTGGATACTTAGGACCGAATCACATTCACGACTTTTGTAAGGCTCACCAAGATCGGCCTGTGCGATGTACGGATTTGCAACATCACTTTTCCAGTTTCCAGACATGATTTTCTCCATATATCGCTTCTGTTGTGTTTTCCATGAGGCAAGTGGGAGACCATTGCTGACAAGGCTGATTTCAAGGCTCGACAGTTCGTCCTGGATGATTTTATACACTTTTAATGCTTCAAGGTACTTTTCTCCAAGATTCGAAGCTATGAGAGTTGAGATGGTGAAAGGCATGCAGTGAAAGACGTACCCATCTGATGAGTCTTGCGTATATTCAGATCTGAGTGATGGTCGTTGATGGTGTCATGCATTTGTCCCGGACCCATCTCGCGAACGAAGGTGGAGATTGCATTTGTAGCTGGCCAGCGTCGCTCTCCACCCTCGCCACAAAACAGACCAGAACCGCGAATATAGTTGAAGGAATATGGACCTCTGCAGGCTTCCTTGTGGCCAAGCAGATGAAATTTCCCAATGCCGAAGATGACCTTTGTCGTAAGTGGGACCCAACCAAAGCTGTCGCACATGCGATCCCAGAACTTGACTTTATACTGGCAAGATGTCCTCGAGAAATGGAGTTGTATACCCGCCGGTGGACCGTACACTGTACACCGCCGGTTCACCGCCGGCGTTCACCGCAGTACAACGCCCGTTCATAGGTTTGCCGCAGAAGTTACAATGCGCCCCTGATATAATTCAAGATATTCAATGTTAAAATATGAGTGCACTCAAGGTGGAACTTCGTCTCTTACAGTTTGAACTGGTACGCGCTTGGTGGGCGCTAATAGAAGGTCACCTTAAGCGCCGCAATGTCGTAGCGACACGTTGCCCGATGGTCGTGTTTGCCGCGTGTTCGTCTTGCCTGCCCAGACCGACCTGCTGCTCCAGTCGACGGTCTGCATAGTATACGGTGCGCATGTCTGTTATTTTTCGTACCCTGCAATTGGTACTTACCACATTGCAGCTGGCTCGGCCGGCTTTACCAATCATCACACTGACTGGCTTGATCTTCGTGCACGACTGGTCCTACCTCTCTGCAAGCCGGTTTATATCATTTGGTGTGTGACTCCGTGCAGAAATGGGAGACTATCTTGCTGAGATAGCGTGTTCTTTTTATCACAGAGTAAGCCGCCAGCGCCGAAATTGCTTGTGTTCAGCCTTCTCCAGGCATCCGTACTCCGTCACTGTGCGCAGATCTTGTTTTCTCGTGCATGCTCCGTATTGAACCTCACGCTTGGACAGTGCTTGTACACTCTATCCGCTTACTTGCGCTCCATTCTCACCAGAATGCCTGAAGCACGCGAGCTGATGCTCCTGTCATTCATGCTCGCATATCTGCTACTTCTTCGGCTTGGTCTTGAGTTTGGTTCGGGTGCCATGCAGCTCCTCAATATATGGGTCGATCCTACGCTTAAGGAGGTCGAGGCTGAGGCCGAGATTGAGGTTGATGAGGCCACGCTCTCCCCAGAAGCTCGGGAACGTCGTCGTAGAATTCTGAACCACCAGGCGTACCTCCTGCCTGTGAACTCCGATCTCACTCGGGGCTCCAGTGCGAAGTCTGGACGCAGCTGTGTCTGGCCTACTGGTCTTTCTGATCTTGCCAGTCTTGTACTGCATGGTGTCAGTTATACTGCACGATCAATTGTACTGAACTTCGGCTCCAAGATCCTCGCGGTACGTCAACTTCGAAACGGATACCGAGTTTTGTCAACTGAATGTATCCTGTCTAGGTTCGCCTGATTAATCATACCTCGGTGCAGGTGTACAGGCGAGAGACTTGGGAATCATCCGTACGTGATATACCCGCTATCAAGGTCAGTACAGGTGCTATACGCAAGAACCACGTGCTCAGTATGCGCAGGACGCCCGTCAATTTAAAATTGCCATTGCACTCGAGTTCGCTTCCTTTGTTATTGCATTTGTTTCGGCGGACCTTGTCTGCGAGGTATATTGTTTCTTGTCCAGTCCAGCTACATTCGCGTTCTCACATGGACACAGCCGCACTGGTACTCCTCAATGGATGAGATGAAAAAGCGTGACCCTCCGCCGACTTTACCCTTTCCTTGCAATATTCCCACAACGCGTGAGGGGATAGAGGCTGTGCTTCCCGCTGACTTCACTGGGCGTCTACCGCTCTCACTCGCATTCGAAGACTCACTTGCGAGGTGGATCATCCTCCGCCGCCGGCGCTCAAAGCGCACCGATCTTGCCATACTGGTTCTAAGAAAGCACGAGAAGACTTTCCCTGGAGTGGGAGTTTATACTGTCTGCGAGCTGTTCTACATCGCCGGTGCGCACTTCTTCATTATACAATCTCATTCAATATTCATAACTCTGTGCATAGGCCTGTCCCCGTATCTTACGGAAGCCGAGGTCTTTGACTCGCCCTCCCGCACAGCGCGCCTCGTTGAGGCATACTATGCCTTTCTACATGATGGCTGGAAGATATTCGAACGTTTCATGCAGACTGCCTTGCACGATGGCACGATTCTTGCGCCCTCACTTGACCATCGCGTCCGCTGTGGGCAGGGTTGCTTCCACGTGTTTGCGAAGAGGACAGCTATGGTTACGAAGCGCATGAAGAGATTGCAGACACTCTACAAGGTCCGTGCAAATGCACCGCTTTAGTTCATTGCATCTCATGTATTTCAGGAGGATGTTGCCGCCGACTCCCCAGTTCGTTATGATGTCTTCGAGCCGTTTCTCATGGCGGTTGCTTTCAAGAAAGACATTCACCTGGGTGAGATGATTTTCGGGCCTGAGCTTTTTGCGAAGACAGGCATAAAGCCCTCTCGAACCAACTACGGTCCACTTCAGGCTATGTTCATCGACGCAGGCACGTGTCGATGCTGCTCAAAATGTCGTCAGTGCTAAATTGTAGACAGGATTACTTGATGCTCCAACATATCTCCATCCCAATGAGTATCTTCCCGCTTTACCCGAGGGCGAGAACGGTAAAGGTGGTCGAATGGACCACTATGCTTTTCGCATCCAGACCGAGCCTTCGAAGCGCCCGGCAACTGGGAAGGCAAAGGCTCGTGCACCTTCTCCAGGACTCAGCTCTGAGTCAGAGGGCGAGGGGTTAGACGAAGTGGCTCCCTTTATGACAGCGGTGCCTGTGCCAGACGCAGCTGCGACATCCAATGCTTCCACACAGTCTTCAGCAGTCGAGGCACCTGCTGTTCCCAAGGTTCGATATGTGCGTGGTGTAGTCTGGACGGGTGTACCACCTCGGCGGGTCGACCTTGAACGGCGCAAGCTGCGGTGAGTTAGTTCTGACGACTTAGTTATAAATTATTAAGCTGCATTGCAGGATGTTGACTGAATCGGAGATGAGGGCTGCGTCGTTTGAGACTGTAGTCCGGACCACGAAGCAAGTCGTAGTTGGGCCAATGGAGTGGTTCGGAAATGGTGTCTTTGTCAAGGATGGCAAAAGGTGCGTTTCCAGCCAGGTGGCTCTCTCGCTGCTGATGTCTATGCCACACGGTTAGGATCGTCATTGGTGCCTGCCATGCTGACCCTGTGGCTTTTCCCCGAGAGGGAAAAAAGGATTTGGTTGCGCGCATCATCAGGGGTCGCGAGCGGGCACGTTTCCTTGCGCAAAATGCGGGCACTGCAAAGCGTGCCGCACCTGCGGCTCTTGCGAGCAAGGTTCGACAGGGACTTGCAGCGTACAACAAGGCCCGGGACCTTGTTTCTACTTTCACCGGGGATGTGCAACCCACTCCCACCGCCGCTATCTCATCCTCCTCCTCGGCACCGCAGCCGCGCCGCCGCATGCATGCTGATGCTCGACTTATTTCTGAGTCCTCTCATCTCACTTCGGGCAGCTCTTCTTCTGCTCTCATCGCCGCTGCTGCGACTGCTCCATCGACTGTGACGACACTTTCCGATACTTCTCAGGAACAGCCCGATTTTTCGGCAGCAGCGGACAATGCCAACGATGACGAGCCGCTATTTCATCTTCACTTTGCTATTCCCGATCACATCGTCTACGCTTCAACGGGTCGGACACTGGACTTTGGGGATGGCAAGGCATCGGACACTTCTTCTGAGGGGTCTGAGCTGGAGGAGGAATGGGCGAGTGCGACTGGGATGGAGTTGCATGCTGATTCTGGATCTGAGTATGAGGTGTCTTCCTCGTCATCAGAGTCCGACCCATATCTGGACGAGCTATCAGATGAGAACAGTTCCGTACAGCATGTAAAGCGTGCAAGGCGTCTTTAATAGAAATCTATGTGAGATGTATAAGTCCGTGCCAGTACGAGGGCGGCTCCCTGCCATGCAGCAGCTGATTGCAAGTGAACTATAGACAATTAATAGCCTTGAATACAGTACCAGAACACATATATGGGTTATGGTGATACATAGGTAAGTACATTAGTAGTAAATGCCAGGAATGCAGCTGCCGCTACAGTGATTCCGGCCGAAGCCGAAGTTACATGGGCGAGTTAACTCTGTCCCTACGCTTCGAGGCTCCTGATTCTAAGCTCACCACTTATAACTATTATGTTGCTAAGACCCTAATAAGTGTTTATGCAAGGTTTCGTGACACCCGGATGATGGGTTGCATCAGGACGCTCGCACGATCTACACTGAATATCCGGCCAAAGCCGGAGTTGAGCGCGCACAGTGACGCAACTCCGGCTGTTCAGAAATATACTTGCTCAGCGCAGTCAGATACTTATCACTCAGTTTGCAGTAAACCTTCAGTATGTACCTCTGAACCTCAGAACTGTGTGAGTGACATCGCAGGTACACTGCTTAATGGGTATACATACACTGATACTACAGTGCCACTCGCTGCTTAATCGGTATACATACACTGAGAGTACGTTGGCATGTTGGCAGACGTCTAACGAATCCTCAGCGGCGGTACAAAGGGCAACCGTCGATTCGATGGTGAATCTCTGGCAGCAGACCAGCGAACCTTCAACGGCTATCTACCGATTTCAGGGCGGTGTGGTGTACTCTCGCTGACTCTCCGGTGCCTAACAGCGTATCTACATAGACTTGCCGCTGTTTGATTGGTACATACACACCGCAGTGCCAGTGCATTGCCAGTGAAGTGCCGATGCCTCTTCGCTGTTCATCTGCTGACTATGTGATGTCACTGTAGTGCACACCAGCAGTAATACGCTGAAAATACGGTGTGACATAGTGATGCAACACTGTCCGTGTGCTGTATTGCCATTGCAGTTCGCTGCAGCTACGTCACATTTTCATCGCTTGAACGCTGTATGACACTAATAGTGCATTGAATACCTAGTGGCTAACTACCGTATTCTCACTGAAGGACCGGTGAATGTTCACCAAATGTGTGCGTATTCCGGCTATAGGGTGCTGCGAGGAGGATGAGACGGGATCAATATACATTCTCCGCGCGAATCTTAGCATCACCCCATCATGTCCCTCGAACCGACGCAGCTGGAAGAGTCGCTTACCCAGAGCCTGACTGCGTTGGTCATCGCCAAGCTTGAAGTCCTTGCCGCTCAACTCAAGGTTGAATGTATTGGCAATGCACGCCGCAAAGCCACCTACGTTATTCCCCTTGTCAAGTACATGGTGGCGAACGCTGCAGCACTGCGGGACGATGCGCAGTACCAGGCATACTATGTCGGCGGAGGAGGAGCGCTTCCCAAGACGAGGACTACCAGCGAGGACAAGAACACGCTGGAGGCTGCTGCTGCTAAGGAACCCGCCAAAACCACGCCGTGCGCTTGATGCAATTGCGCATAAGTACAATGACTGAAATTGATATGATACAGGGCATACGAGGCTATAATGGCGCGCAAGCTGACGGCAGACCCACCTGGCCGTGCTGCGAAGCACAAGACAGTTACGTTTGCAGGCGGCGACGAAGGTACGCCTTATCTACGCTTCTTAGATCCGGTTGACAGCATCTAGGCGCCACCGTGTCAGGCGCCGACGGCGCGCCAACTACGCCAAAGCGCCCTGCCAATAAAGCAACCGCCAAAGCCGTCGTCGAAGCCGATGTGTCAGGTTCTGAGCTCGATCCTGATGCGACACCAAAAAGTGCTCCAAAGAAAGGACCTCGCGTCGAGAAGGCGTCCAAGCATGGTCAGTCACTTTTTGCATCTAATACAGTCATTATTAACGAAGCCACAGTGAAGGTTTTGATCCACAATCTGGGCCCAGGGCTGGAGGAGGTTATAGTACCGCTTGCCGAAGGAGTGCACCGCGAGGTAGCAGCTCCTGACGCTGAGGGGAGCACATACTATGTCAAGCTCGACGACGTCCTTACCTCAATGACGAAGCACGAAGTTGCTTCGCCGCTCAAGGGTACGTCCGGTGTCTTGTTTTGCGCGTAGCAACTTAATTCCCTGCACATATATAGGACGTAACGGTAGACTCAAAGCGTTCACCCCGGCGGAGAACGACGATGAGCCGCGCAAGTTGCGCGATCTAGGAACCGTGGAAAAGATCCTGGGTGGCGACGTCTCGCGCTTGACCAGCCTGACTGCGATGAACCAGCATCGCGTCGTTAAGCGTCCTCTGACGCAGGGCGGCTCAGAGTTTGAACTGAACATTGTCTATGTTCCGGTGCGATTATGGATTCAATGACCTGAGCGATTCTAACTTCCAGTTCCACAGAGCGATGTACCTGAAACCACTGCTTCGAAATCCGGACCTGCCAGCGACAAGCAAGTTCCTGCTGCACCACCGGCTGCACCTGCTCCGCTTTCGAAGCTTCAACTGGATACAGATCCAGAGTTCCACAGCGCGCTTACCGCATATCTAACAAGCAAGGACGTTCCACCCTGGAAGGGTCCTCCGGCCGAGATCATGTCGCAGCGACTCCAGCGCTATCTCCATGTCGAAAAGGCAATGAAGATTGTCGAGCCTTGGCGGACTAGCTTGCGCAACAGTGCTTACGACATTCCGAAGGATTACCATGGTGAGTATCTGCTGGGTAGATTGTGCATTATCTTCGACTCAGTGACGATGTAGACATGACGTTTCCAGACTGTTGGCGCTGGGCCGGAGGCCACTTCACTATCGACGCCATTCGCGCTGCAGTCGGCCTCAAGCACACGACGGCGAGCAACGATTTGCGCTGCTTCAACATTCCAAACAAGATTTCCGAGGCGGCGCAAAAGCGCATCCAGCCGCTCCTCAACTGGGTCAAAAAGCCGGAGGACGAAACGCTCAGTGCAAAATTCGGCAAGATGTCGCAACGCGAATTCGACGAATGGCGCAAGACTGCTCTTGAAGGAAAGTCGAGCAATACTAACAAGCAGAAGCTGAATGCGAGCGGAAGTAGCAAGGCGAAGGGCAAAGAGAAGGAGGTGAAGGACAAGAAGCGTCGTAGGCGCGACGAGGACGACGACGATAGTGAGTCGGATCGCCGCACCAAGCGCAAGAGGCTTTCAAGCCAGAACCTTGACGATGACGACGACGAGCAGTCTGACAGTGATTAATTGTCTTCAGTATGCGCTCCATGTATCTATGTGATTGTCTTTATGCATTATGCCTCTATGCAACATTTACACAGATGTAAGCTTTGCGTGCGCGACTCCGGCATCGGCCGGACTTATTCAATGCATTTACTCGTGTCATTGTCCCATCACCACGTATCCGGGTGTCACCAAACTTTGCAAGAACTCTTATTATGGTCCCAGCATCATACTGATCACGAGTAGTGAGCTTAGAATCAGGAGCCTCGAAGCGTAGGGACAGAGTTAGCTTGCCCATGTAACTTCGGCTTCGGCCGGAGGTCACTGTAGCAGCTGCTACATTCTCCGCATTGCCCGTTCAAGTATCAATCCGGGTGTCATGAGATCCTATAAATACATTCAATCAGTGAAGCTGAGTCTAATGCTGAGGTTCTACCTGCTTACAATCAGGAGCCTTGCGGTGAAAGTGTCATGCTACATTGCGCAGCACAGGTTGACCGAGACATTTTATTTCGCTCCGAGACATAGTCCACACCCTGAAGTTTGATCGCGATGGAACTTCGATCAACGTATCGCCGATATATAAATGTGTGCTTGGAGCGAGTGATCTGGGTAACGACATGGTTTTCCGAGTTGACCAACTCTCTCTCATCCTCGATCTCTTCTTCCATCCAAATTATCCTGCACGCAATGCACTCTTTCTCATCGGTGCCATTGGTGCGCTTCTTCCACTTCTGCAACTTCTCAGAAACCAGCAGCGCACTGCTCGCCGAGACACTGTAACAGGGTGGGATACCACGCTCAATACAGCGCTCGAGCTTGTGGCCGCTGAGGCACTGCCTGAAGACATCGACGAGGACGACTTCTCCGGTCGCACTGAGCACGCAGTCCACGACTTACTTAGGGACTTCAGTGCACTCTCAGACCTGACGGAGGTGGAACACTCTCCATTATTGGCATTCCCTCCGCCCGTCCTGTGCACACAGCATCTCAACTGTGTTGTCTGTCCAAATGGCCCAGCATTGCGGCGACGCGCAGACGCCCATCTTGTTCGAATCTTACGCGGTGACGCAATTCGCGCGCATGGGATACTTGTCAGTGCAGTGTGCAACAATTGCAAGACCATCTACTGGCCCGACCGACGCTCAGTTCGACCGGACCTTGCAAGCGAGGCACGCATTACTCGGTTGGAAGCACAACCACACTACATCCGCGTGTCGAAGACAGACCAGCTTTGGGTACACCGCGACATCGCAATAATGCAAGAATCCGCATTCCGAAATCTCCATTGTGGATGGTCAAGCTTCGCTCAATATCTCAGCGACTATCGTCCAGGAGCACCAGTCATGACCTATCGCCAAGTGCGGCGCCTGTTTGCAGAGCACCTTGGTCGACGACTACTTCTTAAGCATGGACTTCTTGACGGCTTTAGCTGTGCAGCAGAGCACACTGCAGATGATCTCATGTCTGCCGTCGTTGCAGCTATTGGACCAAATGGTGGGACTGCTCCCCAAGCTTTCGAGCATTCCTGCAGTAACTGCACACATCCAAAGCGCTATCGCACTCCCAACCAGCCTCATCACGCTCTTCCAGAAGAGTTTGTTATAGGTGTCGACGATATTCCGGAGGTAAGCAGCTGAATCCTTCCTTGCCTTCAAGCACTGATGGACTGCTCATTCTAGCTCCCTGAGAATGTACCACAGGCACCGCCTGCCGCTATTCTCCCTGCGCAGCCAGTGCATGACGACGACGACGAACTTCAGGTCAACATGGCTGTAATGGATGGGAAAGCTATTCAACACGCTGTATGTGGCTCACTCGTTCGCCTTGAATCCTCAACTCACATACATCAGATTTGTGCCATTGCAGGGTGCCAGGGCGCACTCAATAACTATAAGGACGGTCGCTTCTGTGCCACTCATGAGGAGGCTGGTTGGAACGACAAATGCGGCATCATTCCCTGTGGCCGCCCACGCGCTGTACATCTTGGTGCAAAGTTTTACAGCTGCGACGCTCCCGAACACAAGGCATTTTTTCAGGCATATCAACGACGGTTTGGACGGATGTCATTTGCTGGGGTGCAACGAGTCATCAGGCAACAGGTTCGCGCTGCCGACGAGGGTGCTCCTGGAGTTCAGCTTCGTCCGCATCTCCCTGACGTCGATGGACTTGCCGGAAATCGAGTTGATCACGTCTTTCGACCGCGGGCCGTCTACTGCATCCAGACAATTCAGTGGGCCTGTGGATATCCAATTGCATGGACCAAGTTCTATGATTCGGAGTCAGTCAGTAACGTCTACAACTTCATTGACAGTGTTTGGGCCGACCATCCGGCACTCCGCCCATGCTTTATTGCGTATGACAAGGCGTGCGCATTCCTTGCCCATCTCCAGACATCTCACCCGGACTCTGTCTGGATTGAGGTTACACGCTTCATCGTCGACTCTTGGCATTACATTGGCCATAGCGCCGAGGACATTCTGTGCCGCACCTTCTGCAACCCAGCACCAGGAGATGGATCCCAGCCTGATCTAGTCCTGGAGCGCGTCGACGACAATGGACGGATACATCGTACACGCGCATTCAACCTCGAGACGGCCGAGCAATTCAATTCTTGGCTGGATCGCTACAAGTATTTGCTGGAGCAGATGTCTGCAACGGCTCATGATTTTATGATGCACTCACTGTTTCTTCTTTATGCTGAAATAGTTGATACTCGCACTGCAAAGCGCGAGGCTCGGGAAGCTGCAAGGGCAGCAGCTCAAGGGGAGGAAGACAATCCGGACGTTGACCAACAGGTTGAAGACGAAAATCCGGCTGGTCAGCATTAGTCTTCCTTCTGTCCATTTGTCTAACTGCTCATAAGATTAGATTGAGGAATGCGAGCGCTCGCATCACAAGATGCGCAACAGCGGGTCCTCAATTATTTTAAGTAGCATCAATGTCGAAACTATAGTCGCTTCCCATATGTTCTTGTATTAAGTCAATGCTCAATGGAATTCAAGCATGGGGAAAGCGTCCAGAGACTGTATGGACACTGTACTCGGTCGATGATCCGTCGGCCGGCATCGGAAACTCGGTGGGCTCCACCGGTCCGGTCAGCTCCGAGCTTACTACTGGAGAAATGGCATACAGTCCCATCACCAAGCTGAATGATGAGCAGCTACAGAAAATCATCCAGCTTGTATCTTGTGACCTGGAGGACGAGGAGATTGATGGTGCCCTCATTCCGGACGAATCGAGTCAGATGATTCCCAATGTGGTAGGCACGGAGTGAACGGAGACAAGAGATGGAATAAGCCGAATACATCCGGTGAATACATGCATCAGAAACCAGCCTGCCACACCAAGGTCCTGCCCACACTGTTAATGCTTTCAAGGGATTCAAAAAGCGAAAGGGATGTTCTCCGTCGCAGGGATTGGAGTCTCAGAGGGAAGGGAAATGTCAGAGGATAGAGGATTGAGGCAGTTTGAGTATTTGTTATCAATAATAACGTGTTATCATATCAAATTGTTATCACCTGAATATCAATATGTAGGATGCATCCAAGGGATACATCCTGGGTCTGGTTTACCTTCTTTGTACAAATTTCCAGATGCATCCTGGGATATATCCAGGGTCTGGTGCACCTTCTACGTACAAAATTCCAGATGCATCCAGGGGATACATCCAGATACATCCTGGGATGCATCCAGGGGATACATCCAGATACATCCTGGGATGCATCCAGGGATACATCCAGGGCCCTCACCTTCTACGGAAAAAATTTCAGATGCATCATAGGATGCATCCAAGGACGGACTCTTCCCCTCAGGCCATAGAGGCAGATGCATCTCAGGATGCATCCCCGAGGCCCTCCATATATCATAAGCTTTTGCTAGGGTCAGATGCATCTTTCTGTAAGTAAGTGATTACCAGATACATCTCAACTGGGAGGAGTATAGGCCCTCCACCTAGCCGTCAATCTTGGGCGAGTCCATGCACCCCGCGCTTGCCGGCGGGTAGCTGGGGTCGGAAGTCGGCGAGCCCATGCACGCCGCGCTCGCCAGCAGGTATCGCGGTATAGTCGACCTTGTGTGATCCGCCGCCGCGTCCGTCATTGCGTCTGCGACCTATTAGACGAAATAATGAAGTGAATCCCAGGAAATTATGATGTAGATGTCACTCACCAAACTTGTTTTCGACAAGGAAAGCGCGACCTTCCGCGATGACACGCAAGACGTCTTGCTCTCGAGCAAGCTTCGTGGCGAGCTCGACGACAGGGTTGCTCTGTCGTCGAGCCGCGGGTCTGGTTCGGCGGGCAAGAAAAACGCTACATGGGCATGCTAACATATATACGTACCAAGGTCCGCCGAGCGCGGCGCGTTGCCCAAACTGCATTTTCGCCGTGCTTGACCGCGCGTCCGTATTCTCGATAGACTATTATCTAAGCAAATTAGGATCTATCAGTGAAGTGCGAACGCGATTCGATAAGGTGTCATTGGCGGGTACTTGCCTACAGTTCCTCCGGTTTGGTGACCAGTATTTGGTCCAGTACCGGAGCTCGAACTCTCTTCTCTCTTCGTCATGAGCCACCACGACCTCCACACCTGCGTAGGCGGCGCGAGCAACGACGTCCGCCGAGCTCCATCGTTCTGCCCGCGTCTGAGCCCATCTGAGCTCCGTGACGACGTCGCACACGAAGGCGAGCCTGACGTCGTCGCTGACGATCCAGCCGCGCCCCGCGCTCCTCCTCCCGCTCTGGCCAGGGGCATCACGCTATGCGGCGTCCGCGCGCGCGTGCAGGTGACGATGACGCAGTCGTTCGCGGCGCAGACATGCCAGCGCCGCCCGTACATCCGCCGCGGTCGCTCCTCGCCCTGCGCGTCTTCAAAATCGTTATCGCGTTCAATGTACGATTCATTTCATCTATTGTCGTATTTCTTACCCTTTCTAGCCCACCGGTGTTCGCATTGCCAAGTTTCTGGCGTCTTGGTATCTCGGCCGCGTCGCCGTCCCCGTCCTTAACGTCGTCATCACCTGCCTCGTGGTATACAGCGCCTACATCGCGTTCCGGCACTTGGACGTCTTGAACCAGACCTTGCTCTCCATCGCGGAGATCTTGTCGTTCGCGTGCTTCGAGCTGGAGAGGATGGCGGAAGAGGGCTTGATTTGAGCTCGGTTTTTTGACATCTATTACCTGCCGTCTATTTCTTGATCTTGTTCTGACCCGTCTGCTCCTGTATATTCAATGAATTGATGTTTTCTTGGATATCTTCGGTGCTTGCCGTCGTGATCATTGCACCTGATTTGGACATCTTGTCAGAATGATTCAGGGGTGTGCTGAAGAACTGTCATACGGATTTCTTTAATTCTGCTCTCGGTCGGCGAAGTCATGCTCAAATTCACTGCAATGCAGAATCGTGAGCTCGTGTTTACGTAATCGTATCTGAGAACCCGTCAGGATCAACTCGGTGATCACTCGCGCTATCACCGAGTGCAGGGACTTGCATTCACAGCCCGCATAAACACGAAATCAGTAGAATAAGTTGTAAACTGAATAAATTTTCTATTCAACACGGGGCCTTTTCGCTGTGGGGAGTACTTCGTCGTCATCACGGCCTGAACGCCGGTCAGCAGTCAAACCAAAATATCCGTAATACTACATACCGCGAGGTTTCCATCCATCCCAGCCGCGTCCGTTATCTTTTTTTCCCGCCTCTTGTCGAGCATTCTGCGCCTCGCGCATCAAGGACAAAAAAAAACCGGCTTTCCTGTACGCGTACGCCCGCTTTCCCTGCGCTTCACGTAGCTTGCGCTGCGTCAGCATCGGGTACTTGATCGCAGTACGTCTTCCTCCCAGCTGTTCCACGCGGATCCAGCGAGCCTCAACCTCGTACTCGGCGTTTCGCACGTCTCCCATTGCGGCTTCCGCGATAGAGGTCCATACCTCCGACATTTTCGCAAAGTGGCGTACTGTCCGGTCCAACTCGGCCCCGAGAATCAACCATTCCTCGTCCCAGCGCTTCCAGTTCGCCCAAAGTCGGAAATAACGGACTCTCAGCTCTATTTCAGTGTTAGTGGTTGGCTTGTCGTCGAATACTTCCTGAGACTTGCCTTCGTCGTTCATCTTCGCTAACTCTTCGTCGTTTATCGTTTTGACGCGAGAAACGTCCTTCCCCTCGCGCCAAAACCACTGGTCTGCTGCTTTGACTTTCCCAGATCCCAAACCCGCTGGCTTTATCATTGTCGTGGCTTTCGCCAGACTCGCGAGATCGAGCTTCTGGTACCGCCGATCTTTCGTATCGTAGCCCAGCTGCACCATGGCATCATAATGAATGTTGTACCGCCTCGCGTGCTTGTCTCTCTTCTTCGCATCCTTCTTCAACTTGGCCTGCGCCCGCGTGTTAGCCGCCGTGCCGGAAACTTGTTTCTTCTTTTCACGATCGATATCATAGGCACGAATGGCGAGCTTCACTTGCTGCAACTCCCCCTCGGCGTAGTGGAAACGCATCTGAAGCTCGCGTGCTGCGAGTTTTGCCAGCCCGTACTGCCGTCTGTCGTCCTCTGGGAAACTCGAGGGCAGATATAAACCATCCTCCTCCGGTTGATCTTGTTCGTCCACATTGCCAGACGTCTCCTCTTCTTCTGTGAGTAAATCGCTGATTCCAGGCATGTGGACTTTCTGCAGCCGCCGAACGAGCTTGATTTGGACCCGCAGAGTCACGCGGGCCTTCTCAATCGCGATCTTGCCAGACGTATCGCTGTCCAGAGTCGTCTTCACCTTGTGCCGAAGTTTGTCCCTATAAGACGCAGTCAGATTATACAAATAACCGAGATACGGGCCAATATGCAGCGTACTGTTCTCCTTCGAGCTCGATCAGGCGGCGCAAACACGATGTTGGCCCTCTACCGTTCGCCCACATGCCGCCTCGTTTTTCTTCCTCAGCCTCTGCCATTTTCATAATCGCCTCCCGTCCAGGAACTGCATCTCAGTCCGTCGATGAACAGCCGAAAGCTCACGCGACGCACCTTTCTTCATGTCGGCACGATACCGACTGCTCACGTGACCCGTCGCATCACGTGTCCCGAGCTCGCTCGGGTACTTCTCTTCCCACTCCTTGATTTTCTGCGCGTCGATAGTCTCCGCGAATTCTTCAAGCGCTTCCTTGGTGCTCTTGACGAAGTCCGCCGCCTCTATTGCCTTGTCCTTCAACGATTCGGCTGTCACAGTGAGTTAGCTAATGCAGCGCCGAGTGTGAAGGGGGAAGCCCTGACCCATGCCGATGAGCTTTTTGTAGTTCCAGTCTCCGTGAGTATCGTTCAGAATATCCTCCCGATGACCGATGTTAGTGTCTTTGCTGATCATACCGGTCGCGTTCGTCTCCGGCCACACACGCTCCACGCCTTCGCCGCACGTCCTTCCGCTGCCCGGGAGATACGAGAAATGCATGAGGAATTGGCAATCCTCCTTGTGCCCCTGTATGTGAAGCTTTGGAATGGCCCACACGACGTCTTCGAGGATTTTTCGATGCGTCTCCGAGTCGTTGTCCGGAAACTCTTTCGCCCACCTGCTGATGATCTTCAGACACAGCTGGCATCCCCGATCTGACGAAATGTAGTGCGGGATGTTGATATCGGGACGCGGGCCCAACGCGTTTTTCAGCACCTTGTCGAGGAGGTAAAACCTGACGACGACTCAGTCATCTCGACCCGAGGACTTTGATAGAAAGCACAGACTTCTCTCCCTTCTTCAAATTGATCATGCTGCATGGAAAGAACAGTTCGTGCCTGCAGACTACGGCCGCGACGCCTGAGAATATTGTGCTGCGACCCCTGCCGCTCGATGCATGTTGTCGACGCCGGGACATGGTCCGTCGTTATCCTATAGATTAATCAGTGTGTGTAGTTTCGCCAACGCGCGTTTCTCACCTCTTGCACGACAGAATGAGCTGTCTCATACTCCTTCGTCTCGTCGAAGTCCGTGAAGTACGCCTTTCCGGGATTGAGAGGGCGGTCGTTCTCATCCTTTCGTTTGTCTTTCAGGAAAGCTTTGTACGACGCGTCGAGCGTCAGAACCTTGATGAACTTGAATCTAACGTATTATTTCAGTTTTATAACTTGATTCAGTCGTTGTTCATACGCACCGCTCCCCGGGATCGTGCACCTTAACCTCCCAGTTATCCGGAAGATTAAACCCTGGTTCTGGACACGCAGGGCAGACTACCGCAACTGAACCCGCGTAGCGGTTCTCTGGAAGAAAAGTATCGATTCCCTGCCCTTGGCCACTTCGCCGTCGTGAAGTCAGATCTCTCCATAGTCTCCCGGCGCGCAGGAAATTCTTGTAACCACCCTGAGTTAAGTATTAGTAACCTGTTCTCTGAAAATGTAACGCCTTACCAAGTCGTTCGCGACGTGCTTTGTACGACGCTGAAGGCTGAGCCAGTAGTCATACACAGGCTTCTTGCCTTGAAGCACGTCCAAGTGCCAATGCTCCATAAGCCGAAACGTATAAGCCGTGCGTGGAGCTTTGAACGTGGCCGGAAAGAGGCGCGCATATAGCAACTGCTCGTATTCATCCACGAGATTCTCCATTGCGCCGGTGCATTCGCAGCGGTTAACGACCAGCATATGAATCCCAGTAACGTCGGCAATCGTGAGTATCACCTCTTTCTTCTTTTTCTTCGTCTTCAAAGCGTTCTGCACCGCGGTCGGACAAATTTGACCGTTATGGCCCAGATTGATCTGGACGCCGACGTCGCGAAGGGCGGCCCGCTCAAAGAAGCTGCCATTCCATTTCTGCACTTTGTGGAACGGTTGGACTGCGTGCCGCTCCTTCAAGCACAGCTTGCAGCATGCACTTTGGTCTAAGCATTCAACGCAGCGCCAGGCTCGAAGACAATCTTCTGGATGTCCTGTCTCACTCGGCGCCCGCGCACAGCTGCACGCGCTACCGACCGTGTCATCATATTCCATCGCGTAAAGAGCGCGCATGATGGTCGGGCGGTGCTTGTCGTATTCGAGGTTTTTTGCGTTGGTTGTCTATATTGTGCGTCAGAGAAATTGTCAGCGAAACACCCAGCACACACCGTTCCGTGACCCGTCTCCGGACCGCGAGGTCGCTCTTGTGCAGGATTTGCCTTCGCAGGCTCAGCCTTCGGAGCGGGTCGTCCGTTAGGGTGACTTGGTCACTTCGGCTGCCCACACCACCCGTCCTCTGCTTCCCCTTCTTCGCCGGCGATGGCGACTTCGAAGCTCCCAACTTCTGCCCATTGCTCCCTCCTTCGTTCCCATCGGGTAAGGTCACCACCTTCGTAACACAGCCGATTTTCGCCCTCATGTCGTCCGTCCGCAATGTCCAACGGTGGATTGGTGGTAGACAGAAGAGAAAGAACTGTGGGTGGCGGGTCGTGCCGTCACTTCATCAGCCGCGCATCGTGGTGCCAGCAGCGTGGTGTGCATGGTTATATCGAAACGTGGTGGGAATTCCGGTCGCGCTTCGCCATTCCCAGCTGAGAAAAGCGCACCACCACGTCCTCACGCGATTGCTTTCCGAAAGCTTACCGCGCATTTTATGTGCGGCCAGATTCTATTGCGATCACTGCAGGAATTTGATATCCAATGTACAAATTATCTACGATGGAATGAAGCCCTTGTAGTCGCGTCGCTCGCGATACTTCATCGCGAGCCGTTTCTGCCGTTCTTCGCCCATCTTCACACGCAGCACAGGAAACCCTTCGGGCACCGATTCGTACGGCAGTCTATCCCCGACCCAAATTCTCCTCGCCTCCTGGTTCGCCTCGACCGACCCGCAGAGTTGATCGAAAACACTCGATAACTTTTGCGCTCCTGCTCCATGAAATGACTGCGTCTAACGTAGTCGTGGCAGTCGCCGCCTGGTAATAGGCAGCGCCGCGGCAGTCCGTTCTTCGTGAGGTGCTTCCACATTGCTGTGAACAGCAGATCTTCGTTGTCGCCATCCTTCACGAGGTCCTTCTCGAGCGGCCAGGGAGCAATGTCCTGCGCGAGCAGAGGCGGGTTGTCGAGTCTATGCGAAAATAGAGGAAGCCATTCGAGAACGAATACCTCGACCAATTGAATCCACGCCCGCCTCTGCTCGTGATAATTTTTTCGTCTGAGCCCATCCTGCATCTTCTGCGGCCCTGACAACGACAGGATAATGTGGTTGCTGATGTCCGCCGCGTCAAATTCCGTATAAAAGATGTTCTTGGCCGCGTTGCGCCTATAGTGTCGGCGGATGGCTATGGGAAGACGACTTGGATTTGTTCTGCACAGGCTGACCATATCCGGCTCGTTCGGGTTGACAAGGCCGATCTGGTGCTGAAGCGCGAGGGAGACCACCTGGCGCTGCGTGGAGCTCCGGTAAACAAACGCGATTCGAGCGGCGTCCTGCGCGAGCTCGAGAAACAGCTTCGAGTCGAGCGCTACACGCTCGACGCCTTCTTTCATGAATAACCGCCTCGGGTCGAAATCTTCCCAGGCTGATCCCTTCCAATACGGCTGCCCGAAACGCCCCAGTGGTGCGGGTAGCCAGCGGCCATTCTCCTGCCAGAGCGAAAGCGTGTAGCTGAACTGTAGTCCATATTGGACCACCGCCGTGTTTTCGAGCAATTCCGCCCTTGAAAGCTGCTGCGCGGCTGACGACGTCGACCCAACTTTGTCTGACCCAAGTCGAAGACGAGCCATGCGAAGCTGAGCATCGGCGCCTGCACGCAAGTCCTCGCTGACCGCGTCATTGCCGCCAGGGTCTTTGCTGTCGTCGAACGCGCAAGATACGTCAACGCCATCGTAGCCCTCGTCGTATACTGTGAATATATCTCCAGGCAAGGGCTCGCATTCGTCAACGTCTTTCGGTTTCGAGTCGAAGTCGTTCTGTGCGGGCGGCGAGTGCTGTCGAGAGCGTGGGCGCCAACTGTGTGCTGGCAGCGAGGGCGGGCGAGACGGCGAGCGCACAGACTCCTCGTCGCTGATCTCTGACAGCTCGTCCATGCGCCAGTTGTTCTTGCACAGGTCTGGGTTGTTGCGCTTCCAGAATTTCCTCTTAATATGCTCGTTTAGGTTCGGGTCGAACTACGACGACGAATTAGCGTTGGAATTGCGTATAGCACGCCTGACGTACATGTTCTGGTCCGCGAGTCTTGTAGATATGAAATAGAGCTTGGGATTCGGCCAGAGCCCACTGCAAATCGTCGATTTTCTTGTCCTTCTCGTTCAGTTGAGTCTCCAGACGAAGAATCTTGACGCCCAGCGGGTCTGGAACTGTATTGATGACCACAGGAGCTGGGCGCTGACGCTTCGCGGCCGGAGCATCGCGGTGTGGACTTGCAGGACGGCGCTGCGCAGCGTGACGTGGGCCCGTGGGCGGCGCAGTGTCGCGTGGTGCGCGAGGCGTACTTGGTACGTTGGTGGTATGGCCGATGCTGGCCTGTCGCTGAGCGCGCGGTGCAGTAGGAGGTTCGCCGCGTAGAGTATTGCGCAGAGCGCGAGGGGCAGTGGGCGGTGCGCGGACGGGTAAGCCATCGGATCGTCCAACTTGGGCCGCCCCGCCGCCTTGCTCACGCTGCACGGTCGGTGAGCTCGCCGCCGGCGAGCTGTACCCTGTAGCAGGGCCATGGGATGTGTATCCGCCGCGCGCGCCGGCGAAGGGCAGACTCCTGGCGCTCGGCACCAGGGGCGTCGTGCGCGGTGAGGGCGACTTGGTCGCATTCTCGTCCATTTCCCCTTCCTCCAGCTCCCCTTCCTCCCTTTCATCCACAGGCTGCTGTCCTTCAGCCGGCGCGTGACGCTCGTTCTCCATTGTCGGTGTCGCGAGTGTGTGCAGTTCAAGTCTGGAGCTGTAGGAGAGGAATGACCACGGGCGGCTAAGACCGTGCGACGCGCCGCGCGCTTGCTCGCAACATTGATCCCGGGCGCTTCGACCTCTTCCATCCCAGGTTTTGTAAGGTCCTACGAGGAATATATATGAGAGTATCAGAATTAAAGACGTTTCTGCGGGATTACTCATCTTACAAGATCTTGTTGATTTAGAGCAGGCAGATAAAGTGGGATTTTATATTTTATCCCGTGTGAACCAGGACGCGATGTACGGGGAAACGAACGACTTGACTAGAATCTTTGCATGTACATGATACGAAAGCTATCACAAATCTTGCACAGCAGATAAGCTCACACTACATGGCGGGCACCTGTTCAAGAAGGTGGAGGTTTAGTCTGCACCGCTCAAATGTCGTTGGCAGTCTTGATCTGAGTCAAGTATTTCAGCATTGAGACCGCCGCTAACTCGATGTCTCTTGGAACTGAGGAAGATTGAGGGAACGAAGAATGTACTAGATTGCAGGCACGTACGAAGATTGTCCTTGGGAAGTCCGAGCCAAGGAGACTCCCATCCCATCCTGTCTTAGTAGTGCTTGAGGACCTGGATTCCTTCCCATTTGTAAAACTGATTGAATTAACAAACTCCTTCGAAGAGATTATAGTATGGTGATAGTAAGGTAACAATTTGCGTCTTGCTCCCAATCGCCGACGAACAAAGCCATCGGCTCTCGGCCTCGCGTGTAGCTACAGGTAATCATGTTCTAGGTACAGGCAGATCATCCATTGCCATACGACAGCGTGAGTGGGCTAGGTCGCGCGCATTCCTAGTCTAGAATACTACAGTTAACGCACAACGCATCGTACAGTTAGCCATTCCATGCGATCAGGCGCGCACGCAGCATATTGCCACTGGCTTAACGCCGGTTTCTATGGGCGACTGGATAGGGCTACTTGGTAGCGGGGAAGTGGAGCGACAGCACTGCGCCGCGTCGTCACTTTGCATGGCCTAGCCTAGACACGTAGGTACGGCCAGCGAAAGCACTTGCTTGCCGTGCTGGCACGCGCAGTGCGGGTCCAGAGGACATCCGACCGAAACTACTTGGTAGCTTGGTCGGATACACCTCGATGTGGCCCAGGCGATTGGCTGGACAGAACAGCAAAGCGGGCGGGCAGACGGCAGATGGGAGCGAAGGCAGAAGACTGTTCGGAGCCGCCCGACTGGCGCCCGACTCAGCTTGTCCTAGTCTCCAACGTTCGACACGAAAGCCGGTCACAAACGCCGCGCGATGGATATGGGAGGAAGTGAGAGGGACTAGGGGTCGGGGCGGCACACGAGTCAGAGCAGGATGGGCAGATGGGCTGCCACTAGCTTAGATGCGACCAAGTCGCCCTATTGCACTGGTTATAGCAGCTATGCTGGCCGTGAGCGGCGGCGCTGTTCCGCCAGTCGAGCTTGCTCTCGTTCTAAACGAAATCATGCACACCGAAGTCGAAGTGTGTATCTTAGTGCTCTCCTACATGCGACCAAGTCGCCCTCTTATTGGCAATAACTGCCTATGGGCAGTTGCAGTTATTGCACCGCGCCTGCACGAGATACGAAACTTGCAAGGATAACATAAGCCACTAATCCAAGACCTCTTTCTGTTTACTACTTGGCTGCTTGTCCAGCGAGCAGGGAGCGTCAAAACAGCCAGAACGTCGAAGCTGACGCGTTGAAACATGAATGCGCGAAGATCGACCCACCCGCGCGAATAACAACTTCAACCCTCGGCCAGAGATTACTCGGGGTGCTGTGCACATTATATCCTTGATCTCGTGCAGGTGCATCGAACGAAGGACGCTCCGAAAGATCTAGTGGATGTAATCGAGATCTCCCAATATCTGTCTGCGTGGGGTATCCCCAGATGCCACTTATCAAGCCCAAGACGATTTTCTCGCGCAGCATTCTGAGACGGTCTCAGCACACTCGGACGATCAGACTCATGCGGCTGTACAAGAGCGAGTGTGCGCAAACGCACACAACAGCGCAGCGCCATCGGAAACATTACATCTACGGTAGGCAGTCTCTGCCTGGTTCGCATTTCTGACGCTCGCCTCAGCTTTGGTGTAGTTACACTGTGACCTCAACCTCAGCGGCGCTGAGGGAATATGTGCACGTCGATTCCATATGATCACGGTCCAGAAGCGCAGTCCGTCGAACGAGGGAGACGGGCGCACGCTTCCAGGCGGAAATAAATAAAGAGTAAGCCATTGGTGGCTCGTTGGGTACATATCCGGAATTGACTATTGCTCAGGCGGACACATGATCAAGGCGTAAACGGTGTAGAAACTTTGCACAACATCGTCACATGAACCAAATTATAATACATGAATGTGAGATTGACAGCGAGTTCGAAGCGCATATATCGTGGTACTGGAAAATACAACCGGCCCAGGGGCTTAGGACGGCTTCACGAAACGATCTGTTGGTGGATGCTGAACAAACGAAAGGTCAGTCTTAGATTCGGCAAAAAGGCAACGACTAACGTATATGTAGCCGTGCTGAGCAGCGGCCGCGCAGTCCTCTTGTAACTTGCGGTGTTCGGCTCTCGTGAGTGCGGTGGAACGACCCAAGTGAGCGGCACGAGCAGCTCTGCGGCGATTAATGCCGACGATCACGTCCGGCGTGCCAGGAGGTACACCCCAGTAGTCATGCGGTGTACAGGACGACGCTTGCGACGAGCAGGAGAGGACGTGATACGAGCCATGGATGTCGGTAACAAGGCTGATGAACGGGTGTCTGGGAGTGGGACGGACTGGGTCGAGCTTTATATCTCAAGTTAGGCGTAGCGTGGTGCGATGCGGTGTGACCTGGCTACCGGACCACGCTCTTGCTGACGTGCGATTTCGCAGGAAGAGATTTCTCAGTGTCTTGTGTTCGAAGGTAAGGGGAAATGTATTGGAGTCGTTCTCGAGGTAAAGTAAGTACATGTTGCTATAGCTAATCCAAGTCGATTGGCTGCTCATTTTCTACGAAGACCAATACGTCGTCGTCATCGGCATTGACGCGGACAAAAGAACCGTTGCCACGGCTAGTGCGCGTCTTCTTACGAGGCAGCGGTGGATCAGCGGGCTCGCTCTTGATCTTCACCTTGCGAGGGGCAGGATTTTCGACAATCTCGGGCTCAGAGCTGTCGTCGCGCTTGCGCTTCGAGACCGCCGCAATTTCACCGCGCGCCGAGAAGCGCGCGTGGTCCGCGGCTCCAACCACACGCGCCCATGTGGAGTCCGCCTCGCGCTTCGCGATAGAGAACTTGTCCTGGATACCGCGCTCGAGAGCATCCCAGTGACGCAGGGCCTCGAAAAAAAGTTCGTCGGGGTCCGGCCAAGGAGTGCCTCCAAATGCATCAGCGAATACCGAGGCTGGTGATGTGTCGGGGTCGTGCAAGCAGGTCGTGGAAAAGGTATGAAATCCACGTGCCATGTCCCTCGCGTATGTTAACGGGAACGTCTTAGAGACAGCTCGCAGCTCGAGGACGCCAGAACCACGGACATCGGAAACGTCGAGTTCGCGGTGAGGGACCAACCTCCTCCATTGGTTGTCCAGGTGGATCTCAAGCGTCGCAGACACTATTTCTGGGTAGCGAAGGTGGTGCAGAATGTGCGCGGGGAGAGAGTCGAGGCGAAACGCAGACAGCGAGATAGCGTGGTCGATCACATTGGTCACGTGCTGCAAGTTGGTAAGTCACGTGAAGTACGAGGAGGCACTGTCACTGACGTGATTGGTCAATTGCAACGACAGCTTGATAACCCGAGTAACAGAAGGGCGTGGTTCAACTAGACGGCCGACGGGAGCGGGGGCAGGCAGCAGCGCGGGAATGCGCTGATGATGGAACTCCCGACGGTAGGGATAGGGTCGCATTGCTCGTGCGCGGTAAAGCGGTGGTTCGGACACATGTATCTTGCCACGGAACTCGGGAAAGACGTCTATCTCCTGTGTTTTATTGTTGAGCCGAGCAACGAAGCCGAGATTCGGGCACTGAGATCGGTGAGTTACTTTCCCGGCAGACGAAAGCAAGGCTCTCACACGAATTGCAACGCGACCTCTGACCGTGGGAGGGCCGACGTCTGTGAGGCGAGCGACGTGTTTTGTATCACACACAATACAGTGCGCGTCTTGGGAAATGGTGAGTGGTACGTCGTGTTGGCCGCGGGGAACGTTATCCATGATAGGTGACGGAACAGCAGAGAGAGAACGAACAGAAGGTGGCGGCGGTTTTAAAGGCCGGAGATCAATCCAACGTGGTGGGATCATGTTGCGTGGGCACGGAGCAACACCGCGAAGCGGGAACTTCGGGAGGAGCGCACCACGGGTGAATACTGGTACAGCCTCAACAATAAATTACCACAGGATATCGACTGTCTGACCAACGCACCCCGTATGGAACCGAAGCAGACTCGTCTCGTCGACGAGCGTCCCATCTACGCCGCGATCGCATGTCCAGTCCCTTCGTGCCGCCACTCCTGCAGTTGGAGTTTCTACCAAGGCAGCGACCCACTGCTCAACGACGGACAAGTCGCAAAGGTGAGCGCTGGTGCCTGCGCGCGATGACCACTCAACAGGAACGCAGTGCACACTTCACGGGCTCATCGCATTCAGACAAGGGAATCGCGCGACTCCGAGAATGCGCATTCTACCCTTCGCGTTGACGGCTGCCCAACGACGTGCCGAGCGCGATTCTCGAGAGGGCAAGAGCCACGCTCCGGGATGCAAGCCCTGCCTCCGCTGTCGCGCGCGGCGACGGAATTCTCAGTGTCCATTTCATCTCTGCATGAGATGCTGTGGTATGGTGGAATGCGACGGGAAACGGCTGCGGTGCGATGTTCGTAAGCATAACGATGGTAAGGAAGGCGACCTCGTTGGTGCAGAGAGTTTTCTGCGTAGTAACGCGCAAATGATATCATAATATGGCGGTGTTTCGTAGTCGGCGTGGTTCGCGGGATCTCATGAATATGCACAATCGGCGCCTGTGAGGCGCTGGAGCGCGCGTTGGGTGAGATGAGAGGCAAAACCAATGACTAATACGCCGGATCCACAGACCACGCGTGGTGCGAAGCGTGCTCGTAACCCAGGGTGAACACCGTGGTTCGGGCTGGTCGAGAACGCGCAGGCGGTGCAGGCAATATCTTGAGAGCGATCGAAGCACAAAGCGCGTGGTGCGGGAAACTGATTTCATTTAGGGCGTGGGCCGAACGTGGTGGTGTGGGTTAGTATAAGACCGGTGGGAGGACGGCGCGCCGAGCCACTTCGGTAACCGACCTCGCCGTTCTACTCTCGCTGTCCTTCTCAATGTCTGAACCAGCCTCCCAACCGTCGTCGCGACCCACGCAGCCCAGCAAGACGAAAAGGAAGGAGGTGAAGGAGAAGGGAAGGGCTGGTCCACAGTGCAAGATGTCGAAAGCACTCATCGATGCGCTTTATCCGGTCATTCACGAGTACGGGAAGTTGAAGAGGGCGGGGAAGGGGAAGGAGGCGAGGGTGTTCAAGGCGAAGAAATTGAAGGAGTTCGACGAGGAAGACCATCTCAGCGACCCCTCGGACCCAGTCCACCTTAATCATTTCGACTCCGAAGTGAACGCCGACATGCTGCGCACCGTGCGTCTGTCGGCGTGCCTTGCTTTGAGAGACGCTGATGATTTCTATGCAGATGGTCGATTCGTTCATTCGCAACACCGCCGAGCGAGGCTGGGATGGGGGCGCATTCGGCCACTGGCGCTTGGAACGCGAAGGCGCAATGCGTGCAGACGGAGTAGTAGCCACTAAGCCCGTCAGAGCGAAGACGGCACTGGACTTGTTTTTCGACGCGAACAAGAAGAAGGTGCTCGAGTTGCGCGACCAGCTCCTGGACACCGAATTCGGCCAGCCGGAGAATAGTGATCTAGAAGAGCGCAATGCAGCACAAATTGGATATAAGACCAAGGCCGCGAAACAACTCTACGCCGAACTCAGTGCTGAGGAGAAAGAGTCGTTCGAGGCCGACGCGGAGGCTGCGAAAGAGGAAAACAAGCAGCTCAAGAACACTCCGGAGGTTATAGAAGGGTACGTCGCGTGAGACTCGGTTCGTACAGCCGCTCTTCTGACACGGATTAGATGCCGTGAAGAGCTGCAAGAGGAGATCAAGAGGCTGTTGAGACGCGTGCGAACGGGACGGTACGGAATCGCGATGGTCTCGGTTGAGATGGCTTTCCATGAAGCACCCAAGACTACTCGCTTCGCAGCGTAAGCAATCGTCATGTGTGGACTTCGAGCGCAGCGTCTGATATTATTGTCACAGATACAGCAGCGAACGTTACATCATGCGTTCCGCGGGTCGAAAGCAGTGGATTGACAGTGAGGAATACGAGGGAGCCTGGCAAGCTTTCACAGGCTTCGCGGCACCGTATCTGCAAGGTATGAAATTGTATGGTGGTTGCTTCTCGTGGCTGATGTATCCAAGCGTGCTACGACCGCGAGAACCCCGCGCATACTGAGAACGAGAACGGAGACCGTGAGGACGGTGGAGGCGAGCAGGCGAGTGCAGCAGATGTGGACCGCGCCAGGCCAACAAATGACTCGGACGGAGAACCAGAAGAGGAGAGGCCGCGCAGGCTGCGAAGGAAGACGTCGCTCGAAATCACGGGCGCGGAAGGTGTGCAGAACGACGATCAGCAAGGCCACCGAATTGTCGAGAAGGTCGTGCCACCGCGTCTCAGTCCCAGTCCCGAGGCCGAACCACCGCGTCTCAGTCCCAGTCCCGAGGCCGAACCACCGCGTCTCAGTCCCAGTCCCGAGGCCGAACCACCGCGTCGCAGTCCCGAGGTAGAGCGATCGCGCGTCAGTGCCGAGGCCGAGTCTCCGCGCCTCAGTCCGGAGGTTGATCCGCCCACTCGCACGCTGCTGCCCGAGGGCGGACAAAATGAAGACGGCCTGCGCACGGCAGACGACGAAGTTGCCGGCTCGACTACGCAGTCGGTTACCATGAGGGGTCAGCCGGAATCCGAGCTTGCGTCCGACGCTGCACCTACTGGAAACGCTGGTATGGCGCTCAAAGCGCCTGCCAAACCCAAACCACGAAAGACGAAAGGCGCTGCCGGAAAGAAAAAGCAGGTAGAGCAGGTCGCTGAAGGTGAAGAGAATGGAACGAGCGACGGCAACACCGGCAAGGCGAAGAAAGCAGGAACCAAGCGTAAAATGCCAGAGTAAGAAGATTTTCTAATTGAATGAACTGGGTACTCACACAGTTCAGGGAAATGCCACCGCCGCCACCCGCAAAGCGCGCACGCAAGATTGCAAATGGTGCGACGGAGGGCAGTGCGGCGCCCGAGGGCGTTAGCGAACCGAGACGCAGCGGGCGAGTGCGCATTCAGAAGGTAAAGGAAATGCCAGAGCTCCTGCAGCAGGCCCCAAAGAGGCGCCGCTCGAGCGCGGGAAATGCTGCGTAGGCAGGACCGGATTGGTAAGCCGCAGTGTTCTTTGTAAGTGTTCGAGTAACACTGATAATGATATATATAGGGAATAGTGATGTACATAGTTGTCCTTTGGAAAAATGAGCGCTTCATGGTCGACACATGCTCGCTGTTGAGCGCTGATTGAGAGCGACTAACCTCAGATCGAATGTGCGACTCTCCGCGGCTAATCACGAGTAACGGATTGAAGGCCGAGCCTACTGCTGAGGCTGACCTGCTGCGGGAGTCATTGGCACGTCCGATTCATCAGCAGAACCGAGCGAGCAGAGCCGAGCACGCGAGCCGTGCTACTTCTGAGCCTCACGCGGGTTAATCGACGGTTAATCGACCGTTGACTGACCGCGAGCGGTACTCCGGTTAACCGCGAGGAATCCTCACAGTGCCACTGCTGAGCTTCACTCGGGTTAATCGACGGTGGACCGCGAGGAGGGCTCTGCTGAGCTTCACTCAGGTTAATCGATGGTTAATCGACGGTTAACATCGAGGAGTCGATGTGGCTACTGCTGATCCTCACCCGGGTTAATCGACGGTTAATGGGCGATTAACCTCCAGCAGTACTCCGGTTAACTGCGAGGAGTCCTCGCAGTGCTACTCTCACTCGGGTTAATCGGCAGTTAATCAGCAATTGATTGGTGCTGCTATTACAGCGAACACTAGATAGAAATATGTAATTCACTAGGTCTTAATGGAAACATTTTCATTGCTACACTACATAATTACCTCTGAGTACAATTTTGGCTTGAGTGATTAACTAAGAGATGTCGCAAATAACAATCACTGGTTAACTGAAATGTCCTGAATCACCTGCGTCGGCGTAGGATCCTGAAAGAATGGCAGTGGGTGAGTATACGCGTGGTTGCACCTCGTATGATGGGACGCGGCGCTCACCTCTTCGGGACCGGACGCCCGCTCGTCTTGCTGCCCAAGGAGATCCTCGATCGACGCGTCCTAGATCCACGCGTGAGCATACGCTCGTTGAATGAATTGGCCCTGCAGCCGACGGCCGCTCGACACTGAACAGGACGTACCGGTGCAGTGCTGGCCACCAACGCGATATCGTCCAACCACGACGAGTACCAGGTATCAATATTGTCGTTGCTCATAGCGCTAGTAAAGGTGCGGTGACTCTGAACGATGGTGGAGCAAGAGCTGCGAGAGCTGGTCGTGTTCAGAAGGAAAACAACACGGCGGTCGGAGTTTTATGAGCGCGCGACTCCGCTGCCCGTGACTTCCGGATCTTGCCGTGCTTTTGCGTGGGACTTCCCCACCACGCGTAACGTGGCGCGAGATATGCGGCCAATCACACGATACGCGTCGCTGGAGATATTTTGGGAGCTCGTGTTGCTGTTGTGATGGATTTCGGCGTGCGGTGCTTGAAGAGCGGAACCTCGCGCGGTCGGCGGGACGGGGCTTGCCAATGGGTGTCAAGTGGCGTGGGGTGCATATAGCGTGGGAGTAAAGAGTGGTTGAGCTGAGCATCTGGTTTTCTGGTTCTTCTCGGCTGCAACTTGAAGCGCTCCCTTATATACTAATCGAAATAATGTATTGTGCCACTCGCTCGGCTGGGGCATGAAGCTCGGGAAAAGGTCGACTCGGATTGAAAGATGCTCCTCTACTGAGATTTGGCACCATTCCTTTTCACTCGGACGAGTTCATGGCCTTTCATGATCCCGGGTCAAACTCCAAGGAAACGGAGCACCGCGCGTCCGCGGCACTGCAGTATCATTCATGCAGCAGTGGGCGCTCGATTTCCCACCCAGCAAAGTGGACAGTCATTCCATGCCTCCATGAGAACCCGAAATTGTCCGATAAGCCTTCGAAACATTGATATCTGATGGCAGCCTGGCGCTTTCGCTACACGTCGAATGTCAGAGTGAAAGAATGTATGAATAGTAAGTAGGATTGGGGTAGCGAGCAGATCGTAACAAAGAAGCCTGAGCGCTGGCAACTCCATCAACCCCAATGCCTCAGATCCAAGGCCGACCATGATTCGTCGGGATCTGAGCCCGGACCGAGCGTCGCATCCTGGAAGGGGCTCCCTTCCGTCACCGTTTCCACCAGGGTCAACAACTTGGGATTTTCTCGTCCGGCATATTTTCCAACAGTCGCGCGCCCTTGAGGTGTAATATGGGCGGTGCGTCGGCGTTGAACAGCAGCTGATCCTCGATGAACTCACGCACGAGGGCAGGGTCCAGGGTCATCGGCAGGAGGTCTGACGCCGCGTTGACGTACAGCTGGCGCAGGGACGGACACTCAAACCGCGGTCCGTTGCGCGGGAGGAGGAAGATAGATTGGTCCGCGCGCGGGTCCACGCTCGAGACGGGGCGTCGCACACCGATCAGAAACACTGTGAGTACCGGGGCGCGGGGGAGAGGAAACGCGTAGTCGAAGAGATCCTCGCAGATACTCAAGATAGTGAGGTTCGCAAATGGCGAGTCTTCTACGGTCACCGGCGTGGATAACAGGCTCGTATGCGTCAGCACGTTCGTAGAGAACAGGTCAACCGATGACGCGGTGAGAACAGTGTACAGCACGAGCGTAGTTACTGTCTCTCCGACGGGCGGACGCCAGTAGATGATTGCCTGCACTGTTTCGAATGACGGGAATCGGTTGTGAGATACGGTGACAACGGCCTGAGAGTTTCCCGGCCGGACACGGGCGAGCAGTTGCGCGGGTTCTACGTGTCGGCCATTCGCACTAATGAGGCTGAAGATTTTGAGGGTTTCCGGAAGCGGCACCGTGACGTCAGGCTGCGCATCGTCGAGCCAGTCACTCAACTCGATGGAAAGGGCTTTCAAATCGTGGAAGCGTTCCAAGACGGCCATGATGTCCACAACGGATGCACCAACATTGGCGGGCGAGAACAACAGACGTTTCAGATTACTGAACCCTGCGCATGAGGGGGTACGATGATGGAAAGGATGTTGGCGTGCAGCTTCAGCAGCTTGAGATTGGGGGCCAGGCCAGAGAACAGCGTGTTTTCGATGTCTAAAGTGGGATTGTACTGCTCGAACTCATCCAAGAGCTGGAACTTTCGGAGGAGAGGAGCTGGACTGCAAAGAGCCTGGGTGATGGCTTCCCTGCCCTCGGCAGGCAAGACGCCGACCAGATTCAGGCTAAGAGACGTGCAACGGTAAAGGTGATTGCCAAGACAACACGCGACCGCCGACCAGTTATGTGAGGTGATCGTGCCTGTCAGTTCAACGTCGCCAGAAAAAGAACGTCCGAGCAGAGTTATCAGCCTGTCGCTGTCGTCCCAGAAACGTATATCATTCCAGAGCAAGGGGTGGCCAGAAACTAGAATTTCGCGTTATCTCTGGCAGACGTGTGTGATGGCAATACATTCCGAAAGAGAGAGATACTGGCAGATTAAGCCAATGATCTCGCTAGGCAGCATTGTCAAGACCAGAGCGCGTTCATTCTGTCTGCAAGCAAAAGCTGAAATGGATCGGCGAACTAGATCCAAGATATTTTCAGAAATATCTTGTAGAAGCATATATGGCGCAATGAACCTGAAAATCATCACCCATGGAAGCGCAGAAAGGCTCTCTCTGACCGAGACTCGTCACGGACGAAGTTTAGGGCTTCGTTGCATGCCCGCGTAATCACTGTATCAATATCTTGAGCACAATCCTGCAATATGAAAGGAATATCCATTGTGCGTGCTCGATGCTGGAGTCGGTTACCAATCGATGGATGACGCAGGCGGTCGAAGGCAAGAGACGGAAGTAATTCGGAAGCACTCGCACTTGACCTGTCCCCACCAGCGCGACCGCTCGCGCTTGCGACGATTTTATTCTGGCGCCATTCCCTGTGCCTTTATCTGTGCAACAGAAATGACTGCTACCTATCTGCAACGGGCGCGTCGACCACTACGGGCACAAACTTCCAACTTGCTTATGATAACGGACGGTTATGCTGATTTGCTCATGCTCCCGCTCAACTATCGTGTTTCTTCGCAGGCTGGATTTTGTGGACCTGGCTCGGTTTTCTTCGTCCCGGTTTACTTCGCTGATTTTATGCCGCGGGAGCCTACCCCGAGCCCGGTCGGCGCGCTGCTGTAAACTGTGGACTGGCGCATCTCTGGCTCGCCATTCTACTGCTTTCTCCGTGCTCAGAGATTTTGATAACTGTTGCCAACGAGCCAAAAAGGATATGTGCTTGTAAATCTGCCGCCAGTCTCGAGCTATCAGCTTGTTTCGAGCTTCTTCCCCGGCAACATGCTCTCGCCTTTCTGACAGCATCGTCTTCGCTGATTTCTTAGTCGCTTTCCCGGGCTCTCGACGCTCTCCAGCGCAGAGAGTCTCCAACGCCGTCGTCAATGCACGAACGTTGGCGACAGGCCTTTGAACGCGCTTAACCAACCCGACACTGTCATTTCTGGCTGGAAAAAGACTATATCCCCAATCTATGCTCTCCCTGCTTCAAGCCACGGTCATCCATTACGTGCTGAGCACACACTGCAGCATTGCCAGGCTTGTTGCTGGGTAAGGCGTCGCCGTTAATAGTACGCGTACGTGATGTCCCTCCATACGACAGGATGTAACACTCAACAAGTTGCAGTTTCAGCTTCACGGAAAGCGGCGCCGGTGTGTACAACCCGCCTGTGGTAAGGCTGCAACTAATTTAATTAATTACTAAGTATAATTAATTAACAGCCTATATAAATATAATTAAAGTACGGACTCGTGTATTTTTGAGTAATTAGTTATAACTAATTGTATCTACATGTCAACTTTATGAGGGCTCAGATCAACTGAGATGCATCTAGAGAGAGGTGTTATAGACCTGATCCACATTTATAGAGACCTTCCTGTGAGAAATGCACCAGTATAGTGGAGGGGTAGCGCAAAGGGCGCGCATAGTCTCAGACTCGTCTAGAACTTCTCAGTAGTGTTGCTCTAGTTTTTTCATGCTCTGATCATTCCCCTGAGTACCAGAAGCTTATATACGACAGTATGTACATGGGAATAGATTCAGTCTCATCCCCCACGACTCACGGTGTGCGACAAGTTAGCCCTCAACTTTGCACAGGTTATGAGCCCCAAGCTCTGACTTGTTGCCACACCAATCCTCAGCCAAGAACACCATCTTCGATAACATCTGCTCATTATGTCTACGAGAGACGACCATTACAAGATCCCTCAGCTCGAGGCTAAGGGCGGGAATTGGTTTGCGTGGAAGACACGCATGAGGACGCAGATGCGCATGAAGCAGTGGCTTCTGCACATCGACGACACGTTCACGGCACCGCAGCACCCGGCAGAGGCGCCGGGCTACGTCAAGGCGGACGTAGAGGCGGACACAGCGAAGCTCGCGCTGTACAAAGCGGAACTCCGGATCTGGCAGGAATGGACTGAGACCGACGCGAAGTCCCTCAATCACATCGTATCCGGTCTTCCCGATGCACTGATGCATGAGGCGGATAAGCATACCACGGCGTTGCAGATGTGGAACTGGCTCACCCGTGAATACGAGACGAAGTCGGTCTCATTCGGCGTCACCATCCGCAAGAAGCTCAACGCGATGAGCTGCGCAGCGGGCGGCAACGTTCGCGAGCATTTGGACGCGATGGACAAGCTGAAACTTCAGCTGAATGCAGCAGCGGCTGTACCCATCGCGGACGTGGACTTCGAGGCGATGGTGATGGCGTCAATCCCAGACGAATACTCGAACTACGTTGCGCCTATCAAGGAGGCCGCGAAACGCGCGGGGAAGCCACTCACCGTCGATGAGATCCTTTCGTCGATCCGCGACGAGTATGATCGCCGTACGCTGCCGAGTGCGACTTCGAGTGCAGCCACAAAGGCGAAGGACGATGTCGCATTGGCGACGAAGGATAAGGGCAAGAAGCCCGCTTCCAAGTTCAAGTCGACGAAGCCCAAGAGGAATCTGTCGAAGGTCAAATGTTTCCGTTGCGACAAGATGGGGCATTACGCACGTAATTGCCCGGACCTCCCAGGCAGCGACGATGACAGTGACAGCGACAGCAACGACGAGGCATCCAAGAAGTCCAAAAAGTCGAAAAAGAAGTCCAAGAAGAAGGATTCAGCGCGCGCCGCGGTTACGAAAGACGAGGAAGTACTTGCCTGGATGGCTATCCCGGACGACGGCGCCCTGGATGAATTGGACGACCACGTTGCTTTGTGCGAACAGATCTTCGATGGACTGGGAATTGAGCATGAGGACGCGGGAACTGCAAACGAGTGCAGCGACTGCGAGACTTGGCTGGATGACGTTGCCGACCACGATAGCACGGCGCTGGTCGGAGAAGAGGTCTCAGTGGGTGACCTGGCCATGCTAGCAGGACGGAAGGGACTCAACGATGCTGAGATCGTTGATTCCGGCGCTACACGCCACATCTCCTCGTTGCGATCGCGGTTTGAGACATTCCGCACGATCGACCCGCATGCCATCACCGCCGCGGACGGCAAAGACTTCTTCGCGATTGGTGTTGGTGACTACGCGATTGTTCTGCGAACGATGAGCGGCGCAGAACGCAAGATCACGCTGAGAGACGTGCTCTACGCACCATCATTATGTTGCACCCTGATCTCAGTCGGACGAATCGACAGGGCTGGCCAATTTGTCATGTTCGGCGGCGGGCAATGCAAAATCTACAACGACTCACAAGAAGTAGTCGGCGTCATCCCGTATGTTGACGGGCTGTACCAGATTCTGCATCCCGGGCATGAGCGTGTGCTCTACGCCCGCGCTGGAAAAGAGCCATTGACTTGGATGGAACTACATCGGATACTCGGGCACGTTTCAGCCGCGTCTGCGAAGAAGCAGTTCGAACGAGGCGGCTTACTTGGTGTCAAAATCGATCCCACGTCGAAGCTGTTCGATTGCGAGTCTTGCACGCTCGGCAAAATTACACCAGCGCGCATTCCGAAGGTCCGTGAGGGACCGAGGTCTCAGACGTTCGGGGAGCGCTGGTATTCCGACATATGGGGACCAGCGCCGGTCACGTCGCTTGGAGGGCATCGCTACGCAGATATCTACGTTGAGGATAAGTCTCTGTGGCACATCCCGTTCTTTTACCGTCGCAAGAAGGAGGCGGAGGAGAACGTACTTGAGTTTGCAGCAATGATGGACCGACACCATGGCAAAGTCTGGCAATACTGGATCACCGACAATGCCGGCGAGTATCGCGATGAGAAGACCAACAAGAAACTGCGTCAGCTAGGTATCAAGCACCTCTATACGACGCACGACACGCACCAGCAAGTGGGTGTCGTGGAACGCTTCAACAGGACCGCACTGGAACGAGTCCGCGCCTGCATGCACGCTGCAGGACTCCCGAAGTTTCTATGGGCAGAGTGCTTGCGCCACGTCTGCTACATGCTGAATTCCGTCAGTACACAGTCGCTGAACGGATTGTCGCCGCACGAAGTGCGATACGGCGTTCCACGCGACATCTCGGGACTGCCGGAATGGGGCGCACCTTGCTACGTCAGTGATCCCGGCAACAAGCTGGAAACGCGCGGGACGCGCGTGTACTGGGTCGGCTACGATGAAGAGACCAAGGGCAACCGAGTCTACTGGGACAAGAAGCGGAAAGTCACTTCTGAAATGGAGGTCAAATTTCTGAAGAAGGAAATACCGGAAGGGACAGAGCCTACCGACATATCCGATTTTTTCTGGCCAGAGGAGGACACAGGCAACGATGGAAGCGACGATCCCGACTCTGGAGAGCCAGGGGAGGGTGACGAGAGCGATGGCTCGTCCGTCGCGGGATCAAACGAGGTCCCACCGGCTCCGGCTTTGAAGATCCCGGCACAGCCAATCCCGGAGACGCCCAAACGGGAAGTCCGAGCACCGGCGCCGCCTGACGCCCCGAAGCGCAAACGGCAGATGGATATTGTTGACGAGAGCAACATCCTCGAGGGGCAGCGCGAGCGCAAGCCCAGCCGATACGTGCGCGACATCGAGTCTGGCAAGGGAACAGCAACCGGTCAAGGGTGCAATCCGGCGCTGCCCGTTGGCTTGCAGATCCCCGGCGCGCAGGCGTCAACAGACAAAGCGAAAGTCGCTGTTGCATCAGCACAAGACATCTTTGAGCACGATGATTTTGCCGCGGCACTGGTGGCCAGCACCACGAACTTAGAAGGACTTGAGCCATCTAGCGTTGACGAAGCCCGCAAACGGCCTGACTGGCCCAAGTGGAAGGAAGCTTGTGAGCTCGAGATTGCTGCCATGAAGGACCGGCAAGTCTATGAGCTGGTCAAGCGGCCCTCCGATCGACGCGTCATCGGTTCCAAGTGGGTATTCCGCGTCAAACGAGACGCTCAGGGCAAAATAGACCGGTACCGTTCACGACTGGTCGCGCAGGGATTCACGCAGGAACCTGGCGTCGACTACGTCAAGACAACGTCTCCTGCAGCGTGCATGGAGACAAATCGACTGTTCCTAGCCGCGGCCGCATACTTTGATTTCGAACTGCATCAGATCGACTTTGACACTGCATATCTCAATGGGATTCTCGACGAGGAAATATTCATGGAACAGCCACCTGGTTTTGCAGATCCCAACCACCCAGCGGCGGACTATGTCTGTCGACTGCTGCGAGCACTTTACGGCTTGAAGCAGGCAGGAGAAGTCTGGTATCAGACTTTGTGCCAGGCTATGCGCGACATCGGATTCAAGCGCTGTGAATCCGACCTCAGCTGCTTCGTGCGACACCTCAAGACAACGTTTCTCATGTCGGCAGTCAGCACTGATGACTGTTTACTGGCTGTGCCACGAGGGCATCTCAAAACGTTGGCAGCATTCAAAGCGGACATCGGTTCACGGTACAAGATCAAAGATTTAGGCGATGCGCGCTGGATTCTGGGCATCGAGATCACCCGGGATCGCGAGGCGCGCATATTGCGCCTGTCTCAAAGGCTGTACATTGACACGATCTTGCGGCGTTACGGGTTTGAGGACGCGCGACCGCTGTCGACACCGTTGGACCATCAGGTCCAACTCAGTACCGAACACTGTCCGAAGACCGCTGAGGAGTTCGCCGAGATGAAAGGAGTACCGTACCGCGAGATGATCGGCGCAGCCAACTATCTTGTCCGCGGAACTCGACCGGACCTGGCAATAGCAGTCAGCGTGCTGTCGCAATTCTTGGAAAACCCGGGTCCTGCTCACTGGCGAGCCCTGAAACGGCTTTATGCCTACATCAAGGGCACAAAGGACCTGCAGCTCACCTACGGAGAGACGGAGCATGGCCTGGTCGGATTTAGCGACGCCGACGGCATGTCTCAGTGGCACCGCCATGCGGTGTCCGGTTACGTCTTTATGTGGAACGGCGGAGCGATATCGTGGTCCAGCAAGAAGCAGGACATCGTCTCCTTATCCACAACCGAAGCAGAATATGTTGCTCAAGTCCACGCTTCACGAGAAGCTCTGTGGCTACGCAGCATCATCGGGGAGCTGTTCGAGCCACTGCATGAGCCGACGATCATCTACGCCGACAACCAAGGCGCAATTCAGCTTGGGAATGAGTACCAATTCCATCCCCGCACCAAGCACATTGATATTCGATATCATTTCGTGCGCTGGGTTGTGTCTGAAGGAATGGTCAAACTCGTGTATTGTCCCACGGAGAATATGGTTGCCGATGCGCTCACGAAGGCTCTGCCTTCACTGAAGGTCAAGCACTTCGCGTATCAACTCGGGCTTCGAGCGATACGAGCTCAGGCTTGAGGGGAGGGTGTGAGAAATGCACCAGTATAGTGGAGGGGTGGCGCAAAGGGCGCGCATAGTCTCAGACTCGTCTAGAACTTCTCAGTAGTGTTGCTCTAGTTTTTTCATGCTCTGATCATTCCCCTGAGTACCAGAAGCTTATATACGACAGTATGTACATGGGAATAGATTCAGTCTCATCCCCCACGACTCACGGTGTGCGACAAGTTAGCCCTCAACTTTGCACACTTCCTGCCATGGGAGTGGAGGTCCTTGACGATATGCAAGACTGCCAAGTACCTTACATGTTGCCGGAGTCAATTTCTGAAGTATCCTAAGGTTGTAATGCATACATTATCCAGGCATATGGAGTCCTATTAACCGATCATATACCTGAGGAGCAGGTATGGTATCCCAGTCATCAGTCATGCTTCATCTTGGATCGTCTTTCCCAATTTGGTAATACTCTCACCCAAAAGGGTTTCTTGCTTCACCCTCACATTGCAGGCATCCCAATACCTCAGGGACCTTGTATGATCAGTACTTATAGTTATAGAAGTATGTATGATGTAGTCATTAGTTGCATACACCGAGTATAACTTGTCATCAATGGCACTTGATTTGATTCAGATATAACTAGTTATAATTAATTAATACTAATTACATACTAAATCTAAATAAAGTACGGTGAGGTGTACTTATATTTAATTTAGTTTCAGCCTTAGCCTGTGGCGACGTATCGCATCGTCATGGACCGTCACGTTCTAAATCTGCGCACCGTGATCAGCGTCCACTCCGCCGCTGCCTACGTTGTTAGAGCGCGGATCACACTGATACCACTGCAGAACACGTCGGAGGGACGTCTACTCACGGGCCAAGTTCGCCAACTACGTGAACTGCAACGCAACGCTGCTACGCTGGTCAACGAGCAAGCCTCGCAGGTCATGCTTGACAAGTTCATCAACTACCTGAGCGGCTTCGATTACTAGGTGGTTTGTCACTTGCAGCGTCCGAGCCAATCGGCGAAGCGAACTGAAGTTCTGCAGAAAACCTTCTCATCCGTCCGCTCGCCGCCCTTCGCCGCCGCGATTCAGATTCAACTTCTGAACATGTACCTAAGCCTCCACCTAAGCCTTTGCACAATAGCACGGTCAAGTTTCTAAGCTCGCGCAACCTTTTCGAAACTTTTTTTGTTGCGAAACGGTGATCTATGACATCCTATTAGGCGAGAGCTTGGAGGTTCAATTGTCGGTGTTCCAAAACAGATCCCAACTTCAAAGCTTCAACCGCCCAGCCCACGTCGATGGATCTTTTGGCTGTCTATCCGCAAAATATTCCATCATCGGAGCATGATCTAAGGCTGAAACTAAATTAAATATAAGTACACCTTGCCGTACTTTATTTAGATTTAGTATGTAATTAGTATTAATTAATTATAACTAGTTATATCTTAATCAAATCAAGTGCCATTGATGACAAGTTATACTCGGTGTATGCAACTAATGACTACATCATACATACTTCTATAACTATACCTACTGATCATACAAGGTCCCTGAGGTGTTGGGATGCCTGCAATGTGAGGGTGAAGCAAGAAACCCTTTTGGGTGAGAGTATTACCAAATTGGGAAAGCCAATCCAAGATGAAGCATGACTGATGACTGGGATACCATACCTGCTCCTCAGGTATATGATCGGTTAATAAGACTCCATATGGCTTGATACCGTATGCATTACAACCTCAGCATACTTCAGAAATTGACTCTGGCAACATGTAAGGTACTTGGCAGTCTTGCATATCGTCAAGGACCTCCACTTCCATGGCAGGAAGGTCTCTATAAATGTGGATCAGGTCTAGAACACCTCTCTCTAGATGCATCTCAGTTGATCTGAGCCCTCATAAAGTTGACACGTAGATACAATTAATTATAACTAATTACTCAAAAATACACGAGTCCGTACTTTAATTATATTTATATAGGCTGTTAATTAATTATACTTAGTAATTAATTAAATTAGTTGCAGCCTTAGCATGATCTGCGTGCACTCCACGAGATACTGAAACGCTGGGGCGAGTCGGCAGACGATCAAGCCTTGGTTGGGCAAAATCTTCTTCTAGGCCAACCGTACGCTGCTCCCAGAGAACAGATCAACTATCCGCGGGTGCGGGCCGATCATCCCTCGTGCCAGGGTCTCTGCGAGCATTTTATCTGGCCCGAAAGGCGACGCAAGTTCGAAGTCGACTATCATAGTGTTGGCATTGGCAAACTTCTGACTCTGGACACCGTTTATCATACCCGAACGTACGAGGGCACGATGGGGCTACGTCGCAATCCGCAATCGCGCGTCGATGTCGTCGTCAAGATCTACCAGGGATCCTTGGCCGACTTCGACCGGTTGACCTACACATCTCCATACGACTGGGAAAGAATCCTGCTTGGTTACAAGCCCGAGGCATGGGCCTACGAGCACATGACGGATCTGCAGGGGACTATCATACCTCATCTCTATGGTTTTTTTGAGGTACGCGGATAGGATCATACAAATATCATCAGCTTTGTGACAGTCTTCTGCAGGTTCTCCTACCTGCGAATAACGAGAAAGCTATCGCCGTTATTCTGGAAGCAGTGCCCGATAATCCCGCTGTGTATCAAGGGAAAGGCGGCGAGTTAATGTTCAATCTGGTCTGCACTTCGTCCCTGCAGCTGTTCCCCGTCTGACAATTTACCCTGCAGGCGTACGGAATGGTGGCTGCAGCCCATGCTGTGAACAACTGCTCCGTGCAACTTGCTGAATTCGCGAAGAGGAATACAATCTGGACGGGTGCTACGGTCTCATGCAGCACCTCGCCCCAGATTTTCAACACGACAGTCCCAATACCGGTATTGATCGATTTTGAACTGGCTGAAGCAGCTACCAGACTCGAGGACGAGTGCAAGATCCACACGTTGCTCGGGTAAGCAAGTCCCTGCCACTTGCCAGCGAGACCTCATTCTAACTTGTCCTTTGCCGCAGATTGATGAAATCTCTGCACGACGATTACACTTTCAAGTCGAACACGGCATAACCGCCGCTGGTGGAAGACAATGCTGGAGGAGGACTCTGGGATAGCGCAGCTGTTCGACCTGCCGAACGGTACGATTGAGTCGTTTTTGGAAGACATCCTACCTCCCAAGACTCCTCGCAAAGCTCGAAAAGTGCAGCCCAGCCGCATTTCGAAAGTCTAGAAAGCATGACCCCTCTCCCTGTTTAGCTACTTCCAATGTGAAGGCGTGCTCTGTCCGGTAACTCTCAGAGAGAATGGGCTGTGGCCAGAACGTTCCAACCATTGATTCCTATATTGGATGCACGATGCAAGGTATAAAATGGGGTAAGGCAAACAAAAATGACAAGATGCTCCGGTACTGTATGCAAGTTAAGTACTGTAGATATTCCAACAGAGTCAGTTTCCGATCCATGCAAAGACGGGTGAGTAGCAAAGCTAAATGGGCAATTATGCGAGGCCGGCAGCAGCGCGCAGCGCGGGATAGCTCGGCGTTCCCAGTCCTGTGACCTATACACGCAAATAATGAGCAAAGCGATAAGAACAGAAAAAAAGCAGAGAGTAGACGCACTGGGTCCCATCCGCCGCGGGCAGGGAAGCCGCCCGAGCCGCAGCCGGGGTTGCTTCCCTGTGTGATGTCAATGAACGCGTCCTTCGCGGGCCCGTAGAGCCACGGGTTCAAGAAGCCCAGCGGCGGCAGGCCCTTGCTGGCGCGCTCGTCGTTGAGCAGCGCGATGATGCTCGCGAAGACGGGCGAGCTCGCGCTGGTGCCCTGCACGCCGACCGTCTTCCCGCCGCTGATGATGGCGAAGCGCGTGCCGAGCGTCGACACGTCGGGGAACGCGCGCCCGCCGGCGTTGAACAGCCCGCGGTTCGTGTTGCCCAGCTCGCCGAGGTAGGAGGCCACGGCGGCGCGCTGGTACGAGGGCTGCTGGAAGACTTCGGAGAAGCCGCCCGAGCTAAAAGCTGCGGCGCGCTCGGGCGCGATGCCGTCTGTCGAGCCTACCGAGGTCAGGCTGCGCGGGTTGCAGAGTCAGCGTTGATAAAGCACTGATAGGCGAAGGACATACAATGGGCAGCCGCTAGGGAAGGTCGGCTGGAACTTCCCGTCGCGCTCACACTCGCCGCGCGAGTCGCCTACGCCAGAGTCGCCCGACGCGAAGAGCACGCTGACGCCGCGCGCGCCCAGCTGCATGTACGCGTTGCACATGACCCTATCATCTCGTCAGACAAAGCAATGGCGCGGAATAGTACAAAGCGTACTCGGCGACATCCTGACCGACATCGTCCTCGTCCTGGCCGTAGCTGGTCGTGAGGACCTGCGGCGGGCTGTCCTGGTCGAGCAGCTCCTGGATGGTGTCGAGGAAGCCGTTCCCGCGGTTGCCCACGGTGATGAACGTCGCGGGAACGCCTGTCGCGATGCCGATGGTATACTGCAGATCCAAGTTCTGCAAAAAAATAGAGCCCGTCAGCCACTGCGGCAAAGCGAGTCGGGAGCGCAGGACCGCAAACGCACCGCCTCGACGCCTGCCTGCGCAGGGTTCTGCGGGTTCTGTCCGCCGTTGATGCTCTCCGTCTTGAACGACGTGCCAGGGTCTGCAGCGTTCAAACAGCATCAGCGAAAGTTGCTGAACGAGCGACGTGCAGCGCCGTACTGATGTCAGGCCGGAACTGGCGCAGGAAGCTCGTCAGGTCCGCTTGCTGTCCGAACTGGTTGATGTACGCCGTCACACTGCAGAAAGGATCAGAGAGCTTAGAAGAGACGTCGATGACGGGGCCGCTACTGACCCAATCTTGTTGCCGTTGTTGCGCGCGGGCGCTGTGGGGATTTCGTACAGCTGCTGCAGGCACTTTGGCGTAACGGTGCGCTTGCAGTCGGCGTCCGTCTGGCCGGGCGTCGCGCGCGGAGGCGGGGTGTTGCCAGTGTTGGCGGGCGGCGGCGTATTCGTATTGTTCGGCGGGGGAGGAGCGACAGTCGTCGTAGAGGTCACAGGCGGCTCGGTAGACTGCTGGGGCGGGTTGACGGTGATGGTCGTCGTAATAGTCTTCGTCGAGCGCGTCTTGGTCGTGTGCTTCGGCTTGCCGGGGTTACGGATGATCGTGGTCGTGGGCGGGAGCACAGTCACGACGCCGCCGTGGCCGCCGTTGTTCAGCCCGTTCAGAATATCGCGAATCCAGGCGGGCAGGTCGGCAATGGTGCCGTTGAACACCGCTCCGGGGCCCTTGTGCACGATCACGCGCACGTTGCCGTCGCCGGGCGAGGGGAGCGTGCCGCCCAGCGTTGCATTGAGTTTCTGCAGAATTTGAGAAATGTCTTGCTGCGATGGCTGTTGTACCGCCGGTGCGTTATTCACGATGCGCGTGGTGTTGTGCACGATCACGCGAGGAGACCTGTGTCCGGATGAGGGCTGGAGACCTGCGCTCCGGAGGATATCGTCAAGCTGGCCAAGGTCGAATCGGCGCGCGAGCTCCGTGCTGGGCGGTGCGCGTTCATCAAGCGGGAGCGCGCGCACGGTGCTGATGGGCATGGCATGCGGGTTCAGAAAGCTAATTTGAGTGAAGGTGAGCATGAATGGGTTCCTATTTTCGCGCACAACACGCACGATGTGCCGGGCCAGACCGTCTTGATGTGGCCGCGCAGAGATACAGGAATAGAATAGCTCAGCGTGCGCACGAGCGTCGAATTGCTCGACGTGTGCGCGAAGAGTTGATACTGAGCATTCAGCATCGTGTTTGCCGTGCGCGCGGGCACTTGGACTGCGAGCCAGTCGCCCGCGGAAGACGCCTTGGTGGCATTCAAGCCGTGCTTAGACAGCCAGGTATCGACGGCCGCGCGAGTAGCATCGGTAGGTTGCGTAAACTTCTCTACCTGAAGAATAGACGCAGTCAGCGAATGTAGCGGTAACAGAACGTAGCTATGTACCTCCTCGCGCGTAAGGTATTGGCCGTACCGCGGGCTGCTCGGATCGCTGACCTCCTCGAGAGCGCGCTGCAGGCCGTTCGGGTCGCGCTGCGTGAGGCGGATGCGCATGTCGAGCGTATGCTCGTTGGCCGCGTTCGCGATCGCCACGAAGCCCTTCGCTGGACGGGTGCGCTGGGCGTGGACGTACATCGCCGTCTTCCCCGTCGGACTGGCGTCCGCTCGCGGCAGAGCGGCGATGAGCGCCAGCCCGGTCATGCAGAGCGTAAGGCGGGTCATGAGTTGACTGGTGTTGGAGTCGTTGACGCGGAGCAAAAAGTCAATCGGTCAACGAGTGAAGAGGTGTAGAAATGAATGAAGAGAGTGCAGGAATGTAATAAGCCACCCGGGGCTACCGTGCAAGGAAGAGCAATGGAGGAAGGAACTGGGAACTGGGAGCGGAAGAGGGACAATGAGGCGCGCATCCGGGGATAATAAACCGCGCTGGTGCTCGGCGTTGTTCATGATCAGCCGTCGCCATGACAAGGGCTGGGCGAAAGCTCGGTTCGGCTGTGGCCGAATAGGAAGTACAACAAAAGGGCGCGGGCGCTGTTGTCCCAACTTACAGCCATAGCTTGCAGTGCGACCATTGTATTCCCTGGGTGCCAGGGTCAAGGGACTGAGTTGACGGGAAAGCGTCGGTAACGTCGGGCACCAGGACCGCAGTTTCGGGACGCGGATCAAGCAAGATCCAAGCTGGACGCCAAGATGAGCACAGGCCCGGGATCTATAGCGAGGATCTGCATCCAGGGCTACATGCTATGCGGAGCGTATTGTCTGTCCTGTATATTCCTGAGCTCGTCGATGATTTGACAAGCCCAGTTATAGCAACATTGGCACCGTTATCCAGACGTCACTGTAGAGCTGTTGCTCAGTGACAAACAAGGTAGTGCTGCCAAGAGCGCAATGAAGCATCCAAAAGCAACAGTATGAGTTTCCAATCTTTCGTAAGCGCATGCAACCATTGGTGTCGGAGTACAGCAGGACATGGATTACGGCGAACGAGACAACGAGACGGTAGCAAGTTCCGCAAGCAAAGAGTTATCGGCCAGGTGCACTTCATTTGGTGGTTGCGCAGGGATAGCGTACCAAGACACTATTAATGCCCTGACGCGTCAACACCATAGCCTGATATATGCCAGTCTCGCGCAACTGAAGGATGAACGGAACCGGGTCGCGCTGTGCGCAAGGAGTCAGCAGGCGTAGCTCGTAGGTGTAGCTCAAGCGCGATGGTAGAACAGTACGAGGGGTGGGGTCAAGAAGCCTGGCGATTTGCCACTCCGACTTCGAGTCGCAGCCCCCGAAGGCTAAACGGGGGTGTTCGAGATCAGCGCTCGCGCGTCCGCCCCTCGCGCGTGACGGTATCTACACGATATTGGAGCGTCTCTCACATTTCTGCATTACCTGGTGTATGTCATTCTGTAACTCTAATTGCCTCCTGTATCCCGTGGAGAATCAACGGTTATTGTAAGCTGAGAAAGAGATACTACTTAGTAGTGGAGCCCATTGATTTACATCAACGATGTTTCGGTACATGCATTTGGTTAAATCGCAAGGAGAGGCCTGCTGAGTGGGGTTAAGCTTGCTCGCGCCTCTCGCGCACAGTACCACACGGCAACTCTCATAAGCCGGAATGCGTATGATTGAAAGTCTGGCTGAAACCTACATAGCAGAAATGCTGACTGAGCCGCTGCGCAGCGGATCAAGACTGAAATCGAGCTGTCGTGCTGACTAATTGAGGAATGAATGAATGCATATATTATCAGTCCGTGGGGCAACAGCTGCAAGGAGACTCATTCACAAGGCACACTATGCTCAGACTCTACGGCCATCCGCTCTCAGTCTGCACGCAGCGCGTTCTTGTGACGCTGAATGAGAAGGGCGTCCCGTACGAATTGATCCCGGTCAACGTCTCGAAACGCGAGGAGAAGGAGAACATAGCCAAGCAGAATCCGTTTGCTCAGATCCCAGTTATGGCGGTACGCTTCGAGAGCTTCGCTGCATGCATCACGGCCTTGGAATTGATCAGCGGTCTCACTGCAGGACGAAGATGGTTTTGAGCTTTACGGTGAGCTCAAAGCTTCCTGCGATCACTACAATGGTTCTCACTCCGTCTTAAGAGTCTCGCGCCATTGCCCGGTACATCGCTATCAAGTACGCGTCTCAGGGAACCCCGCTCTATCCAGACACATCGGACATCAAGGTATCACCTTCGCGCACCCGGAGCGCTACTGACCAATTTCCAGACAGTGGCCCTGTTCGAACGTGCTGCGTCTATCGAAGCGTTCAACTACACCAGCTTCGCGGCGCCTGCTGTCTTCCAGCTGGTGATGGCAAAGTTAGCTCTCCATTTTGTTTGATTGACCCTAAGGCTGACGAAGACTCCCGCTGGCAGGTTCGCCGGCGTGCCATCTGACGAAGGCAGAGGACTAGCTGCACTCGAAATGCTGCGCGCCAAGCTGAAGGCGTACGATGTGATTCTCAGCAAGCAGCGCTTCCTCGCTGGTGACGTGCGTCGACGGCGCATCCGCATCTTCCTCAGCTAGCGCCTCATTCTGAGTCTCGGATTTGCAGACTCTCACGCTGGTCGACCTCTTCCATCTTCCGACGGCGAGCTGATCACAAACGTAAGAGAAACACCACTGCATACAGTATGTTTCTACTGACGCGCGGCTTCAGGTCGTCAAGTCGGACGTCCTGACAAGTGATGCGACGCCGAACGTGGCGAGATGGTGGCGCGAGATTGCGAGCTTGCCATCGTGGCGAGCAGTTATGGCGGAAGCGGCAGAGGCGCGTAAGGAGTTCGGGGCCTAATTACAGCCTGGACACGGTAGTTCATAAGATATCTTGCGAACCAGAATTTGAAGCTCAAGCCTTGACTCAGTGCCTTCCCGCGCCACATGCATATGGGTGGCACATTACATTATCTCAACATTATATCAAGGCTTGCAGGCGCAAATGCAATGAATGGATCCAAATATGCGCTGTACTCCCCAGGAAGTATCTCTCTATATGCACCCCACGCCACTTGACATCGTTGGCAAGCCCAGTTCCCGCCGACCGCTCGATGTTCCGCTCTTACACCGCACACTGAGATCTATCATCACAGCAACATGAGCTCCCGAGATATCTCCAGCGACGCGTGTCGTATTATTGGCCGCATATCTCGCCTGCACTGGAGCGCCACGCTATGCGTGGTGGGGAAGTCCCACGCAGAAGCGCGGCAAGATCCGGAAGTCACGGGCAGCGGAGTCGCGCGCTCATAAAACTCCGACTGCCGCGTTGTTTTCCTTCTGAACACGACCTGCTCTTGCAGCTCCTACCCCACCATCGCTCAAAATCACCGCATTCTTACCAGCGCCATGAGCAGCGACGATATCGACACCTGGTACTCAACGTGGTTGGACGATATCGCGTTGGTTGCGAGTTCTGCTCCGGTACGTACTGTTCAGTGTTGGGCGGCCGCCGTCTGCGGGCCAGTCCATTCAGCGTGCGTATGCTCATGCATGGCCCTAGGACATGTCGTTAGAAGAACTCCTGGGGCAGCAAGACGAGCCCGCGTCCGGTCACGAAGAGGTGAGCGCCGCATCACACCATACGAGGTGCAACCACCCGTGTACTCATCCACTGCATCCATATCAGGACACAACAGTCGGTGAAGTGGTGCACGTGAGCCACCACCCTGCCCATGATGTCGCCGTCGCCGAGAGCGCCGTAACGACGCCGGCGCTGACAGTGTCGCTTTCGCTCGCTCGAGATCGCGGAGCTCCTCGCTCCACACGCCAGCTGCATTCGACACGGGCGCGGTTAAAAAGGATGCGGAGGCGTTGGCCCTGTTCGACTTCGATTTGCTCTTCGGGACCGAGCAGAGTGACCAAGAGAATGCGCGCGACGGCGAGGAGCACCCCCAGCAACAGGAGCGCGCGGTCATTCCAACATTGCCGCAGCAGATTATGTCCCCGCCCAGCGCTCCCCAGATGTTGCGCAAACGCGGACGCAGTGGAGAGGATGACTCGGACGACGAGCTGCTGGTGCGTGCTATTCAATCTCGTTTGGAAGCGCAACGGGGTGATGTGAACCGCAGTACCAGGAGGCGCGGCCCATTTTCAAGAAGCGCAGGGAAGCGCAACACGCTAGCAGGACACGCGAGGCGGTAATGCGCGAGCAGTCCGTCGAAATGAATGCACGCGGCGCGGCGCCGGCTGCATGGCAGGGCCCCGACGCAAGTGAGGCGTCAACCAGCTCGGGAGCGTCCGCGCAGGTGAGCAGAGCAGCAGCATGGTCTAGAAGCGTCCAGGTGTTGACGAGCTCTTAGCAGACCTCGAGCGCCGTCGCGGCCAGCAGCGTACCAGTTCCGCAGGGCAAGCCGCTCGAGATGTGTCGCGCAATCCGCGTCATCCAGCAGTTCGCCAAGAGTGGCCACTGGAAGAACAGCATCGCTCTGTCCGTCCAAGCGATCAATGCCCTCCCAAGAAATGTGCCGCCCTCGTCGCTTCCAGCGCAAAAGGTGCTGACCGACACCGACAAACTCCTTCTTCGGTCGATTGGCCCGAGGATCCCTGGCCGTCGCGCGTCGCTGGCGGACGCGCGCTACGTTGAGTGTACGGCGTGCGCGACAGACTACGGCATCGCGTCCGAGCCGATTCTCCACTCGCGCACAGCAGCGCACAAGGCGGAGTACCACCAGGGCCGGACGTGCTCCGCATGCGGCCTCCCCGTCAACGGGCGCGACACCGACAAGGCGCGCGTACATCGCATGTCGTGCGCAGTCTGGCATGCGCTAGTCGGCAAAGGCTTCCATAAGGCCTGGTTGCGCAAGAACGGCTTCTACACGGACGAGAAGCTGAAGCGCGAGTTCTGGGACGCGAAGCAGAGGAAGGCGGCGAAGGCGCTGGCGGGCGGAAACAAGGAGCTCGAGATCCAGGAGCTGGAACGGCTGTTGCACAGCACCGAAGTCGCAGGGCTCGAGTTGCAGCTTCGCGGTAACAGCAGCGGAACCAGTCTATCGAGCACGGAATCCAGGCCTGAGAACGAACAGCGACGACCGGAATTGGTGCCTGACGTTGATGTGCCGCCTCCAGTGATGTACCAGGAGAGGTGGATGCCCTGGCAACCGTGGGTTGCGACCACGACCACAAGCACTAGAGCCTCGTGCCACGACAGGCTTAACCAGGGTGCAACTGACGATGCGAAAGACGCTGCGCCCGTTGTATACCAGGAAGCAGAGGTGCCGTCAGATGCGCTCGTCCCAGAGGCGCTGGGAGCTGCTGTTCAACCCAGCGCGTTCGCAACTGCCCAGGACGTGGACAACTTGCTCGACCATGGCGCGCTCGTCGACACGTTCAGCTACGATATTGGACTGCACATTGCCAGCGGCGCTGTGCCTGCGCCTTCGGACTTGGATGCTGCATCGGGCGGCGGAAGCGGAGTGGACGAAGGAGAGCCGCGCAGCATTCCGGGCGATACCGTTGACAACGCTGACATAAATTCGGTGGCTGCGACCCTGCCTTTCCCGCCAGCGGCTGACGTTGCGGATACGAACTGTGCATTTTACGGTGATTTTCCCGAGCTTGATGGCTACGATGGCGCACTGTACGAGCTCTTCAGCATCCCCTAGGCAAACCCAGTGCCCTAGCATGTTACCAGATCTCATCTTCTCTCAATTACTGTACTGTATCTTGGCGGCCGCTTGTTATGGTGCCAGTGGACGCCACAATGCACTAGATTTAACGTGCTTTCGTTCAAATGGTACCTCTCAGCGTATCAGTCTGATGAAACTGAATCTAATCGGGAATGGAGAACCTCGAGGAGCGTGAGACGCAGCGGGAGGAACGGTATGAGGTAAATGTACGCGTTATGAACTAGATAGAAACAAGAACCTTCGCGGTTTGCCACTCCTCGACCCGAAGACTAATCTGTTACTTTAGTGATAAGTTAATTATCAGTCTCTCAAGTGAAAAGCATGTCCAGATAGTTTGTCTTCCCGGAATGGCTTTGAATGGTGCGATTGAGAAGATGCTTCTCGTTGTTCGAGCCCAGGGTCACTCCGTCAAAATTTCGCCTCACCGAAGAATAGCATATATAAAAAGACGTATGATAAAATTAAGATCAATTGAGTAATTAGGGCGTTTCACGGTAGCGTTTTTGACGTCGTTTTGGGCCATTTTGATTACGTTTTTCGTGTTCATTTTAGCAGAGATTCAACTGAGAACCATCAAAACGAACTCGAGTCGTTTCTGTGCTCGACGCCGCAGTCTGTGTGCGAACTGGTCTCGTCACGTAGCTCTGAGTCTCGCCTGCACTTTTGCATCCAGGCGGCGACCTCGCCATCTCTAACGATTTCCCTCCGATGAACGCACTTTTGCATGTGATGCAGACTCCAGAGCATCATCCATGTTGCGCGATCAGCTGGATAACGTGAAGTCTAAGTAGTCGCAGTAACGACTTGAGGGTCAGTAGCATCTCCTCAAACCGGCGACCCGCCGTGTGCTCACGGAATTTGCTCTCGTAGTTATGCGCTTTACTCGTCCGAGCCGTCATCGTGGGAATCTCGACAAATGCGGCTCCTCGCCGTTGGCATCGCTTCAACTGTGCTCAGTAAACGCCCGCTACCTAGATTTCTATTCAGCACGGGATCAGAGAAACAGGCTTTTGAGCTTCAAGAACGATTTCTCTGTGCGACTCTCATGCCATGCGGGACTCGCTTGGTCACTGGCTGCAAAGAGGGCCTGATTCGTGTCTGGGATGTATCCTGCGATTCGGGCGAAACTGTGGTCGGACCAATGTTCGGTCATATGAACTGGGTCCGTCCCTTGCGGTCTCGCCAACAGGCCTATAGGTCACTTTAAGCAACGACGACCTCAAAGCTCGAAGATGGGACGTACTCACTGGGATTGCCATTGGCCAACCGATGATCGGCCATGTCGCTGGTGTCTTGTGCATCGCATATTCTGCAGACGGGAAATGCATCGCCCCGGGATCCTTCTACATGACCATATGCGTGCGCGATGCTCTCACAGGGCTCATTGGGAAACCATTCATAGGACACAACGTGCAGGTGCTGTCTGTCGCATTCTCCACAGACGGCACGATTATCGCGTCCGGATCATACGATATGACAATCCGCCTGTGGGATGCCTCGACGGGCAGGAACATGGCAGTCCTGACAGGTCATTCCGACTCGGTGTCGTCTCTCCGCTTTTTTTCAAACGAGAAACGCATCGTCTCTGCGTCCTCGGACCGCACAATTCGTATTTGGCTCGCGGAAGCTCTGCGGTGCGAGCGGACTAATCGAGGACATCAGGATTCGGTTAGGTCGGTCGCTATCTCTCCCTCGGGCAAGCACATCGCATCTGCGTCGGACGGCATGACTGTTCGCATTTGTGATGCCGAAACGGGGGATCCCATCGGAGTCCCGGTGATGCATCCATCTTGGGTGTGCACAATCGACTTCTGCCCGGACGGGATAACGCTGGTCTCAATCAATTACGACCAAACAGTGCGAATTTGAGACTTGTAGCAATAGAAACAGCATTGCTCACACACTCAGAACTGACGATATCCAATTTGCCGCAAGATGCTGATGTACATAGCAGATTCCGCTTATGTTGAGCTGTTGGGCCTTGCGACGATCTACAGGTTATGCCCGTCGCAGAAATGAAAGATAGCGCTCGTATCCGCCCCATGCTCGCGACCAGGCCCAGATCGCAGCCGTAGAATCCGTGCTACGGGTAACGGCAGCCGTCGTGGTGTTGACTCTCATCTCTCCCACTGCTCGTGAAGTACAGCTAGGCACCCGGCTTGGGAAACATTTTTAAGCGCAGCGGTGGTGCTGGGCAACGTTGCACATCGAATTGGTTTGCGATGTATAGGGGAATAGAGGAATAGCCAGTAGGTGCGTAGTGTAAGAAACAGGTTTTTACCTATAGAACAGGATAACCCCAGCTAAATTTCAATCCCACGATAGAAGCATATCATAGTTTGGCGCAGGGGCAACAGCCGGCTCGACCTTGACCTCGGGCTTGTCGATTTCAATATCGCGCACCATTCCTAATAGGCGCGCAATATCCGCAGAATTATTTTGGAGGAGCCAGCATCGTCTGAGATGCAGCACAGGCTGCGTACCATCGCTCAGCTGCAGATGGTGCTCGACGAACTCGTAGACTAGCGCTGGGTCCAGATGTATAGGCGGCAAGTTCGAAGGGCCAGCAAACCGGAGACGTTTCAGTGTAGGACAGACAAAGATGCGGCTGCCGTCTCGAGGGAGAAAAAAGATCCCATTATACGCGCCGGTGGCGGCTTTAGCCATATGAAACGTGAGCGACTCGAGGGCCGGCGCAGGCGGGAGCGGCGTCCCGGAGGTGAAGAGCCGTTCGTGGAGAGACAACCTGGCAAGATTGGCGAAGAGGAATTCCAGCCTGAACGCTGCTGTGTGCATGCATCGGATCGTGTATTTGCCGGGCAGTCCCTCGAATGACACGGCCAGATGGACTCGGTGACCGTCTTTCGTGGCGATCAACTGTAGCTCGTCCCTCGAGGTCCCGGCGCTGTCCTCCCTGAGCACGTCGATCAGGGATGAGACCTGCGCCGAGTAGACACCTCGATTGTAGACGATGATGACCCTCTCCACGTCCTGGTGGCGGATGCGTTGCAGCAGATCCGATGGGGTGAAGGACCCCGCACACGTTATAATCGCAAAAAACTTCAGGCTTCTCGGCAGAGACAGGCGTTGAGTCTGGGGACCGCTCATTGCATCTGCGGCCCACGACTGTAGCTCGATCGCAAAGCCAGTCAAGTTCGGGAAGAGGGTAAGGAGCTCGGCGATGTCTTGGATGGACACACCGCCGACACTCGGACGAAACAAAAGTCGCTCGACATTCTTTAGAGCATCGCCAGCGCATGCTGAGAACAAGCGGGGATTTGCATCGATCTTGAGGAGACCAAGATGCGGCGCCACCCCACCGAAGAGCAGAGCGCCGTCCAAGGAGTGCTCAAGCAGGTTTGCGCGATCGTATACCTTGAGCATCCGCAGCCTCGGAGCGGGCTGGCACATCGCACCCCGCAAACCAGTGGCGAACCCCGTATCAGGCAGAAATGTCGGCAGGCGAACCGTGAGCTGAGTGCAGCGGCGGAGGTGGGTTTCAAGACACAGGGAAACTTCTTCCCAGTTCGAAGCTGTAACGTGGATCTCCAGGTCGCGATCGGCGGCACATGAGCGTTCGAGAAGAGACGTCAGCGTGCCGCCAGACAATGAGCAGTTCACGCTCCTCCAAACCGATGGCCGTCCAGTAAGGATCTGTCGCCAACGATGGCAGACATGACTGGCGGTTATAGCGTCGCGAAGAGGCAGGTGCTCAAATACTGCGCAAAATATTTCGATGGGAAGCATCGTTAGAATGAGACCGCCGCTATTCCGAGCCCGCCAAAAGGCCGTAATAGAGCGCTGAACGACTGTAAGAACCGCGTCGGAGATATCATGCAGCGTCACAGAAGGAGCTGGGTACCTGCATGGTCGTGAACAACGCGTTGACCAAGCCTGGCATTGGCGCGACGTACCGAGATTCATTGCGCACGAACTCCAATCCGTCGTAGCACGCCTGCGCAACCGCGGTGTCGAGGCCGGCCTGGCAGGTGCGCGATAATACGCAGGTTGCGTCCATGTGCTCGTGCAAAATCGATGGGTAGCTGGGGATATAGTGGCGGCGGAAGAAACGGTTTTCTGTTGTGCTTTGTTTGTTCGGGGTTCCGTACAAATTCAATTATCATCAGCCCGAAAGGCAATATGTCCGTTGGGTCGATGCCAAATGAAAGACAGTTAACCAGAGAGATCATGGGTGCCTTCTCCCTCGTACTTAATTTTACAACTTCCGACGAGCGACTATCGATTAATAATTCATAATGCTTCTCAAGGGCGCTCCCGGCGTCTTCGGCACGAGCTGCAAAAAATCGTATCTCCTTGGAAAGCACAGGTTTGATGTTCGTTCCCTAAAAGCGTCGCCCTTCGTCACGTGCACCATCGGACTTGCAAGCGTCGACTCCGACCCAACTCCGCCGCAGGATTTTTGTCGGACTCACAATTTCAATCTCCACCATTGAACCTTTGCATCTTCCTCATCGCGTGACAAAAGGCACGCTTCATACGATGACCTCGTCAGTAACGCCTTACAACGACGACTCGGACTTCGGTTCGTTGACTCTGCCACTGGCAGGCGACGAGCTATATGTCCAGCAGGTGAGTGGTTGTGTGTTCAAGACGGCGCGCAGCACTCACTCACTTCGTTCATCTTGTGCCAGACGCAACTTGAAGCCGACGCTTTGGTAGACTGGGTAAGCTCCAGCCAGTTGCTGGACGTGTCCGACGTGGTTGAGTGGCGCTGACCGTACCCGGGACCAGAACGCGGAGGCCTGGAACGACTACTGGCTCAATCCAGCCCTTCAATCGACTCCGTTCGCTGGCCTGCTCGACTATCAGTACGCGGCAGGCGACGGCAACGCCAGCGTGGCTGTGGTGGACTCGGACGCGGATGCCAAATACGACCACCACAAAACAACCACCCTCGCCACGCCGACCCTATCATACACCCGAGCTTCGCATCCTCGCAAGCATGTACGCCCACCAAAAACGACTTCCAGCTGCCCTGGCAGGCCGGCTTCGGTTTCAAGATTGGCAACGATGGTGCTGGGATCCCGATTGGGTCGGCCTGCTCGCTCCTGCGCCAGAAGGTGTGGCCGACATGGGGCCCGTACGCCGCGGCACTAAACGTGGGAAGAAGCGCACACGCGAGGCGGGCGAAGACGCCGTGGTACGTTCGTCCCGGAGTTCGCGCTGACGCCACTCGCTCACTGCCGCGCAGGTGAGCAAGCGCTTCAGAGAAACCGGCAGCGCGAGTTCAAGCACTCCTGGTCCATCCAGCCGCCCGGACGCTGCAGCCTTCTATCCCGGGACGACGCCGCATGTGGCACTCCCTATGGTACGTCTGTCGCAAGCCTTTCCAGTGGCACCGAGAACTGACTGAATCCTATAAGTACGCACCACCTCCGTGGCTGGATGTGAACAGAAACTTGTTATTCCCCTCTGCTATTGACGAGCTTGCAACTGCGTACGAAATGGTCAGCACAACGTCCTGCGACCGTGGTAGGATATTGACCCTACCCGCTTGTACAGGCCATGTTCCCCAATTACCCGGATATGGCGCTCCATGGCCAGGCGACGCCGGCACCGGTATACGAGGACGGGACGCACGCTGCCCTCCCGCAGGGCGAACCCTGGGGTGACCTCGGCGCCGCACTTCCGGTATGCACCCGTTCTTCATCCAGATACGCGCGACTTGCTGAAGCCTGCGATTCAGTTCTTCCACGAGGACGCTTTTCCAGGTGACCAGCAGCTGGAAAAGGTGGCGAGCGAGCAGGAGACGAGCGGCGCGCAGGTACGTACATTCTGCTTGTTTGCGAGCCCGCCATTAACGCGCCACGCGCGCAGTCTTCTGTCGCCGCCGTACAACAGAGCCTTGGGCCCCCCGCCCAAACCAACAACAATCTCTTATGTCCACCTGGACAGGCTGTCGCGCAATATGCCAGAGACGAGGCCCGCCTCCGGGACGAAGCATACATCGCTCTGCGCATCATCGAGCGCAGCCCCCAGATCGCGCTTCCGGCGGCGCTGTCTGACACGATCTCGACGGAAGTCACAGACGCGCTGAAGGTGATCCTGGGCATCACGCCTAGCGCCAGCGGCCTCGACGACTGGACGAACTGCAACGACTGCTTCACCGCGTACGTCGTCCGCGACCAGGCAGCGCACGATGAGGCATGCGAGGGACCGCTGTTCAGCGCGTGCAAGATCTGCGGGTGCCCCATCGTCCGCGGGGACAACACGCAGCTGCGGCGTCACCGCATCGCGAAGTGCCCGGTGTGGCGCGCGCTCATTGTGACCGGCCGCCACATGGAGTGGCTCGAGGCGAACGGGCTGATCGACAGCGAGGACCCGCAGTTCTTCGACAAGAACGCGCGCCGGGACGCCGCGAAGGTGGCCAAGAACCGGGGCATATCGCTGCGCGAAGCCTTGGAGGAGCAGCTGGATGCCAAGGAGCTGAACACGATCCGCGTGAAGATAGCGCCGCCGGTCGAAAATCCGTTCAGACATATCAACAAGCTGAACGACACCGTGGTGAAGAGACTGCGTGCGGAGGTGCGGCGTGAGATTGTGGCTGGCGAAGCGGCGACGGGACATGGCACTGTATAAGATCGAGATGACCTTGCGGTGCGTTCGAGCGGATGAACGAGACCACGAGGGCCGTATAAATGTACGATGCGAGCATTGCATGTCCAGCAAATATTTGGGAATTGTTGTGTGCTTGCACGGGAGACCCAGAACAGCTGGACGTGGACGGTGCGGTATCTGCACAATGTACGTCAGTATCCAGCGCGCTTTTCAACACACATGTCCTCGTAAAGGCATGAAAAAGTTCTGTCGAGCCGGGATATCAGTATGGGTAGGCCAGGGAGACATACGAGGTGCCAGGCGCGCATTTATCGAGTCGTCATCGAGGTGCTAAGGCAATTTTTGCGTAACAAAGAGGCTCGCGCTGCACCATACAAATCAGTACACAGCACATATGCGAGCTTCACGTGTTACCTACGGTGTGCACAGTCCGATGGTCAACGGTACTTGATACTGCTTGTAACTTGTGGGTATCGAGACGAGCGGCGTGAGCTGTTGAGCGGCGCGACTGTCGGAGTTCAGGTGTCTTTCATCTCCCGAGTCCCGGCATCGATAATGCTCGCAGCTTGTTACTTTATTATCCATCTCAACGATCTCGGTAATACCTCAAACCGAGCCCGGTACCGCTGAATTTAGGGCGCTTCGACTCATAACAGAGCAAGTGTACCTACCATAGCTTTCAGATGTCAAGATTTGAATGATATCTTGAGTAAAAAGTGGGGGAATCTAGACAGTACAACTTTCGCTACAGCGGTTGAATGTGTGGTACCGGCCCCAGCGGAACGATGCGCGTCGGATTGACCTTCATAAACTTCATCAGCTCATAATAGAGAAGGTAGTGCAACGTATGCCACGCAATTGCAGCTACACGGCCCGTGGGAGAGCAAGGAAAACTCACGTTGGGATGGCTCCAGTAGTAGCCCGTGATGATGTGCTCGAAGTTGGTCGAGCTCTTGAACGCGTCGTGGTTCCAATAAAGATTCTTCATGTACCTACCAGAGTCAAGCATCGTAAGCGTCTATGGAACGAAAGCGACCTGAAAATTGGACGTACCGGTTCAGTTCGGGGTAACCGTCGCGGATGGTGCGCAGGTTGCACTTGAACTGGCCGAAATAGGCGACATCGAAACGGATCTGTCAGCGTGCGACAATTAGCGGCCTGATTCCGTTTCTGGAACTGCGGAGAATGGGAAAGCGACTCACGAGCGTGACGAAGAGCCGCACATCCGCCTCGGTGAGCGTATCGCCGACCAGGAACTGCTTTCCTTTCACGAGCGGCTCGAGTCTATCGAGCCCGTCGAAGAGCTTGATCACAGCCTCCTCGTACGCGCTCTGCGACTTGGCAAAGCCAGCGCGGTACACGCCATCTGTCGAGCCGTCAGAAGGCGAATGAAGCGCGCACCAGTCCGCAAGCGTACTATTGATGTCCGAGTATATCCACTCGTTGATCTCGTCAATCTGCGGGCGGAGAGACTCGGGATACAGGTCGAGCGCGGCGCGGTCGCGTGGCAGGAGCGTGTTGAACGATGTGTTGAAGATGCGGATGATCTCTGAGGATTCGTTGTTCACTATCTTCCGCTTCTGCTTGTCCCACAGCACGGGGACTGTGAATCTAGACTCATTCAGCAACTGTGGAAGGAGTACTGGACGCAGGAAGCGAAGTACGTACCGGCCTGTATATTCCGGCGCAGCTTTCAAATACAGATCCTTGATGTGCTTCGCGCCCTCGAGCGGATCGGGTTCCGCGCCGGGAAACGGATCGAAGTTTCCAAACGGCCAGCCGTCGCTGTCGATGCGCGGACTAACGATAGTCACGCCAATATGCTCTTCTAATCCCTTGAGCTTCCGGACGATTAACGTCCTCGTTGCCCACGCTGGAATGATAAATCAAATCAAAGATAATGAGGACATAAGTCTGAGACGCACGGCAGCCATAGGAGACGTAGAGATGATATCTCCCGCTCTGGGCGTCCGCTGGGTCGATGCTGTCGCGGAAGGACGATACCGGGCGCTGGAACGAACCGTCTTTGCCGGTTGGCAGCGTGTGGATGTCGCTCTGGCTTGAGGTGTCGCGCGACATGGTCGATTGATAGGGGGGCTCGGAGAGGCGCTCAGCGCTCACGCAGGCTATATACCCGCGACTAGACACATTGATTGCTCAGCCGAATGGCGCGATCTCTGTTAAATGAGTCACATGACTTCTGTCATGACTGTCAGCTGAAGCAGCGCGCCCGCAATCCTTCTGACATACAATTGACTGAACACCGCGTGAGTTGAATCGCCAGTACTTGCCGCGCATGCTGAAAGTTACCAGGTCTGGGTCCTTTGAAGAGGAGCTCCACGCACCCAGATGGCACCAAGACTCGAGCGGCTGGCCGTTGAATGGGTAAAGCAAAGCGCAGGTCCACAGCTCAAGGCAGCGCGCGCCGCCGGGCGTGAACTTGGAAATGCCTAAGTGCCAACTCAATACGACCACGCAATTGCAAGAGGACATACATTACTGCGCAAGCGCAGCAGGCCGAGTCGGCATCGCTTCCTGGCCCCGTCCTCCTACGGAATGCTGGAGGCAAACGGGCCATGCAACCAGTCGCCGAGGCGTGCGCTCAGCGACTCGGAAAATTTTTCAGGGACGAATGCGCATAGATTCCAGTTTAATCCTTCAGCCACAGTACAAGTCCAGATGACTGAAGTGACCGAAAGCCAGCTAAAACAGCGGAGATTGGTCAATTTGATCATGGGCGCTCGAGGACAAGTTACATCCGGCAAGAGCTTCCGTTTTGCTTCCGTCACTTACCTTCCACCGTCATCGTGTCCTCTGTCGATTGGCAGCCAGCTCGGACGGGCAGAGCGCAAGCACCGATGGATATGCCATAAATAACACTTTGAGCGCAACACTTCGATCATGCATCACGCGAGCTTGCCACGAAGCTCTCTGCGATGAGACTCGGTTAGTTGTTGCTTTGACACCAGTGGCTGACATTTCACCGCGATAAGGTTTGTTGCGCCGTATACGACATCATATTCCTGAACGCAAGTGGCATGCTAACCGCACTACTCGGACGGTCCAGGCAGTACGTGGAGTTTTCAACGCTCATCCACCAATCGCGCGCATCCTCGAAATCCTGTGCTTCATTACTGATTTCTTTTGGCAGACGAAGCACCATCCGCACACCTCGTCGTACTCAGCATCAGCGAGGACGTCGTTCTTCTTCTGACATTGTGGGATTGATTCGGCATTGCTAGCATTACTGTCGAGTTCACATATTCATCGACGTAACCCGACCTGGCGGTGCTTCTGGATCGCAGGGCCGAGATCCCCAAAGTACCTCTGTCCTTCGAAGCTCCAGGCGTCGCATGCCTTGACCCAGCTACACAAGCCCTCGATGTACTGCGCCAGCTCGTGGTCCACGTATTTTCCGAAGCTTGGAATTGCTGCTTTCGCAGCTTCGACCTCTGCCATCATACTCTGGCAATGCTGGTCTGCCCAATCCATGGCTTGCTGCAGCGTCCAGTTGTTCTTGACGATACCGATGGACACGAGGTTGTGATTATACCCACGGTGCTGTTCAATGTTATATGACACCATATCCTGGTTCTACGCATAAGAAGTTGCTTCCCCTTGCGCTGAACTCGGATGACTTACGTTGTTAATGGTGACCAAGTCTGCCGCGAGTGCCTCAACCTGCTGAACGTGAGGGTCTTCGAATATTTCTTCCGGTAGGTCTAGACCCATGCAAACAAGCGCCAAGCAGACGGGTGTTCCGCCTGTGCCACGTCGCAGTTTCAAGTACGCTTCGACGTCGCGGATGTGGCCACGGTGCCGGTCCTGCACCTCCTGCACGATAGCATTGACATATTCCTGAAATAACTCGATGAAACGACGCTGGTAGACGGCGTTGGGCATAATGACGATTAAACGCTGCCAGAAGCTGATTTGTAGATCAATGTGAGCGAATGCCAGGTGCAAGGATCCGACGTACTCCGTGGTCATCTCCCCAAAAATGCACCCATGGGGCAAGTGAGTGCCTCGCATTGCATTAATGACGCAGGTGGCCATTTCCTTGACGGACTCTTCGCTTCCCGCCTCTGCGATGTCGTCGAAGGCGAAAAAGACCTGCATCCAATCGCACGTAACACGGAATTGCTCTGCAGGACCGAAGTTCAGCGTTTAGAGAATATTAGCACTGCAACCATCCTACCAGCGTTTTGGTTTGGATGCGCCAGCGCGACCAGACGACCTGAGAATCAGAGTCTCCATCAGCAATCGATGCGGTAACGCATGGCGAAGACGTCGTACAGAAATCGCAGAGATCAAATGCTCTCTGAGCCTCGGGACCGTACATCCCGTAGCTCTTGAACCAGGCCTCGGAGTCTGCCTTTACAGACGTATAGAACGGGTTCAGTCGCCTCTGCCATGGCCATCTTGCGAAGGAGTCAGGTATGATGAACGTGGTGTTGCCTGACTCGTGCTGAGATTGGGCGGGCATTTCGAAGTTTTGGCACGATGGCCCTCAGAGCTGAGGACCGTCATTTTGTATCTCCAGCTTTCGCTATGTTAGAGTTAGTACCCTTCAGGGTTTCAGCATCCGGTGGTAGTGGGGTACTCCATCAGGTTCCTGGAACCGCTGGGCAACCAAGACCATGGATCCCAGGTCGCTCGATCAGAAAAGTCTGTGTTACTGAAGTCTGGACTTGGGGACACATCGGGGAAATTGTATTGGCATGACGATGTGTTATCCCGGGCTTATGATCCCTTAGCGGCCGCGCGCTATGCTCCCTTGCCCCGTTTCTCTCACTAGCGCTTTGCCATATGAACATGACATCCCGGAACGATTCACCTCGTGATCTGGCTATGAGCTATGCTGCAGTAGGAAATAAACCTTCGCCACCGTGGCAAAAATCAGACGCGCGAGTAAATATTGAGGGAGATAACAGGGAGAAACACTGAGACTACTCATACCGAGATGATGTATACGATGGCGTGGGAATTCAACTTCACTTTCCTGAAGTGCGATGCTCATTCAACACGAGGCCGAGCTTCTCGATTCCCATACTCTCCGTGACCAGGAGAGCTGTATGGGTGTCATTGACTCGCGGACTACGTGACGGTGGCGCGCTCGAGTAGAACATCAAAGCGGACGAATGAGCACCCATCTATTTACGATCCCAGATTTCTGATGCAGTTCAACCTTGCTTTCCCACCGATTGACGTCAACCTTTCACAGTACTCGGCATCGATGCTGCTGCCGACGCGCTAGCCACAGTAATGTTGGATAACATCTAACAGAGATGTTCCATGGAAAAAGGCATTGAGTCGACACGAACGTGAGACGCCGTGACGGCCGGGGCAGCTAGTTCAGTTCGGCCACTGGTTGCGGGCTTCCTCAGCGCCTGCGTGCTTTCGTACCAGTCACCGCTCATCAGAAAAACGCGCCGGTGCTGTGGAGACTCCGGGACTCTCACGAGTGATCGGAGCCCGCTAAGGAATTGGTCGTCTCTGGCTCCTCGCGGAGTCAGCAAAATGTCCGGAGCTCCGGGAGCTTTGTTCACTCCAGATGCTGAGGGGATGCTTGCAGTCAAAAATGAACAAGATAATTAAAAAAAAGAGTTATATTGGCTACTACAGTAAGACAGCAAGATATAACAATTACAGAGCACAACCGTGCAGAAACAACCGCAGATATACCTTCCCGACCAGACCTCCATGACCTCGTGCGATCCCAGTGCCTGCCACCAGCCGTAACGGTCGAAGTGCGCGGTGCGCGCGGTTGCAGCGGCGTAATACATCGCGGCCTTCCGCGTCGGAGCCTCGCGCGTGCCGACTGACTCAGCTGCCTGGCTAAAATGATAGTTGAGATGGTGCTGGATAAGACAGTGGTAAGCACACCTGGATATGCCTCGAATACTTGGCGCAGACCCGAGTGGCCGTGTTCCCCGTCTGTCAGCCCGGAGAGCAGCTAGTCTACAAAAAAAAGCGTACCTAATTATAGTTCAGGATAAGCTCGGAAGCGGGGTAAAACTGAACTGTGTACCTTGCACACGGACTGGAAGACGGCCGTAGCAGCGGATAACATGAGTAAATAGCCCAGACCGATCTGGCGAAGCACCAGCACACTCGCAAGCTCCAGCATGATGCGATGATGGTCGGGCTTTGCGCAGTGGGAAATCGAGCACGGTAATGATGAGTGTGATGGCATAGACGCGGAAGGCATGGGTACGGTGTGGCGCCAGCCCCAGATGGCGGGCGCGTCAAAGTGATTCTGGCGGCAGCCGTCAGCGTCAGGCTTTGCAGGCGCGCCTGGGCGCACTCACCGTGTCACGGTGACTGCTATATCACTCTCCGAGACGACGCCCGAGGGGAAGGGATGAGTGGGGAGAGGGAGGCGCGGATAAGCGGTATGATAGACCAGACCAAACCTAAGGTACAAGAGGGGCGACGGCCCAGATATATATACTACGGAAGCAAGGCCGAGGGGCCCCGCGGACCAATTGCGCCACCGACCGGTTGTCACGCGGGCGCCACAGATCAGGCCGAAAGAGACCGCCGGGGCGTCGTCGGCGAGACAGGAAACCCGGGATAAATAGAGCCCAACCAAACCAGAAACATCCTGTCATATTACCCTTCTCCTGGGAAGAGACCGAGATACTCGCCGAGCGGAGAGACCGCTTGGACGCGCCGACGAAAGGACCGCGGGGCCGGGCGCAAGGAGTTTGGGGCGCCCGGACGAGGTGCGAGGGCCACGGGACGGCGAAATGAAACAGCGGGGAGGAGGGACCCGACGAAGACCGCAACACACCGACCCGTCACGCACGCGCACTGGTGCCACGAGCGGACCCCGCAGCGGCGGCAGTCGCCTCGTCTCCGGCTGTCCGATGCTCGCCGTCAGCCGGCGTCACAAGCAGGGGCGCTGAGGTTGCGCTCGTTGAATGGGGCCGAGATACTGCGTCGGAGTCGGGAAGACCTTGGATGGGTCGAACGTCTCGCTCACGCCCGGCGACGTACACCACACACGTCGGCCGCTCGGGCAGCGCGCTCAACTTGCGCAGCGCAAAGTCGTCCTCGTACTCGAGCACCTGCTGCCGCTGCTGGCTGCCCAAGCGCCGCAGCGGAGGCGAGCACGGCGAGCAGAACGCGCCGGCTGTCGAGCACAGGACGTGAGAAAAGCTGAGAAAAGTTTGCAGGAAAGCCGGTTGGCGGACTTGTAACTTCCTGGACTTGGACCGAGTCCGCCAGCAAGCTCCTCCCCAGCGGCCAGCTGCCCACGATCGCTACTTAGACCACAGGCAGGTGGAACAGAGAGCAAGTGTGGGATGACCAAAACAGGCAAACGACAGATCCGTTGAGTTGATTCCGAAGTTAAGGCGCGATGTGGGCAGCTAGACCGCTGGCGCCACTGTTTTTAGCGCCCGGTCGGCCGCGCATCAACCGAGCTCGCGCGCTTCAGCCGACCGTTCGGAGTACTGTTCAGGCATCTTGAACAAGCTCGGAAAGACCTGTGACTTGTATTTTGTGAAACCCTATGCACATGTAAACCATGGCCGATGCAAATATTAACTTTTAAATGGGTCTCCCTGGATGTCCGAACGGTCGGCTGAAGCGCGCGAGCTCGGTTGATGCGCGGCCGACCGGGCGCTAAAAACAGTGGCGCCAGCGGTCTAGCTGCCCACATCGCGCCTTAACTTCGGAATCAACTCAACGGATCTGTCGTTTGCCTGTTTTGGTCATCCCACACTTGCTCTCTGTTCCACCTGCCTGTGGTCTAAGTAGCGATCGTGGGCAGCTGGCCGCTGGGGAGGAGCTTGGTCCGCCAGCTCTACTGCGGTGCAATACTTTTGCCGCAGCAACTACAAATGCAGCTCCAATTTTTTGTTATCTCTCTGTGAACTGTGGCTCATAATTACTCATAATTCGACTAATTCAGGATGCCTCGACCTCGAAGCGTGAACCGTCGGTGATATGAACATTGGAGCGATCAACGGAGCCGCTCTCATGTGGCCTCTTAGGAGTGCGGTTGTGAGAGGCCATTCAATGATCTTGTTACGGTGCGCGGCGATCTTGCCCATACGCCGCTTCCGTTGGATCTCTTTCGCCGCTTCACCCGCTCCGTCGGACCGATATACCCGTTCCGCATGCCTCTCCGGACCGCTGGCACCTCGGCTACCTTCTCTCGGCGTCACCGGACCCCTGTCAACCTCGGTCCTTGGATGCGACGCGCTATTGCCATTGTTGTCGATCACCGCTGCGCTGGTTTCCACCCGGCGTGTATCTGTTCGTCGGTCCGTCTTCTCGGTGTCACATTATGGCCTACACCTTCGGAGATGCCGCACACCACACCTCGGGTATTGCCCTGCATGGCCGGTGTGCGCTGGGAGTACAGGTGAAGCTGCAACGATCGTGCCGACGTACATCCTTCACCCTCTGTCCCCTGGATGCTCGACCGCTCCGGCACCTCGGACCTCGGCCGCCACACTCTCCTCGGTCCGCGCGCGGCATGGTCCATGGTCCGGAGGCTGTCCGGATGGAGTGGGAGTGTTGATTGTTGGGTGGTACGCTCGTACCTCGCTCGCCGACGCGTTGCGCTCGCCGCTACGCTCGCCATTGCATCGGCGCCTTTCGCCCCCGGTGTCAGTGCGTGCATACATGCAAGGACACCTCGGTCTGTCTCGGATACCCGCCCAATACCCTCCATAGGCACGGACATCCTTTATCCCCTTCGTCCGGAGTCGTTCTGCGCCTTCGGCGCGACGCTTCACTCTTTCTTGACCCTCCCTTGACTCCCTTTACCCCCCATTGCTTCCACTGGCTCCAGATTACCCTCGGTGACTTCCCCGATGCCTTTCCCATCGCTTCCGGACCTCTCTTTGGTGTTGGTTGGCTTCCTTTGTTGTCCGGAGCGTTCGGATCCGGTTTGCCTCCGATCGGACTATATGTACCGGCGATTGCCCTCGGATGTACCCTAGGTTGGATCTGGTCTATTATGTGTTCGACCTTCCCCTCCTGAGTACCCTTCCTGGTCGGCTACGCCTCCAGGTCGGTGGTGTATGCAGCACACCGTGACATAAGATCCAACCTACCCCGTCCACTCCGGGTACTCAGTTCCTCACCCCCTCTATCCTCTTCTATCCGCTCTCTACTTCCTCCTACCCCCAGCGGAGCTGCGAGTGCCCGCCCCGGCGGTCTCCACGATATCCCCTTCGCTTATACCACCTGGACCTTGGATATAGGACCGATCTCGCCCACGGAATCCCCTGGCCTCGGTCTCAAGCTTCTGGTGGCCGCCCCCTTGGACCCGAACCCTCCCGGACCCCCTGGCCGCCTCTCGGCCTTCCTTTAACCCCATACCGCCCTTAGGCACGCTTCCCAAACCTTACCCTCAAGTTCCGGACCCTTCTGGAGTTGTAGTTTTCCCTTTGGTCGCCCCTCGCAACGACGTCCGGCAAATCCTGCTCGCAGTCCGCACGAATCGCTTCGCCGACGAACACCCTATAGGCCGATGGCTTTCAAACTTTGCCGACACCCTTGCACCACCCCTCCGGAGTCCCATGCGAAGTTACGAGGCGCTATGCTCGCCGATGCCGCCGTTGCCATGCACTGCCTCGGCCGGACCATTTCCGCTCCCCCTCGCCGGCCCCTGCTGCGTTCCGCCTGCCCCAAGGCTTGGTCAACGCGTATCAACGTCCCCCACCCATGCGTGCTTGACAGATACCCCGCGCACGCTGTCCTGGCTGCCAATCGAGCGTTTGAGCGTCCCACACACTTGCACACCTCGGTCCTTCGCAGCGCGACCCTCGGCACCCATCTACCCTCGGTCCTTGTGCTCCAAGTTCACCTCGGACCATTCCACACCTACCGATGTCGGCCGCTGTCAGTTATGCAACGCTGGCAACAGTACAGGTCGCCGTGCGCTCGGCCGAGCTGCTGGACATCTGGTGTTTCGCACCCTCCGCCGACCTGGATCTTCCGGTGTCGGACGCGTGAGCCAACGCTGACCTACCTCGCCGCTGGACCTTGGAGGTGCTCCCTGACATGGACCGAGGCCGGAGCCTCGCTGGATCGCATTGGTTTGCTCGGAATATCAGTGTTCACGCGCGCACCCCCTCTTCGGCGTTACAGGATGGAGTACACGAACCGGACACGGACCCAATGGTCTCACAGGCTTTCCGTCCATCGCCCAGGTGTTTTGGCAAGGTCTCCGCAGCCGCATGACCCGCCGCCCGTTCGATACAACGCGCCCCAGCGATGCTGCCGACTGTCAACCCCCTGTCCGCTCCGCCGTTTATTTCGCCGTCGGGCGTCTTTCCGAATCCCGCGCGAGGTGCCCGTGTCCTCTCCCAACTCCTGGCCTTCTATCCGCGGTCGGACCTTGCCAAACGAAGAGGTCCTCGGCAAGATATGTGCATCTGATGTTCAGTGCACCGGTCGCGTACGTCGGCCGCCCTGACATCGCATCCTGTTGGACCTGTGGACCTCTCTGGCGCATCTGGAACCCCCTCCCGGGACGGACCCGCGTTTCGGACCCACCGGCGATGTCACTGATGAAGTCCGGCTCTGCTTGCGCACTGCATGAGCTCAATTCGGGATAGCCGCTGTTTGCCCTCGGACTCGCCGTCGCATCGGACATCCTCCCCTACACTCCACCCCTCCTCCAGGGCTGCCACCCCGATTCCGACCGCACTGGCTTATGCTTACGACCGTCATGACTTCGCTTCAAACTCTCGTCGTGCCCTTCACCGGGGTTGAGGTTGCGATCCACCGGGATGCGCAGTGCTCAGCGTTGTTGGTCGCGGACCAGCACTCCGACACCTCCTATACCTTCGGTCCTGTGCCTTGGGCGCTATCTCGGTGTACTCGGGCCTTCCCCCACCCTTGTACCCCAGCCGGAGATGGTAGGAGTCCGTTCATGGGCGCAGCGCGTCCCGCTCTCTTTTCCATTACGACCTCGACCGCTCCTGCGTTTCGCTCGGCAGTAACGACCTTTCCCGTGTTCCCTCCCGGACGGTAGGACTCCCAGTGGCCGCCGCATATTGAGATGTGGTGTGGGGACATCCCGAGTAGGTGTCCTTCTCGCTTGGAGCTCGGACCGACTCTTTCCCTTGGACCTGCAATGTTTCCGACGCTGGTGTTGCACCTTGGATCGGTGAGGATTGATCGCCGTGCCGTAATAGCCCGTCAGTCCTCACCCCCAATGGGCCTCGCTTTCGCCGTGGACCACTTCGGTCCGAGCGGGGGAGACGACCTCCGTGCTTTGGGTCTCGCCCGATGCGAGGGTACACTTCTATTTCGATTCGTCATGAATTTAACGACTTCGGCCACCCCCAATGGCCTCCACCATGCTCGGTCGCTTTTTGCGGGCTCGCGGCTGGAAGGGGGGTTATGTTACGGTGCGCGGCGATCTTGCCCATACGCTGCTTCCGTTGGATCTCTTTCGCCGCTTCACCCGCTCCGTCGGACCGATATACCCGTTCCGCATGCCTCTCCGGACCGCTGGCACCTCGGCTACCTTCTCTCGGCGTCACCGGACCCCTGTCAACCTCGGTCCTTGGATGCGACGCGCTATTGCCATTGTTGTCGATCACCGCTGCGCTGGTTTCCACCCGGCGTGTATCTGTTCGTCGGTCCGTCTTCTCGGTGTCACATTACGGCCTACACCTTCGGAGATGCCGCACACCACACCTCGGGTATTGCCCTGCATGGCCGGTGTGCGCTGGGAGTACAGGTGAAGCTGCAACGATCGTGCCGACGTACATCCTTCACCCTCTGTCCCCTGGATGCTCGACCGCTCCGGCACCTCGGACCTCGGCCGCCACACTCTCCTCGGTCCGCGCGCGGCATGGTCCATGGTCCGGAGGCTGTCCGGATGGAGTGGGAGTGTTGATTGTTGGGTGGTACGCTCGTACCTCGCTCGCCGACGCGTTGCGCTCGCCGCTACGCTCGCCATTGCATCGGCGCCTTTCGCCCCCGGTGTCAGTGCGTGCATACATGCAAGGACACCTCGGTCTGTCTCGGATACCCGCCCAATACCCTCCATAGGCACGGACATCCTTTATCCCCTTCGTCCGGAGTCGTTCTGCGCCTTCGGCGCGACGCTTCACTCTTTCTTGACCCTCCCTTGACTCCCTTTACCCCCCATTGCTTCCACTGGCTCCAGATTACCCTCGGTGACTTCCCCGATGCCTTTCCCATCGCTTCCGGACCTCTCTTTGGTGTTGGTTGGCTTCCTTTGTTGTCCGGAGCGTTCGGATCCGGTTTGCCTCCGATCGGACTATATGTACCGGCGATTGCCCTCGGATGTACCCTAGGTTGGATCTGGTCTATTATGTGTTCGACCTTCCCCTCCTGAGTACCCTTCCTGGTCGGCTACGCCTCCAGGTCGGTGGTGTATGCAGCACACCGTGACAAAGGATAAGCCGACATTATCGCTCATCCGGTAGGCGTATATGAAAAAGAGGACAGATTCACTGTAATTTGGATGGGTGATTGAGTCTTTTAGGCCGCCTATCGCGGCGTCCCAGTTCGGTGGGCGCTTCCAAGGCGCTTCCATCCGCATTTATTGCTTCCGTCACTTGCCTTCCACCGTCAACGCGTCATCAATCGATTGGCAGCCGGCTCGACTCACGCAGAGCGCAGACGCATATGGATATCCCATTCATAACACAGTCGTGTGCAGAGGACATCGACCAGGTCATTACCCGGGCATGCAACGAGGCTCTAAATTTCGTTCGCGAGGAGTCTCGGTCAGTTGTCGTTCTGACCTGCTCCAGTGGCTGACGTTCCATCGCAATCAGGTTTATCGCGCCGTACATGGTTCTCCAGGATATTTCTGGTAGTATTTTGGCTCTCGTCCGGCAGTCCCTCGATGCATTTTCTCGCACGCAGAACGAGCGCTCTTTCATCTTGACCATGTTGCCGAGCGAGATCCTGGGCCTCATCTGCGGCTATCTCTCTGTGGAAGAGTGCATCACTGTAACTCACGTCTGCCAAAAGCTACGCCGCACGCTGCTTTCCGGAAATCCCTTGCTCTGGAACGACATCACATTCTCGAATGCCAGCGGCATGCTGACTGCACTGCTCGAACGCTCCGCGTCTGCCGACATCCAGCTGTTTGGCAGAGTAACTCAAGGCAACTGGCGGGAGGTCTGCCGCTGTCTCAAGAACCATTTACATCGCTGCACGTCGCTCAAGGTGATTCTCTCAGAATTGCCGCCGGAGGGACGGGCAGTAACTTCTGTAAAAAAAGGACATCCCTATAACGTGCTTTACGGTCGTCAGAGATCAGAAGAGCTCAAAGTATACCCCCCCTCTATAGCAGCGTTGTAACCTAATAGTCCATCTTGATAGCGTCATATCATGGCTTTGAAGATCTCTCTGGAGGCTCTCAAAGCCCGCCAGAGCCTGACGGATAAAGGCAAGGCTTTGAAGCCGATCACTCGTAGCTTGTTTGACTTGACGTTCCCAAATGGCACAGTCAAAGCTCAATTTAGGTTCCTTAGCTCTTGGTTGCTTCGGGTTGATTCGTAGGCAGAGAAGAGCAATAATGAATTATGAACAAGCGCTACGCTATTATTGCGGCTCCAAGAACTGAATACACGCATGGAGATCCAAATCATACTCCCCGGACCGTGTCCCCCATCTCACGAGATGTATCAACTGGAAACGCGCAGCATCGAGTCGGTGAGTTGAAAGGAAGAAGTCAAATAGCGCGAGTCGGACAACGCACCCTACAGTTCGTAATAAGTTCAGGACTACGACCAGGTATTGCACTCGAATCTGCAACGAGCGGTGAGCTCACAGCGGCGCAGGATAAAAAGACACTACGTACTTGACGCTGAGGCGCGGAAGTGCTGCCGCGACTTGCGACGAGCGCATGCCTCCGACTGGCCGGTTGATGGGAGGGGGGGGGGGGGGGGAGAGGACCTGCAAACATTCGCAGACGCACCATCATCTTTATAAGTCGGGCGGGCCTGCCTGTCATCAATTCGAGCTAATTGGAGGACAGGTTATGCGATCGGATCTTCCAAAGCCGTGGAGAGCACCAAGACTGGGCTCTGCATTGTCTTATATACCTAAGCTTCGTCTCCAAAGTCTGTGGAGCGGCAAGCTAGTGCTACGGAGTCTATGAAGAACTATGGCAGCTTAAACGACGCATATCATATCTATGAGGCCCTTTGAAAGCGTGAAGCGAGTCTATACAGCAAATCGGTTTTCACAGAAGAATAACGCGTTCGCTCTGCAATCCGGCCCCGAGATTGCGCACATTTAAGCTCCTCGACTCGTTACAGCAGTTTAATAGCGACTTGAACATCGACAACCGCCTGTTCTCTGGCAACGCACCCAGTCTTACTTTGCTCAAAGCGTACGCAAACATTTCTGCAATTGTACCGGCGGGTTGTATTCTCAGCAGCGTGAAAAAACTGCTATTCTCACCTGCCAACTCTGGAGCGTCGATCAAGGACATCACAGCTACGCTGGAACACTTCCCCAACTTGCCTGCCCTGTCCATAGAGTTCGACGACTGGTCTAACGATGGGCAACAGGACGACAAAGTGCCTCTTCCAGAGTCTCTGTCACTTTTAGACGTCATCAGTAATAGCCAGCAGGTAGACCCGGTGCCGGTGTTCTCGCACATGTCCCACTTGCGGGACGACAATGAGCGGCGTAATATTGTGTCATATAATATTCCAGCAACCCCAGACACAATACGCACAGTCCTCAGCGCTCGTCCACCACCCGGGCAGGTCCTCGATTACTTGTCCGTATGCACACTCATATCGCCATCTGACGTCTCCGCCGATCACTACTTGAAACGCGCAGCCTCCACGCTGGCGGACGATGCACCATTCGCGAATCTCACGGTGCTCACCATCAGCGATGACCTCTTTCTACTTGCGCGTCCGCTCCCGCCGGCGCCTGCTCTCCAATACCTCTCCATCTTTATCAACTGGTGTCTAGAGGACCCCGCACTAGCGCACGACACGGTGTTCCTCCTTTCTGACGACGAAGCGGGCGCTTCTGGGCCGTTCGAGTGTCCGTCTCTGAACCGGCTGTGCTTATTCACGCCCGACCACAAGCCCGTCGTGAACCTGGACCCCGCGCTGGTGCGCAGGTTCATCGAGGGTCAGCTGCGGCTGGGGAGCGATACGCTGCCCGTTCTCCGACTGCGGCAGACGCGGCTTGTGGAAAATGATCCTCAGGAGATAGCCAGACTTATGACATGCGTGAAAACGGTGCATGTGTGGCTTCCCTCGGAGGATAATGCATCAGACGATGTGTGGTCTGCAATTCCGATTCTCAGATACTGGGATTGAGGCTGTATTTCCACCCAATCTCGCGGACTGATAATTCACGCTCTCGATATCCGCCCCTTGCGTTAGCCCACCTGTACTCGTATGTATACAAGTCTCGCAGCACACGGATACAGAACTGGAACGAAAAATGAATGTACAAGGTCGATCAATGCGGTATTGGATTCTCAACGTACGTCTTCGCGTATCCCGAAAGGTCCCCACAACCCAGGAAGGCAATGACGTCGCGAGCACCGCGGACCTTGATCGTCTCCAGTAGCGCGGCGTTGTAATTGATGAGCAGACGCAGGCTCAGACACATTGCAGTGACGGCATCCGAGCACCATTCATCAGGAAAACGCGTTTTTCCCTATTGCGGCCTAAGGAAACTCTAGTGGCTCCCGCGCTGATGCCCGCTGCCACAGCCCGTCTCATTCGGGTTGGTGGGTTCCGAGCAACTCTACTCGCATCTCGGGCCTCCGGGTGCGTCAGAAAGCTCACCTTCAGCAATCCCGTAGCGTAGAAAGCTGGAAGCTGTCGCTAACGTGCTGCCAGAGTTGCAACTGGTTGATCTCAAGCGCTTGAGAGCGTACATCCCGCACATGCCGGTCTTACCTGAGACTAGGTTTCCCTTCAACCACCCCCCTCACAGCACTCTTACACACATCGGCCACTGCACGGAAACATGAAGAAGTAATTCTGCCATGAGATAACTAGGTTTGGGGTGTTTGTGTCACAGCGACAGCGTTATGGGCATTGGGCAAGCATCCAGCCGTACAGTAAATGGGAACACATTCCATAGGGTCCGCTTCTCTTCAAGACTGTCGCTGAGAAGCTAAGTCCCTCAGCTTTGCCTACCGAGTGGGGAGTCAGGAACAGGAACTGATGCCGCTAGCTCAAACTGTCAAACCCTCAAACCTCCGGCCGATGGTTGAGTCGGAGTTCAATGCTTCTTGACCTCGTACCTCCACCTAGACGCCCACCGTGATCACCAGCCGCTGCTCATGGACCGTACGCGCCATATTTCTCTTGCTCCGCCCACAGGCATCATGCCAGGTCATGCTTTGTTCATTTGGGATGCGAGCTTTTCTACCCTATCATGAACATCTTCCAGCGCTGGAGGTCGACATGCACGTTGCTCTTGATGGTTCATTAGCCCCGCGAGTTGGTATGTTACTCTCATTCGAGTTCCTCATGATTCCCACTCGTCATTGGTTATGCCTAGGTTGCCATCATCGCCTCGTTCCGTATCGCGTCAGGCCGCTGCAGATCGCACCAATACCTTCGGTATGTACGCTGCTACTGTTCCTTTCTTGTCCGTGTCTAATTCTGCGTAGTATCCCGTCGCTCTCCGTGTTTCCGTAGTCGCCCATCGGTCCATTTAATCGGTACGTCTCGTTGGCAATGTCTCGTCCACCGTCGCATTATTGATTTTCCCTAGGTGTACGCGATGAAATTTCTGCAATGCCATGCCGAGTATTGTCGCGGTAAGTTGTCAAGTGGGTTCGCCGACCTGTACACGCTACGCACACAGGGTATCATATGACGTCGCCCACGTTAGCGCTGTCTTGCCTTCTTGCTCTGTGTGAATATATCAGTTTCTTCATTTATTCGCTCCGTCGAGATCAACCGAAGCATTGCAACCTGTGAGACCGCAAGAGCAGCTGCCGCTTCCCGCCTGAGCTGAGTGCAATTTGAGGACCACTCAGTGCAGAAGTAAGAGTTATGGCACCGTATAATGCAGGAATACGAAGGCATGGTGCGCAAATGACCGCACCAGAGCGGTCGCTGACTGCTCCAAACAGGGGGGCATAGAACTTGGGCGCGGCCCGCTCTGGTGCGTCGAGCGCGGTCATGCGCGGAGTGACGTTTTCCTGATGTTTGTCTTGGCGCATGGTCCGCCCGTCGAATGGTACGCAGACCACCATGTCTCGCAGGCTCGGAGCAGCGAGGTAGAATTCTAGGAAGGTGAGTTCGGGGATGTCGCGGGCGTTGGTCGAGCCTTTGAAGTGGAACTCGAGGTGGGCGAGGTGCGGCGCGGTCAGCGCTGCGTTGAAGAGGTCCCAGAAACGGTCCCCGTGCAAGGTGAGCGAGGTTAACCTGGCTGCGCATGTGCCGCGCAGCGCGAGCAGCTGGTTGAATTCGCGCCAGGTGAAGGGACGTGCTGCGGCTGGCTTTCTGCTGGTGGTGCGGATGCGTTACTGCTCAGCGACATGGTGACTTGGTTCCGCGTCATGGAGATAGTGACGGGGCATTGATACGACGAAGTGAAAAAGTCGACCGCAGCGGATAGGCTTCTCGCCCCATAGATCGTTAGCCTCGGGATGTCTTGGCCCGTCCACGGCGACAACAGCGACGCAAATTCGACGCCGAGCCCATCGAGCGCATGCAGTGCGACGTTGTTAAGGCCTGTTGGCAGCGGCGCGACAGGAAGGATTGTTTCGTCGTCGATCCCCATGAGCTCCAGTGTGACCAAGTTCGGGCAGCACTGGAAAAGCCGGCGATACCCTGCAGATTATGCAGCGGCGTTTATGCGAAGATATTGAAGCGAACGCAATGGGTTGCAGTTGGGGGCAATGGATATCGTGGGTGCAACCAGGCGACGGAGATTAGGGACGCCACGGGTACCCCAGTCCGATGGGATGACGAAAACGGGATGATTCCCAGCATATTCTGTGAGAAAGTTGATCTCGTTGATGTAAGGCAGAGGCTCTCCAAAAGGATTCAGGTGTAGATAGAGGTCGCGCGGGCCGCTGTAAGACTGCAGACGCCCGATGTCGTGCTGTAGGACGGAGAACAAGTGATCCTTTTGCCAGGAAGCTGACGAAGGAAGTTGTAATACGAAAGGCACAGGTCGTGAGCGGTCTAGCATAGCTGAAAGCTGCTCGACGGCCTGGTGCATGCCGCGTGCACCGTCGCGGTCCTTGCCAAATCGGAAGCTCGCCCACAGCCTGCGCTCAGCGAGCGCCAGAGCCGTCCATCTGCGGCAGACGTGAGTGACTTGGACCAGCGACGGGAAATCCGTGAAAAAAAAAGCAGTTGGTCAGGATTTCGGGAGCTAGATGCCCTGCTACGCTCGCCCGGGAGTGCTGGCGATTCCATACCTGCGCATAGTCCGCGCAGGCCTCGTCGAAGACCGAACGAACAGCATCCATGACCTCCGCCACATGAAACGATCTTCAGCGCCACATTAGTCCAACGTGAAACTGTGGCGGCAGCTAAGAATCTAAGTACGAGGTCTCCGTCTTGGAGGCGTTGTCAAGCACGCCCTGAACGTAGTAAGAAATTGCGTCGCGCTGGGAATCCACTGCATCCATGCTGAGCGGAATTTCACGCGGTGGTCAGATAGCGTAAGCCCAGGCTTCGTGCATCGAAAACGGGAGCCTCGGAGAGGGACGAACCGTCCGACGTGTTTGGCGCAGTTTGGTTGCCGTTCCTTCCCTTTGTTCGCAGAGGCCCCCGGAAAAGTCCATCTGAGGTTCGATCCCCAGATGGGTCCTCATGTGGGCCCGATTTTTGCCCTCGCTGTGTGGGCCTAACGGATGAGGATGGCGTGATTTCGGAGGCTAATCCGCGGATTAGGCTCCGAAGCGCCCGCTCCGCCGGTTTAATTCTCACAATTTCTGCTCGAAACACATTAATCTCCCTCGGAGCAGGCCCAAAACAACCATTTCATGCATTACGAAGCTCAGATAAGTCACAGGTAATGGTTTGGAGAAAATCTTGCAGAGGACACCGGCCTGAAGCTGGTGTTCGTGTGGGCCTGGGCATCGGACATGGTCTCCAAGTCCTTGCCCTCATGTGGGCCTATGGACCGGACATGGAGGCTCAAAATGCGACGTTGGTGTGGGCCTTCGGATCGGACCTTTATCGGAGCTTTCCGGGGCCTGTTCGCAGGCGTCCCACATTTACTCTGGAGCATACCACTTGGTACACCGCCGAGAGGAATTATTGACCTGTACGCGAAGCGTGTTATGAATCTGCAAAGGAAATTGTAGAGTGCGAATGTCAATCAAACTCTAAATGATAAAGTCCTGACGGCCTGCGCTAGCTCGCAGTTGGTCGACCTGCTGCACTCAGTCATCGTCATTGTCTCCGACGCAAAGAAATGAGAGATACCATAAGTACTGTCGCTAACGCCGTCACTAGGATGGTACCTGGAACTGAGAAACGACCTGAACGCAGTTTGTGTCCCATGAGCAACACCTTTGCGCATGCGTCATACCGACTTCAGATGCTGTTAATGGATACTCGCGATCGTACAATCCTTATACGCGAGAAACTCCGCAAATCCACATGTACATCTCCGAGGGATTCAAAGCGTTCCTGGCACGCCTGACGTCATAATTGTTACTTGAACTTCCCTTTTGGGAAGGAGGATCGTCAAAAAAGTCCACCCCGTCGTCGAAGATGTCCGTTTACTCTTAAAAAAGCACCCCAGCCTTTTTTTCGTGGACATTCTCTTCCGGAAGTACTGCCCCAACGGATTGGCTCTGTCCTGGGGTATAAAAGGAGGAGGACTTTTCCTGCCCACCGCGTCTCGTCCTCTTTCCCCCCCGTTTTACGACGTATTTTTTTCGGAGAACACGCGCCTTCGGTGTCTATTCTGGGATTCGCAGCTGGCTATCCTTCCCGAGTCACTTTGGAGCGGGACCTACTTGTTCGGCTTGTGCTACATGATCCTCACTGCTCTGCGCCCGCTTGCTTCGCTCTGGCTAGCGCTCTCCCCGCTTCATCCGATGACTTTCACCTTGACTACATGGCTAAACTTTCGTGCGATTCGATATCACGCGATCCCGCTCTTCAGAGCTTCAGAGCTGGTCCTACTCAGGCTAACTGGAACTTGAATTCGTGCTCTGGCTCATGCATCCAGCTTTGACTGGCTCGAGAGATTGCGAGAGGTCAAGTGCCGCTCGCATCTCTCGAGCTGGCCATCCTGTTTGTAGACTTCCTTGCCATTGGTGACCTCTGCCCGTGTGGGCTATGGAATACGCGTCTGGGCAAGCAACGGGTCATGGCATGGATCGTGACCTCTCATCCAGCGTCAAAGTTTGCTACAGCGATCGATTCCTTGCGACGTTCTCTCTCTTGGGTCTCGGGGTCGCCCCCCCTGCTTGTTCGCGCGTGGGAAGGCTCATTTATCACCGATGACGTTGCGTCACATGGCAACAATGGCTGGCGCAGGCGCAGGCTGAGACGGTAGGCTCTGGAACTGAAGTCCGAGGAGACCTCGACAGGCGTGCAGGAGGGCCAGGAGGCGCCGAGGCTGCGCTGTCGGCCCCTATAGTTGGACACTGTCGCTTACTGCGCAACCCCGGCGACACTGGCCTTTCGCTGTTGTACACCTGCCATAGTGGCTGGCTTCACAGACTATTCCGGGAAACTCAGAGCCGTCGAGAAAAATAGACAGCGAGGGACAGGGCCGGGACCGGTTTGCGGTGACGGAGGCAGTCGGAAGCTAAAGCGTCTTCGTCACCTTTCCGCATTCCTCCTTGTTACCGCCCCATACCCTCCCCGCCGCCGGCGCCCCCGCCCCCCTAGCCTACGCAGCACGATGTCGGCCAACGTCCAGGACCTGGTCGAGCTCGTCGCGAGCACGGGCAGCACGACGGTGTACCCGGGCGACGACGCGCTGGTGCAGACGCTGCAGGCGCGCTTCCGCGCCGACCAGCCCTACACGCGCATCGGCGCCAGCACGCTCGTCGCCGTCAACCCCATGAAGCAGCTCGCCAGCAACAACGACGCGAGCGCGAAGGAGTACGAGGAGCGGAGCTACAAGGACACCTCGCTCGCCCAGTCAAGCCCGCCGTTGCAGCCGCACCCGTACGACCAGGCCGCCCGCATCTACCTGCTCATGCGCCGCTGTGCGCAGAGCCAGAGCGTTGTCTTCCGGTGCGTCCATTTATTCCTATTTATCTTTGCACGGTTTTCTGAAGAATTAAAAGGGGCATTACGGGCTCGGGCAAGACGTTCACCGCGCGGCTGCTCACGAACCAGCTCCTGCGGCTCTCGGCGCACTCGAAAAAGGACGCGCGCGTGGCGGAGCAGGTGCGCGCGCTGAGCACCGTGCTCGACTCGTTCGGCAACGCCAAGACGTTCGCCTCGCCGTCCGCCTCGCGCCACGGCCGCTGGACCGAGCTGCACTTCAACGACCGCGGGCGCATCGCGGGTGCGCAGGCGCTCACGTGGGGCCTGGACAAGAGCCGCCTCGTGCGCCTGCACCACGAGGAGCGCAGCTTTCATGTCTTCTACCAGTTCCTCGCCGGCGCGACACCTGAGGAGCGCGACCGCTTCGCGCTGGAGGACCCGTCCGAGTACGCGCTGCTGGCGTCCTCGGGCTGCTACCGTCTCCCCGGCGGACCCTTCTCCGACGATACCGTGGCCATGGACGAACTGCGCGCGGCCTTCAAGACGCTCGGCTTCAAGCCCAAGCACACCCAGTCCATCTTCAGCACGCTGGTCGCCGTTCTGCTCCTCTCCAACTTGCAATTCTCCGACCCGCCCGCAAGAGAAGAGCCCGCGCGCGTTGCCAACATACAGGTGCTTGACCAGCTCGCGCACCTCCTGGGTGTGGCGCCGGACGACCTGTCGCAGGCCCTGACGACCAAGACGAGCTACGTCAAGCGCGACGCCTATAACGTCTTTCTGGACGCCGACCGCGCCCGGGCACAGCGTGACAGACTGGCACAGGATCTCTACGCCATCCTGTTTGCCTTCGTCGTCGAGCTCGCCAACCACAAGCTCATGCCCGCCGAAGACCAGCGCAACACCCAGATCGTCATGCTCGACGCGCCCGGCTTTCAGACGCGCTCGCCCACTGGCACGGGTTCTATCGGCAGCGCTATGCCCCTCGTCTCGCAGCACGGCCAGAATGGATTTGACGAATTCGCCATTAATTTCTGCGACGAGCTTGTGCATTCGTACGTGACACGGCGGACGTTCGACGAGGCGAGCCCCGAGCCCGCGCAGATGGTGCTCGACGGGATCAACCTGCCGCAGGTCGTCACGATGGACAACTCCGCGTGCGTCGAGCTCCTCCGCGGCGTGCGCGAGCGCGGGCTCGTCAAGCCCGGCGGCGTCGTCGGCGCCATCGCGCGCACCAGCACGGCCTTCCGCAACGGCAAGTCGACGTCCAGCGTCGAAGGCTCCGGCGCCGACTTGGTGCAAGACCTCGTCTCCCAGTTCGGCACCCACTCGAGCTTCGTGAGCGCCCCGCTGTTGCAGCAACAGGCCGCGGACAGCAAGACGCCGCTGTTCGGCATCAACCACTACGCGGGCTCGTGCGCCTATGATGCCCGCGCGTTCGTCGAGCGCGACGCGGACGTGCTGGACCCCGCGCTCGTCGCCCTGCTGCGCGCCTCTGGCGACGCTTTCGTCGCGAAGCTGTTCGGCGGGCCCGGGCTCGCCGCGGAGACGCACAGCAAGGACCCGTCGACGGTCGTCCAGGCGCAGGTGCTCAGCCGCCCGCTGCGCGCGCCGGCACCGGTGCTCGCGCCCGACGGCAGCGCGCCGCCCGAGGAAGAGTCGTACGCCGAGCTCGACCCCGGCCGCGTCTATTCCGTCGGGACGCAGCTCAACACCGCCGTCAGCGAGCTGCTGCTCACCCTCGACCGCACGCGGCTGTGGACGATATTGTGTATTCGGCCAAACGACTCGGGCGCGCCTAACTCGTTCGACAAGCGGCGCGTGCGCGCGCAGGTGCGCGCGCTGCTGCTGCCCGACTGGGTGAAGCGCAAGCGCAGCGCGGACTGGGTCATCCGGCTCAGGATGTCCGAGTTCACGGAGCGCTATGGGCGCACGCCGACGGAGTGCGGCTGGCGCGAGGGCGTGGAGTACGTCACGGGCGCGGGTGACGGCGGCGTGGTGTGGATGAGCTACGGCGCGTGGAAGAGCGTGGAAGACGCGCTGCGCGCGCTGGAGAAGGATACCGCGCGCACGGACGCCGCGAGCGAGTATGTGCCAGACACGACGGAGGACATGCAGCATTACGCGGACGGCGGCGGGATGCACTCGACGGACGACTTGATGCGCGGCGGCGCCATGCCGGGCTATGGCGGCGGCGGGATGAACGTGCTGAGCCCGGCGCTGCCGCGGGGCGATGGTGCGAGCTGGCGCAGCCCGAGCGAGTTTGATGTGCGGCGCGACGAGGACCCGTACGAGGACTCCAAGGAGCAGCTCAAGGACGAGGGCATGGTCGTTAAGGAGATGCAGAATACTGTCGAGGAGGTCCCGACGAGCCGCGCGCGGCGGTGGTGGGTTATGTTTGTGTGGATGAACACTTGGTGGATCCCGAGCTTCCTGCTCAAGTCGGTTGGGCGGATGAAGCGGCCGGACGTGCAGATGGCGTGGCGCGAGAAGGTGTGCTTTCACTTTCTTTCGGATTTTTTGTTCTTAGGCTTGCTCAATGCTGACGCGCTTGGCTTTCGCTACAGGTTACTATCTGTATCCTCATCTTCGAGCTCTGCGGCATTGTCATCTTCTACATCATCTTCTTTGGACGGCTGCTCTGCCCCGGGTTCGACAAAGGCTGGTCGGAGAACGAGCTGCTGCAGCACACGGAGGACAACAACTTCTGGGTCGCGGTGCAGGGCGAGGTGTACGACATCACGAACTTCTGGCGCTCGGACCACTCGGACAACCGCGCGCTGCCGGTCAACCAGGCGATGATGAAGGAACTCGCGGGCCAGGACCTGACGAACTACTTCCCGATCCCGCTCACGAAGAGCTGCCCGGACCTCGTCACGAATCCGCTCGTGCAGATGCAGCATGCGAACTGGAGCGCGGTCATCCCTACTGCGGTCCATGTGTCGGGGCCGTTGCAGGGCACGTCGCCGACGAAGCTCCAGGACGTCGATTGGTATACCAAGTACTTCCTGCCCAAGATGAAGAGCTTTCATAAGGGTCCGCTGCTTTGGGAGAAGAAGCGCGTCTTCCGCGATGCTACGGTCGATGAGTACGTCCTTTGCTTTCTCCTTTGTGCGTTCCGCGTCGCTGACCGGTGTTCTTGCTTACAGCGGCTCCGCGAGGCAGTGGGCGATCTACGAGGGCGGGATTTACGACCTTTCGGACTATTTCTACACGATGAACCTGCACCAGGGCGACAGCGACTACGCGTTCTTGTCCGAGAACATCACGGACTTTTGGAAGCAGCAGCCCGGGCAGGACGTGACGAAGCAGGTCAAGCAGATGCTCGTCGCCAACGAGGTCACGGAGCTGGAATACCGGCGCCAGTACGCGTGCCTGAAGAACAACTTCTACCTCGGCAAGGTCGATTTCCGCAAGAGCGCGCGATGCCAGGTCCAGAATTACCTGCTGCTCGTCGCGTCGGGGCTTATCATGGCTACCATTGGTATCAAGTGTGCGTCCCCGTTTTGTCGTCGCGTTGTCTTTCGGGTCGGTGCTGATGCTGCTTTTTAGTCTTGGCTGCGCTGCAGCTGGGCGGGAAGCGCAATCCCGAGTTGCAGGACAAGTTCATCATCTGCCAGGTGCCGTGTTATACGGAAGGCGAGGACTCGCTGCGGCGGACAATCGACTCGCTGGCCGCGCTCAAGTACGACGACAAGCGCAAGCTGCTCTTCCTCATCTGCGACGGCAATATCATCGGCTCTGGAAACGACCGCGCGACGCCGCGAATTGCGCTCGACATTCTCGGCGTGGACCCCAAGCTCGACCCGGAGCCGCTGCTGTTCAGATCCATCGGCGAGGGCTCGAAGCAGCTCAACTACGGCAAGGTGTACTCCGGTCTTTACGAGTTCGAGGGACATGTCGTGCCGTACGTCTTGATATTTTGTTCGCGGGACGTAGCTGACGCTTGCGGTGTGTAGGTATGTCGTTGTCGTCAAGGTCGGCAAGCCAAGCGAGCGCAGCAGGCCGGGCAACCGCGGCAAGCGCGACTCGCAGATCCTGCTGTTGCACTACCTCAACCGTGTTCACTTCGACGCGCCGATGAACCCGCTGGAGCTCGAGATCTACCACCAGATGCGCAACGTTATCGGCATCGACCCCGCGTTCTATGAATATATATTCATGGTGGACGCCGATACGGTGCGTCCTTGCTGCGCGCGCCCGTGCCGTTGCTTGCGCTGACGCCCGCGCTTGCTTGCTTGATGCAGCTCGTAACACCGGACTCCCTTAACCGGCTGGTGGCGTGTACGTCGGACGATTCGCAGATCATCGCTGTTTGCGGCGAGACGAAACTGTACAACGAGGAGGGCTCGTGGTGGACGATGATTCAGGTTTGTCTGTTGATCATGCGGGCGCGCTGCTTGTTGCTGACTGGCGCACAGGTGTACGAGTATTACATCTCGCATAACCTGTCCAAGGCGTTCGAGTCACTGTTCGGCTCAGTGACGTGCTTGCCCGGCTGTTTCTCGATGTACCGCATACGCACGGCCGACAAGGGACGCCCGCTCATCATCTCCAACCGGGTTATCGACGATTACTCGGAGTGTATCGTCGACACGCTGCACAAGAAGAACCTGCTGTCGCTCGGTGAAGATCGGTATCTGACCACTATCATGATGAAGCACTTCCCAACGTTCAAGATGAAGTTCACCCCGGACGCCATTGCTCATACCGTCGCGCCCGATCGCTGGAGCGTCCTGCTCTCGCAGCGTCGTCGCTGGATCAACTCTACCATTCACAACCTCGTCGAGCTCATCTTCCTGCCCGAGCTGTGCGGTTTCTGCCTGTTCTCGATGCGCTTCGTCGTCTTCCTGGACCTTTTCGGTACCCTCATCCTGCCCGCTACCACGGTCTATGTGAGCACGTTCTTTGCTATGCCATGCTCTATATGCTGATTCAGTTGTGAAGCTCGTGTATTTGATCGTTACAGTCGCAACGGGCAAGGCGCCGATCCCTATCATCTCCCTCGTTATGTTGGGCGTTGTCTACGGTTTGCAGGTCTGTTTGCGCGCGCGTTTGCGGCGCCTTCCTGTGCTGATCTGCTTGCTGTTTGCAGGCTATCATCTTCATTCTTCGACGCGAGTTTATGTTGGTGGGATGGCTGATTATCTACATCCTTGCGTAAGTGGCATCATTGCGCCTTCGCGGCGAGCGAGGCCCTGAAGGTTGACGTCGTCTGGCAGATATCCGGTGTACTCGTTCTTCCTCCCGATCTACTCGTTCTGGTGCATGGACGACTTCTCGTGGGGTAACACGCGCGTCGTTGTCGGCGAGGGCAACAACAAGAAGGTTGTAGTCGCTGATGACGAGAAGTTCGACGAGTCCATGATCCCGCTCAAGAAGTTCAGCGGTACGTTCGGCTGTGGAGCGTGTTTGCTTTAGCGCGTCTAATATGGCTTGCTGCTTTCAGAGTATGAACAGGAGGCCTGGGAGACCGGGTCGCGCCATTCGCGCGACTCGCATCGCAGTGGGAACTCGTCTGACACGCGCAGTCGCTCACGCAGCCATGACCCGTACCGCAACAACAAGCCGCGTTCGCATTCGCGTGCGCAGTCCGGCATGAGCCTCAACCAGGCGTCCCAATCGGGCGATTACTACCGCGATACGAACTTGACGTACAACTCGGCGTCCAACCCCAACCTGCGCGTGCCGCCCTCGCAGCGCAATACGACGATGAACCCGCCACAGCTCAACACCAACTTCGGTCCTGGCGGGTTTGGGTCGCGGCCGGGCTCGGCGGCGGGGCATGCACCAGGGTCAGGCGGTCTGTTGGGCATGGGCCTACCGGGCGGCAGCGCCACGAGTCTGCATATGCCGTTCATGTCGCCGTTCGCGGGCGGCCCGCCTTCTGCGCCTGGGTCCGAGTATGGTGGTGTGGCGCCGAGCGCCGGGCCGTTCGCGGGACCCATGTCGTTCGGCGTGCCCAGTGTCTACGGCATGCCACCTGCAGCGGCGATGAATCCATTCGGCGCGCGACCGCTGTCGACGTTCTCGCTCGCTACTACTGTCAATCCGTTCGCGGCGTCCGCAGGAGGCGGCGCGGTCGCACCCAGCATGAACCCGAATCCGTCGGACGACGAGCTCGTCGCTGCTCTGAGGAGTTATCTCGCTACACAAGACCTGATGAGTGTCACGAAAAAGTACGCATGAGCTCATCGTTGCGCTAGTGATTTCCATTGCTAACTTTCTTCCAGGACGACGCGCGAAGCGCTGGCTGCCCGGTTCCCCAAGGCGGACTTGACGGCGCGCAAGGACTTCATTAACGAGTCCATAGACCGGATCCTGTCCGAGTCGTGATCCCGATCCTTTATTTCTCTTCTATTTCCTCGTCGTGCACTGTCCCCTCTCTTGAACATGCGTTGCTTAGACTCATCACGAACCCTCTCCCGTCTCTCGAACATCTCATCGCATCATGGACCTCTTTCCCCTCTACATCATCGCGTCCGCTGCACACAATGGACCTCCGTAGTGCCTTCCTTCGCTTTCCTGCTTCTGCTCCATTTCTCGTCGCCCTCCTCAATCCTATCCTGCACTCTGCACGAAATATCTGTCTGTCTCGCATGCCGTGGTAATTGCATCTGTCTCAACTTCACCAAGACGATCCGTGTGCGTTTTGGGCAGGAGCCTCGGCGCTTTACGCGGGAAGCTGGCAAGCAGTCGTACATGGTGAGCCGCTTAGCTCGGCATTGGTAAGTTGATCCATGTAGACGATCCGCGCGGGCTGGTGCGAATTGCTGATGCCTCAGGCGCTGCGTCCCATCTGCTTTGTCAGAAGAGCTTCGAGCTTCCTCTTTAGCCAGACGAGCTGCGGACAGCTCGGTGTTGACTCAGATTATTCAATGAAACGGCGATTCGCTGCAACTCGATGTTTTTGCGCCAGCTTCGTGCCAATGGATCCATATACTCATGGTAAGCATCACATCTGCTGCCTCCGACAGGATAGTTGACCGGCAGTGAGACTCGTAGTCCAAGTAACTTAGATCATGGCAATGTCTCCCGCGGGTCTCTCCCCAACATATGGCTCCAGCGTTGAACTCGTAAGTTCGCAAGTGCTGACAAAATTTATGACCTCATTTCGCCCGAGCACGTTGAAGATCTATGACAGAAATTATCAGGTGAGAGTGCCCCTTTGCGGAAAAAGGAAGGAGGCAGGAGAATCTCGTATTTCTGACCGGCGATTGGATTGATTGTGTGTGACACAAGGGTCTAGCTTTCGGTGTATCGGTAGCGCTCATGTAGTTGCGGGCGACTGAGAACCTCGCGAGCCCCGAAGCTCACGGTGTGCGACACGAGCGCCTATGGATGACAGGTATTTCTCTGCCTAATTCGTGTATGCCCGCTTATCTTCTGTCATGTTAGAGCATCGGCAAGAAGAGGCATGGGAAATGCCACACTGTGCGAAACATATATAGTGTTTGACATTTGGGCATCTCTTGTGCACTCGACTCCTCAACATGCTCACAGGACTTCAGATACTCGTTGCCGTACCGCTTTTGACATGTGCAGTGCTTTTCGCATTTCGCCACAACGAGCGCCATCGATCTCTATCTTTCCCCGGACCGCCTGGCCTGCCAGTCATCGGAAACCTCCTTGACATCCCGCCCAAGGATGCGCACCTCGCGTACGATAGGATGGCCAAGATATATGGTATGCAGAGTCACACGAGGTTGGAGGAGTTCTGACCCGCGTTCAAGGTCCAATTTTCCAGCTCAAGATGATGAACAAGAAACTTCTCGTCGTCACGAAGTCCAAGATAGCGCACGATCTCCTGGACAAACGCGGATCGATATACTCGGACCGTCCAGTGTTCAGCATGCTTGGACTGTGAGTACATCCCGTACGACTATCCGCGTCGAGCTCATTGAATTCAACAGTACTGGATGGGGAGCAAACGTTGCATTTATGCGGCATGGCCCCGCATGGAGAGCGCAGCGGCGACTGCTTCACCAAGGCTTCCACGCCAATGGCATAGTTCATCTCCACGGGCAATTTAGAAGAATCGCATTGCAGCTTATGCGCTCTCTGCTCAGCTCGCCCCAGAACTACAGGCACCACGTGTACAGGTATGAGCTCCCGAAGTCCGGCATCGATTTTCTAACTGCCGCTCAAACGCAAGGGCAACGTCGGCAACGATGATACGATCTGCTTATGGATTCGAAATAGGCGCGGGACAGACTGACCACTACGTCGAAGTGGCAGAAAAGGCGGGCGAGTCGCTGTCGGCAGCCTTGCCGGGCTCGAACCTCGTAGACCTCTTTCCCTTCTGTGCGTCTGTCGTTGAAATAGATGCCCATTGACGAAAGATTTCAGTGCAACACTTTCCGGCCTGGCTACCTGGATCGCCGAGGAAGAAAGTACAGGAGTCCGTGCACGCGCGCGGGACATGCTGAATCTTCTTTACACGCGTTCAATGGAAGATATGGTGCGTATAGGGTTCGATGCGACATTAATAGCCTTTGTGGAGTGAGGGACTTTGCATCAGGCAGTGGGCTCTGCGCGTCCGAGCATCGTCACGGACAACGTGGACTCCATGCGCACAGATAACCGCATAAATGAGCATGTCATCAAGGAGGCAGCAGCGGCTACGTATCTCGGTGAGAGGGTCGAGTGAAAGCATGGGATTCACCCTGGCTGAGTAGTGACCAGGTGGTACGGACACTGCGGCGTCCGCTTTGATTGCGTTCATCCTGGCCATGGTCCTCTGGCCCGAATGCTATCGGCGAGCGCAGGAGGAAGTCGACCGCGTCAGTGGCGACCATCTTCCCGACTTCTCGGATCGCCCGATGATGCCCTACCTGGACGCATGCATTACCGAGACCTTCCGCAGGTTCCCCATAGCTGTCGGTGAGGGGTCTATGCTTTAGCGGCGTATGCATCGCTAACCCAGTGAAATTTAAGGCATACCGCATGCCGCCGAGGAAGCCGACGTGTATGAGGGTATTCCAATCGCAAAGGGAACCACTATCGTTCCGAACATTTGGTAGGTAACTGAAACGTCGTCAGCAAACAGCAACACTGATGAGAACTCATTCAGGTCCATGCTGTGGGACGAGGAAGTGTACCCAGACCCGAAGCAGTTCAAACCAGAGCGCTATCTTACAAATGGGGCCTTCAACCCTGGCGATCTGGATCCTCGTATCAATATGTTTGGGTTTGGGCGCCGGTGAGCTCAGAATAGGTTGGGCTTTGTAACGGCCCCAACATTGACGCATCGACAGTGTTTGCCCGGGGAGGTTTTACGGAGATGCTTTCGTCTTCATCTCAGTCGCAACGTTACTCAAATGCTTCGATATCGGCAAATATGTAGAGAACGGCGTCGAGCTGACACCCACAGGGGAGCTACGTACACAACTTTCGAGGTACGAGATCTCGCAGAAGCTGTTCAATGGTTCACTGATAGAAGCAGTGCGCCCGCACCGTTTAAATGCAAACTTGAACCTCGATCGGCGCGTGTGGAAACATTGATCAACGAGGCGTACGAGTACTGTCCAGACTGATAGTCCTCGTACAGTAGTGATTAGAACATGTATAGGAAGTCGTCTTGCTTCACAAGTAGAAAGAAGTTAGATTTGTCAGCCATCGGAAAAATACAGGGTGAACAGCACGAGCGGCCGAAAATCCAGCATGTTCAAGCAGTGCGCCACTACTTCATGCAGTAACTCTTGTCTTGTTCGACGGCTGCTTGCAGTTCCATGAATTCGCAAAGGCTGCATAACAACGGCGATGACTGCGGCAGGCCATCAACTGACTACGAGCTGGTGCAAGCCATTAGGACTTTATCATTGTATTTTGATTGAAATTCGCACTCTAAAATATCATGTGTATGACAAGTGGCATGCGCCAGGGTAACATCGGACGCCAGAGAACAAGGGCAAGGAAGGGCAACCAAACTGCGCCAAATAAAACGGTTCTTCCCTCTCCGCGGCTTCCGTTTTCGACACACGAAGCCTGGGCTTGAGCTATCTGAGCGCCGCGTCAAACTTTGCTCAGCATGGATGCAGTAGATTCCCAGCGCGACACGATTTATTACTACGTTCAGGGCGTGCTTGACAACGCTGCCAAGACGAAGACCTCGTACGTAGATTCTTAGCTGCCGCCAATTTCCACATTGGACTGACGTGTGTCCAAAGCTCGCTTCATGTGGCGGAGGTTATGGGTGCTGTTTTTTCAGTCTTTGACGAGGCCTGCGCGGACTATGCGCAGGTATGGAATCGTCAGCACTCCTGCACGGGGCACTTAGCCCCTGAAATTCTGACCAACTGCTTTCTATTTACCGATTTCGAGTCACGGGTCCAAGCGACACACGTTTGTCGCAGATGGAGGGCTCTGGCGCTTGCGGACCGCAGGCTGTGGGCGAGCTTCCGATGGGGCAAGGACCACGACGGTACACGCGACATGGGCAAGGCCGTCGAGCAACTTTCAGCTATGCTGGACCGCTCACGACCTGTGCCTTTCGTATTACAACTTCCTTGGTCAGCTTCTTGGGAAAAGGAGCGCTTCTTCTCCGTCCTGCAGGGCGACGTCTGGCGTCTGCAGTCTTACACCGGCCCGCGCGACATCTACACGCACCTGAATCCTCATGGAGAGCCTATGCCTTGCATTACGGAGATCACCTTTCTCCAGGAATATTCCACCAAGAATCCCTTTTTCGACATTCCGTCGGACTGGGGCTCCCGTGGCGTCCCTAATCTCCGTCGCCTGGTTGCGCCGACAATATCTATCCCCGCTATATGCGACCCATTGCCTTTGCTTGGATATATTCGCCTGAACGCTGCTGGACCATCTGCAGGGTACCGCCGGCTTTTTCAATGCTGCCCTAATTTAGTCACACTGGAGCTCATGGGGATCGACGACAATACTATCCTTCCAGTCGCGCCGCTGCCAACGAGCCTTTACAACGTTGCACTGCATGCGATCGACATGGTCGGCGTCGAATTTGCGTCGCTGTTGTCGCCGTGGGCGGGGCAATCTATCCCGAAGTTAACGATCTATGGGGCGAGAAGCCTATCTGCTCCGGTCGACTTTTTCACTTCGTCGTTTCAGGGCCCCGTCACTATCTCCGTGGCGCGGAACCAAGTCACTATTTCGCTGAGTAGTAGCGCATCCGCACCGCCGGCAGAAAGCCAGCCACAGCACGTCGTCTATCCCTTCAACTGGCGAGAATTTAACCAGCTGCTCGCGCTGCGCGGCCCATGCGCAGACAGGTTGACGTCGCTCACCTTGCACGGGGACCGCTTTTGGGACCTCTTCAACGCAGCGCTGACCGCGCCGCACCTCATCAGCCTCGAGTTTGACTTCGAACTTGGCTCGACCAGCGGTTGCGACATCCCAGATCTCCCCTGTTCGACATTCCACCTCGTTGCTCCGAGCATGCGGGACATGGTGGTCTGCGTACCATCCGACGGGCGGACCATGCGCCAAGACAAATGGAACTCGGACGCCGTCATTGCGATGTGCCAGAGTTTGCGTCTGCTTATCGATTACAACGCCGCGCTACTGGAGACGATCAAGGTCTGCGGTTCTCGGGAAGTCATTGCCTTCATGGGGTGCCGGGCCCTTTCTGGATACGCGAAGACGTACGCTGAGAATCCAGTACCGCATTGATCGATCTTATACATACATTTTTTTTCTCCTTCATGACAGAGGCCTCAGTATGTTTGCTGCGAGACTATATCCATACCGGGTACAAGGGGCGAGTATCGAGAGTGTAAGTCAACATGATAGTTTGAGGTCCGCGAGATTGGGTGAAAATCAAGCATCAAAATTCCTCAGTCTCAGACTCGAAATCGCCCACCACATTTCGTTCGACGAAGAGCCATTGGTATCTATCTACCCGTCCGATTCGGCCTCCGCGGCCCATACTGTCAGGGCGTCAACCCGTGCCATCAGCCTGGCAATATCCTCGGGTACATTCTCCAGAAGTCGCGTCTGGCGGAGTCGAAGCAGGGGCAAAATATTGTCCTCCAGCCGCAAGTCATTTTCGATGAAGTCTCGCACTAGCGCGGGGCCAAGGTTCATAATGGGTCCGCTGTCTCTCGCGGAGAAGCACAACTGCTGCAGCGACGGACAGATATTGCAGAGGCTCGAAAGCACCACGCTCGACGCGAGGGAGGAGGAAGACTTTTTCGTGCGCGAATGCAGGGTCCTCCTGAGACCAGTTCAGAAAGATCAACAGATATTGGAGAGCCGGCACCGACAGGAGCGGGCGCGCAAGACAAAAGATGTCTTCGCCGATGCTGAGCACATTGAGATTCACGAATGGTGCATCGAGCGCGTAGCAAACGCCTCGAGACTCCACAGCGCGTGGGAGCCCTTGCTGTACCTGAAGAACGATCCTGTAAGTGAGGATTCCGTGAGGAAGGCGTGTCGGTATATCATACCAAATCGATGAGGATGGAAGAATGTCAGGGCTCGAATCATCTATTCAGAGACGCGGAGGCAGCGTACAACGTCTTGGTGCTGAAAACCTGGTGCGCAGTCTCCTCAACGGACATGTGAGAGACTAAGAGAAGGAGGGATGCCTTAGTTCGCGTCTCCTCATTGTCACCTCAACAATGTCGGCCACCTCGGGCTGACATTTTAAAGTAAAGTAGTAGGCGTATGCTCCCAAGCCATGTGATATGGCTACTAGGTGTCCCAGGCCGAGTCCAGGATATCCGAGGGTTTTACGGGCTGTACAAGACGTTCAGCCTAGCATATCCCCGAGCATCCCAGGTGGCCTCGAGTCAGTCCTTGATAGCCCGACGCAGCCTCGCAGTCTCTCACACATCCCAGTCAGCCGGTCACCCAATCTGGTCACTGATCCAGGCTTTGATCTTAATCCGTCATAGTCTCGTGCAGCCTAGTTGAGTCTTTCCCGTCGCATTAGCCCTATCTCAGCCTGGCAGCCTTGCGTACCATGCGGCTCAGTCTCGCAATGCAAGCATCGTTTCACTCAGAAATTTACCTTGCTTGACGGTTGAATCATCGCAGTCTGTACAGTATTTATTTTAACATATGCCGTTGACTCCTGAACATGAACACCGTGAATCTCCCGGTCATCAATGCTGTATGCTCAATGCGAGCTCTCTGTTACTCAGCTCAGTCCCCTATTCAATTCGTTGCGATCTTCAGGTTCAGGAGTCCATGTAATGATACTCTTGCCTCTCAGTGTGCGATAGGATTGCCTTCCTACGATAGTACGACATCAAGCTACGCTACGACTGAAACCCGCCATAGAAACCCCCTCCTTGACCGGGATTCCAACCCTGACCCAACTGCTGCTGCGGAGGCGCGCGCGCGTCCTGTTGACCATGATAGAGACCACCCGCACCTAAGTTCATCGAGAGCGCCTGCGTGTCCAAGCCGGTATGGGAAGGTTGCTGAGGTAACGTTGCGCGCGTCTCCGGTTGTTGACCATAGCCCTGGTGAATCCCGCTAGCTGTGGCTGGAGGCTGCGTGCCAAAGCCACCCTGCGTGAAATGCTGGAGCGTCCGGGTCTCCAGCTGCCCATATTGCTGAGGCGCGAGCGTACGGACGTCCAGGCCGTGGCTGTACTGCATCGCGTTGTTCTGGGCCACGGCGTCGAAGCCACCCAAGCTTGGGCCGATGTTTCCCCGCGGCTGTGCCTGCATGGGAGCACTGCCGCCCTGATTCGCGTACGGAGGAACTTGCGGAGGCTGCTGACGAGCGAGGAGGATGAGCCGTTCAAGCTCCGCATGGCTCATGGTGATGCTCTGCGTCGCAGGAGCGCCATGAGGAACTGGAGGTGCGCTGGAGGCGGCTGTCGCGTCATGGAGACTAGCGCTTGGCGATGTACTGCGCAATGATGTAGATCCCGGTGGGGCGCTGAGGTTCGTCGCCATCGCAGCGGCGCTGAGGTTCGTCGCCGCAGTTCCCATCGTATTGTAAACGTTGGCCAGGCCCGCATCGTCAAGCTGACCTGAGGGACCCGCAAACTGCTCTTCATCCACCGGCGGAAATCGCTGAATGAGCGGTTGCATCGGACGAAGAATGTCCGGCGCAGCGCTCGACTGATGCATGATATCGCTCCGCGGATACGGCGCAAATCTGTGATCCAACTGCCCACTTGCACTGGCAGGACGCGACGTAGGTAACCGCTGTAGGCATGGATTGATATCTAACTGAGAGAAGTAACGAAACCGGCGTACCTGCAGGTTAGAGCTTATCACAGGAGGGTCGGGCATCCCGTGTGGCTCATTTGCGCCTATGGATGCGTTAGTCAGCTCCATCGTCATTTAATCATGGACGTACTGTCAACAAGAATTTCGAGCGCATGACCGCCGCCATGCTGTCGCTCGGCCATTCTGCGCGGTCGATTGCTTGGGCCCGCCATCTCGACTTCACTGTCGCTATCCGTCGGGCTGGGTGATCGCGCGACGCGTCGAGCCGCCCCTTTCTTCCGGCCGGTGTTGTTTTGCTTGGCGCCGTTCTTCTTGGCGCCGGCGCTCTTGCCCTTCGCTGGCGCACGCGTCGACGTCTTCAGTTTCTTTGCCGGCCGTTCATCGACATCAAGCGCAGGCCCAGTTTCGTCTCCGTCTCCGGCTGAAAGCATGACGGCATCGACGGCGGCCTCTTCGGCGTCCAGCTTGGCCTTGCGCTTCTTCTCGGCGGCGAGACGATCGCGCGCCTCCTTGACAAGTTGTTGCCGCATGGTCCAGCAGGGCTTCCCGTCCGAGTACTGAAACAGCATGACCTCGCCCCATCGTGCCTGTTCCTCCTCAGACGCGCCGTTTTTGTACGCTTTCTGGACTACAACAATGCGTCAGTGATCGTTTTGCATCAAACTCGATCCTCTCACCTGGGGTGAGAGGCACGACTCTCGGTATCGCCACAGGCTCCCCGCGCTTCCATTTGAAAGCCCACTTGATGAACGCGACAACGCTCTTGTTGACGTTAAGCACGCGTTTTGTCGGCTCGATATGCTCTACACCGACAATCCAGTCGACAACAACGTTGCCGTCTACTTTCAGCATCGGGATCGTCGTCGCCCACGGAATGCCCTTCGTTGACGACGACATGAGACCCATGTGCTCTGACGAGCAACGTAAGCTTGATGGGGATATGCCATAGCGTCATGGAACGTACCCAGTAATTCCCGAAGGATCGGCGATGCTTCTTGTCGCCGCTTGAGCTGATCAAGGTCGATCATCCTCTTGGACGCCTCCTCCGACCAGTCGTCGGGATCACGTCGCGACATCTCCTGCGTTCTGCGGTGCAAATCAGGCCCTGCAGATCCTCATGCAGGCACGCGGACGCACACTGCCACACACGTGATGCTGTCGATCAGCTTGTGCATATCCTTATTTGCCGCAGTGATCGTCTTCTGCAGCTCGTCGGAGTATGACCACATGCACGCCGCACGCCTTGCTTTATCGTCCCCAGCAGCGGTAGGGAAAATGAACCCAAATGACCCAATGCCGTAACGACGATACTTAAGTTGCGCCTGATGAATCTCAGTAACACACATAGACCTGCAACCCGAGCTACTCACAAGGGCAAGTGCCTCGAGACGGTAGGCAAGTATGTGCTTAAACGCGCTGCCCTGCCGAACGGACTCTTCGCCGACGCTGTCGTCGTAGGCATCGCACCAGCGAATGAGATCCTTGCGCCATTGCAGCTTGTCCTGCGGAGTCGGTCGCAGTGCAAGCTGCTCCTTGTATTCCTTGAGGCAGCGACCAGCATAATCGCGGAATGTTTCTGCGAGTTGGGGCGGGATGAGGATTCAATATAGAAACGGTGCTGCGCGTACTCACCTCCTTTCCGCTGCTGGTCCGGCTGCGCGCTCCATTGGTGCTGCCAGAGATTATAGAGGTTAGGGCGGCGACGCTCGCGAGTCTGGTAGCCTGCCAGCTCGAAGAGCACATGGACAGGCTTTCCGGTCAGATCAGAGAGCTCCTTGAAGTCGCGGTTGGTGCGGCCTGTAATCTCCTCCAATCCAACCGCTGGTAGTGTTCGTCCGAAAGCGGCCCACGTCTGCACTTTAATGTTGGCTCGTCGTCCACCGCGGCGATTGCTGCGTCAGTCAGGCCGACGGCGACGTCGTCCTCAGGCAGGAGCGCCGGGTCGTCGGTGAGATCGTCCCATCCGCCGCTGGAGTCATTGTCACCATTCTGGACGACGGTCGGCTTTCCATCGTCATCAGCCTGCTCGTCGTCGTGTTCTTGCTCGTCGTTGTCGTTTCCCACGGGTGCGGAGGCGACGGGTGCGGACTGCGACTGCGAGGCGATGGGCGGCGCGGACTGCGGCTGCAGCACGCGGCAGCGCGGACTGCAGCTGCACCGCGGACTGCGACTGCGACGCGATGGGTGGCGCGGACTCAGGCAGCGGCGCGATGGGCGGCGCGGACTGCGGCTGCAGCACCGCGGACTGCGACTGCGACGCGATGGGCGGCGCGGAGATGGGCGGCGCGATGGGCGGCACGGACGGAACGGGTGTCAGACGCGGTGCGTCGGGCGGCGTGGACTCGGGCTGCCCAGACTCTGGTTGCTGCGGGGGAACGGGCGGCGCGGACCTGGTGGGCGGCGAGGAGATTGGCGCAAACCGGGGTATGATGACGGATGGCGGGGGCGGGCCAACGGGCACCGGGGAGACCGGCGGTGCGCTACCGTTGGCAGCTGTGGCCAACGAGTCGTGGATCGGCGCGAAGCGCAACGGCACCTGCGCTGGCGGCGCGGCGACATGCTGAGCAGTGACGGCGGGTGCGGCAGGTGGCGCGCCGCCGTTGCCCGCGGTGACAGGCGGTGCGTCGTGGTTTGGAGGCTGTGCGACCTCCTTACGCCGAGCTGCTACGCGCCGAATCGGCCGCCCATTTGCGCCGCGCTCGGGCGACGGGGACTTCTCACGGGGTGTCTCTTCGTCCGAGACCATGACCCATTTAGTGCGCCTGGCGCGCTCCCTCAGCTTTGCCCGCTTTTCTTTGTCCGTCGGCGATGGCGGAGGCGGATGCTCTGGCTCGGACTCCTACCATAATAAAAGTAGTCAGAACAGCTGTTGCAATAATAAGCTGTCGCAGACACGTACTTCGTCCATTGGGTAATCAACCGGCGGGGGCTTCATGTACTGCACCGGCGGCTTTTTCTGAGACGTCCGAATATACTCAATATTATTTTCAGAATTGGAAAGAGGTCGAGCTTACCTTGGACTGGTTGCGCTTCGCCGTAGGGGCTTTCTCGAGCTGAAGGAATGCATCAGAATCGGTATTCATGGCAGAATACAGCGTACCTTGGCCTTTCCTTTGCCGCCGGCTGTAGGCACTGAGGACGTCGCGACGACTGTCTCAGGCGGCTACATGCATAATGTCAGTCCTAGCATAGGGAGATAGTGAAACAGGCCCACCTGAGACCCACTAGCTGTGTCATGGATCGACGACGGTTGTGAAGACTTTGCTCGGGGCATGGAGGCGGGTGATAGGAGGGCTGCACACGGCTGACTGTGCTAGCCTCGGACGGATATATAAGGTGTGCGAGCACCGGCCACATGCACGACGATGCTGAGCGTTCAAGTCCCAAGCCTCGTGCAAGCCCTGATCAGTCGCATAAACCCGGCAGCGCATTAATCCGAGGATAGATGTGAGCAATAGGTCAGCCCCGTGCCAGCCTAGGTGTAGCCTCGTGAGTCTCACAATCAGGGCAGAGCTCGTCAATGAGCTTATCAATTTGAGAACCCTAGATCTGAGTGCAGCCCAGCGCCAGCCTGGGTTAGCCCGTCAAGTCCCGCAGCACGGCTAGATCATCAGGGCATGCATGTCGCGAAGCACTGGGCAGTCTCGTCAAGCCTCGTTCGGCGGCATGGAGAACAAGGCACAGGGACGAATTGCCATCAGCCGGTGATATCAGCAGTAACGCTTGCGAGCCGTAGCACCAGTGCAGTTTTTGTCGTTACAAGCCACAGCGAGCTCGCTATATTATATCGGGGTCATCGTAAGAGCAAGAGAGACGTCAAACAATGCGGCAAACAATGCTCAGTGTTTAGAGCGCGCTTGCTTGCAGTTACGTAATGCACAGCTTTTCCTGTTATCATCCGAGTTTGATTGATGCCGTTGTAGTAATAAGCCGAACTGTCGTATCGCAGCTGTTTCCCGAAGTTCTCTTGGTCTATGTCCAGTCCCACCAGCGAGGTCTCGAGCAGCGGCGCGTCGCAGTTGACGCCCCAAGAGCAGGCTGAGTACGCCCCGCATTCTCTGCTTATCTACCCTTTCGCTCACGCTTTTCAGTCTCGCCTGGATTACGGAGGAGATCCGGCGCCTCCCTCCTGCGCTCAGGCCGCCTTCTCCCGTCCCAGCGGCTGGTGCTGAGCCAATTTCGACGACTGGGGTTACCGGTACGTCTCTTTCTATCCTCTGGTGCAGCACTCGCTCTTTGCTGATGCATTGTAGACCCATCTGGTCATACGACGTCGACACGTACGGATCGGGCTGGCAGACGACGGACTCCATCGCCGCTGCATACATGATGAACGCCGCGGTGCATCTATCTTTTTTTTTGCGTGAAATTCATACTCAATCCTTTGCAGTACGATGACGCGATGCGATGGGGCTTCCGCGTTCCTCGCTTGGACATGAGATGGCATCGCGATGGCGAGGGCGATGTCTATATGTATGGTCACAACCTCCGTGGCGACATCGCACCGCAGGAGGTCCACGCGAGGCTCGATACGGTGCTCCAGGAACGTGACCCGCCGGCCATACTCACCCCGCTCGAGCTCAACGGGCTACACGCTCGAATTGACCTCATCTGGCTTCGTCACTCCCGCTCTCCGCATCGACTCCCCGTCGCTCTCTACTTCACGCGCTTCTTTACACTTCGGGAGGTCGTCCGCCTGCACGAGGTCATCGTTGCCCACTGCCTCACGGACTTCCGCGAGGTGATGCTATGGTGCGCGTTCAATGTTTGCTTTTTGGCCCAGCGTTTGCTAATGTCTACTCAGCGTAGATCCACGTCAACGGGTCGAGTACGGCCGCACCATGACCAGCGTGGGGATATCACGGCGCTGGCGAGACGCGTGGACTTCGCGGGCAACGGCGGCCTATACGACGGACGACAACGACGCCCCGTGCCCTGGTTCATCAGAAGACGGAGACCGTGTGCCTTACTCGCTGTCGGACGTCCATCAAGCTCTGCAAGACGAGCGGTTCGCGGAGCGTCGTGCGGCACGTGCAAGGGAGAAGGTCGAGCGCTTGCGGGCGTTTGCTGAGTCCATGGAGCCCGAGATTCGCCGTCTTGAGGAACGGGTCAATGAGCAGCTCGCGACCAGTCGACGTCTTCAAAATGAGCTCGGGCACGTAAGTTGGATTCCGTAGAATATTTACATGCTTTGCCAAATAAGACGCTTGCCCTCGTACATGTCCCGGAGCATGTCCCTGCTCGTCCTGAATGCAAGCAAAATCTCGTCGATGCCCATGTCGATGAGCGAGGCATCGCGCGACAGAATGCGCAACGAGTTCCACGTGGAACCCAATGAAACAGATCCACTCGGGTCGCGTCGCCAAGCTTCGTCCTGGGCGGCGGCGGCCAGAGCATATACAGCAGCTGCAACCTCCTGCGCCGGCCGCAAGAGACCAAGCAAGGTGTCCTCACCACCATTCGCCCCCTGAAGCTCGAGCGCGCGCTGCGTAAATGCCTCCCACTGCGATTCGTCGGATTCCGTGCACCGCCAGGTCTTCAGGTCGTCTCGCAGCGCATACCACACTCTACTGAGCTCTGTTGATGCTGTTACACATAGAGTACCATTTGTGACCTGAATAAATGTGAGAGGAAGAATATGAAACTTGAAATAGTGACATACAGCGTACGCGCGAGGGATGAGCGCAGACTGCTCGGTGGCTCGTTCCTGCAGCTCTGCAGCTCTGGCTTTGCGCTCAGCTGCCTGTAATCGGTTGTGCCTGGCGCGCAGAATCTCGCTTTCACGGTTTCTGGGCGTGCAGAATTGCAGGATAGAAGGTAGATTCAGCGGCAAGAAACTAGAGCAAATGCTGCTTCGTACCTGGCATAGTATGCTCTTTTGCGCGCGCGATCGTCTGCGTGGATGCGTGGTCGACCTCGGCGCATAGGCGCGGCAAGTTGTCGTTACGTGGTGTGAGTCGTTTGAGGCGGAAAGTCAAGGCGAACGCGTAGCCGGCAACGGGCGAAGCTGGCAAAAGTGCGCGGAGAGGGCCGTTTCGTGCAAAAGTTGTCGATATAGACTCATAGCTGAGATGCTTAATCAAATAAAAATTGAAGTGGGCATTTGGGTTGTTTGGGTACGCCTCTGACTCATTTTTGACACACCGGTGTGGAAAGACAACCCGGTATGTTGCCAGACGCACCGCGTACGGACGAAAATAGCTTATTCACCCCGTCCGGGTTGCCCACTTCGCGGCAAACTCACAAAACAAATAGAGAGGCTCCTGAATGGGTCCCCAAAGATACTATTCACTATAGACAGATGAATCTCACCATTATCTTAGGCTCAAATCATCGAGGCCGCCGAGCGGGATTGTGCATTCGTAACCTACCGCTCCCACTTATAGCAACTTTGCTTGAAGTGCCGAAAGTTTGTCCATAAGTCGAGCTGCAAAAGCCTGTGCGTAGCACGCCCACCTTCCCTCGGAAAAGTCATCCTTTCCAGGAGTTGCCGCGCGTTTGCACCGATTAGATAACACCGTGGCGGTGGCTGTGCAGACGCCTGCCAGGTTCATCGGCGCTCTGGCGACTGCACAGCCACCGCCACGGTGTTATCTAATCGGTCAAGGCTAGCCTTGTCTCGCGGTCAGTCTGCACATCAATCTCCGTCAACCACCTTGACCTCTCACGACGATGCCACCGCAGCGGTACAGGCCCCAGCGTAACGGTGGTCTCTGTATGCTGTACCTTTACCTTTGGCAGCAGCTGCACTACCCCCGAGAGAATGGTATACGCGTTGCGTTGATTAATCTGCGTAACTCTGGGACTAAATCGTGCATTTCAGAGTCTCAGCAAGCCTACTGTCGACGATGTGCCGACGCTTATGTGGCCTTTGCCCGCGACTTGACCGAAGAGCTGTACATGTGTCTCAACGACGTCTTCGTGTCGCTGTACGATCTCCTCCAGCTGTGGTGACCGATAGTAGCCAGGTAGCTGGGCATCATGAGAATTTTTGCGCAGCAGCGTCATGTATCACAAGTCTCAGGCTTAGCCTAGTACGCAAGCAAGGCTTGATGAGGCTTGAGTCGGATTTGCCTTGCCAACGTTGATGGCTACACAGCCTCAACACCCTTGAAATACCCCTCGTCGCAGGGGCCTTTGACGAACATCCCACCACTCGTTTCCTCCACAACGCTGCGAGCTGCACGAAATGGCCACCCAAGCCCCCACGCCCAACATCTTCAACGTCTACTGCTACTTCTGGACGCGCGAGAATGCCAGACTGGCCGATGGTGCGTACAGTGCCCGTGGATATCAGGCTAGCCTTGAGCTCTCATATTCTTCGATAGAGACGTCGGAGCAGTATGCCCGCCGCCGGCGGGATACCTATCAGCGCTTCATGGGCGCGCTGCCAGTCCTGGAGAGGATCAGAGTGCGCTCCGAGCTGCGTATGGCCGACGCTCGCATTCCTCGCAATGGAGGCATCAGGCAGTAGGGAGGAGGTCGATGGGATCGTGTTCCTGAGGCTAGTCTCGTGGGTTGATGGTTTTGGCCGAAGCGTGTAAACTCCGACACTTGTTCTCTTTCTGCCATCATATCATCCTCGTCGCAGCCATTTCCCCATGCAGCGCAGAACCATAACGCGTCCGCGAGGAAAGAAGAGCCTTGCCGCTGCTGAAAGAGCCAACGCTATTGTCAGCGGGGTAGTGCAGTCTGCGAGTTCTCAATCGTCGCACGAGTCAGCATACCGGCTCGTGCGGACGCAAGACCTGCCCAGAACGCGCAAGGCCGCGAGGATCCCAAGTACCCGGCCGCCCTCAGGCATCCTGTAGTCCTGGACAGCGGCTTACATGGGCGTTTCAGCCACTTGCCCGACGCGCCAATAATTCGCGAGAAGAATCCCATCGGTGCGTTTTTCAACGGCAACGGGAATGTACCTCTGGCCCTACCGCGGTCGGAACATTTCTACGGCGACGACGACGACGGGAACAACTGGGCATCTACGTTCTTCGATGGCGAGTCCACAGACAGAGTGTCGCGTCACCGTCGCCGCCGCGAAGCGCAGTACTCAGCATGGAACACGCTTGTCATTCCACAGCTCGTACAGCCCTATCTCGCGTACACGCACTCCAGCGGGATGCGACCAGATGGATATAATTGCCTATGTGGGGCGGGCCGGGCTACGAAGATTCTTCTTGCAGACTGGGATGGTGCGTCATCTCTCCTGTTCTCGAGCCGAGCTGTATTCTGAACTCTCAGCTCAGAAGTTCAGCCAGAATACTGGCAAATCTGTGAATGTTCTTTGCCGGCAACGCAGCTCATGTTGCGAGGATATTTCCCATGCGCGCCGAAACGACCGTCAATGGCATTCAGCATCCGTCTGCTCGAATTGATTTCGCTACATTCGCTGAACGTGGCCCCCAATTCTTCGGCATGGGCGGATACGCTGCAGGTTTATTGGCAGCGGCGAGATCTAAGTCGTGACATTCCGGTATGCGCCGCACGTTGCCTTTGCACACTAGTACCTGACCAGAGCCGTACATCGGTCGACGCAGCGCAACTTCCGTAAGCGCCTCGCCAATGCGCTTCAGTGGTTCCAGGTCCTACAGAACAGGACCGAGGCGCATATTGCCCAAAGCTTAGAAGGTGAGTCCAATTTCCGTGAGTTGAACCGTGTAGACTGACCAGAGCTCCAGCTGTGCTTCACGCCCTGCCCACGGAAAATGCGCCTGCTCCCGAGGAGGACGGTGACGAACAGCGCGCGAGGAAGAAGCGGCGCCTTGACGTTGGCGGCCGGCAGCAGGAGCACGACGGGGAGGGCGAGCGCATGCAGCAGCGCGCTGACGGCGAGCGCGAGCAGCGTGACGGCGAGCGCGACCGTCAGCGCAGCGGGCAGGCCGAGCGCGAGCAGCAGCGCGCCGTGGACGATCACGAGCGCGAGCGCGAGCAGCTCGACGGCAAGCGCGAGCAGCAGCGCGGCGAGGACGACGGCGAGCGCGACCATCAGCGCAGCAGGCAGGCCGAGCGCGAGCAGCAGCGTGCCGTGGACGATCACGAGCAGCACGACGGCGAGCGCGAGCAGCGGCGTGGCGTGGGCGAGGGCGAGCCGCAGCGCGAGGGCGAGCCACAGCGGGAGGGCGAGCCACAGCGGGAGGGCGAGGGCGACCAGCGGCGGACTCGACCGAGCAAGCTTCTACGCAGCCGCTGCCCGCTCTGTTTTGGCGGCAAACGGCCTGAGCTTGACGAGACCGGGTGCGTGAAGTACTGCCACGCGAGCACATCGCAGGCTTGCTCACAAAATTCTAGGTCGCATGTGCTCGTCTGCCTCGATGCCAATTTCTCACAGAAGCGGCGGAAGAGTGCCAACACCGACCCAGAGCTACGCTTCTGTGGCTCGCGCTTCCTTCCTGTCGAGGAGATTGAGGCGATGGAGCGCGAGGTCGCGGAGAAGCGCAAACGGCCTTACAAACGTCGCCCACGAGGCGCTGCAGAGCGGCCAGCAGACGAGGTCCTCGACGAATGCAAGAGCTCGTTCGTGGCTGCCCAGGAAAAGGTTACAAAGGCCTCCAAAAATTACTATGCAGATACGGGCCTCATGGCCATCCTCTGCCGCCACGACCAAGTCCTTTGGGTTGCGAACATGACGAGCGCTGGAGAAAAACAGCATTACGCCCTCGCACTGCTCAAGAGATTTATGCAGGAGCTGCCAACGGACTGGACGGTCGGCATCCTATACGATATCGCGTGCCAGCTTTCGCGCAGCTTGGATAAGGTATGTACTTCACATAATTAATCTTGGACGCGTCGCTGATCAGTCTTGGTAGCATGGGCTCCTGAGTGATTACAGCTCGCGATTCACTTTCGCGGTGTCAGTTTTCCACGCATATGGCCACCAGTGGGAGTGTCAGCTCGTCTTCCACCCACGAAAGCGCGTTGGATTCGGCCTGACCGACGGCGAGGGCTGCGAGAGGTTTTGGAGCGCAATCCGGCGTTTAATCGCGGTGCTTCGCGTCTGTGGAGTATGTCACCCCACATACAATCCCTTGCTATGATTTGCTGACCCCTCAATGTAGTACTTCCGCCGGCTCTTCATGCTCGACCGCCAGTTCAAGTTTCTGGAATGGCAGGGCGTTTGGAAGTCTGGCAAATGGCTGGCCAAACGCTGGCGCGACTCCACGAAGCGCCTGCTCGCAGCAGAGGAGGTTCTGACAACGTGCCCGGTGGCCTTGACGACACTGGAGGCCGAATGGAAAGCGCAGCTCGCAGCGCAGCTTGCGAAGCCCATACGTACGTGTGCCGGTTGCCGCGCGCGATGTGTTGCGTGTCAGAGCTGACACCGCGATGAACCTGCAGGGCAGTCGAAGAATGCGGGCGACAAGGAGATAAACAAGATCCTCCTTGATATGTCGCATCTCAAGGAGGCGCGCAAGGAGCTCACGGCGACCGAGACGAAGCTGCGCCGGAAGGCAGACAAGCTGGCGCCCCGCGACGTGAACAGCCTCGTCGCTTTGGTCGACCAAACGAAGCGCGACATCGCGGCGACGCAGGCGCGCATCAAGACGGCCAGCGCGAGCCTCGGGACAGAGTCTAAGGCGCGGCTGCGAGAGCTTCGCGGAGACGCTTACCTCACCTGCCGCGTGAACGCGCGTGCACTGCGGTCTCGCATTCGCGACGCACTGCGGAGCAACAAATTCGAGCGGGAGAAGCTGGAAAGATCTTACAGGAACCAGGTTATGCGTACGTGTGTGTTTGCCAAAAATGTTTGCACGCTTGACGCGCCCATTTCAGAGAACAAGGAGCATACACAGACGAAAGACGTGGTCCACCGCAGGGAAAAGGGTATTGGTGCCCTCGTGCGCAGCTATAACGCCATCGTCAAGACAATGGAAGTGCTCGTGCAGCAGGGCAAGGTTCCGAGCGCTCGAACATGCGCACCTCGGCGGCTCGACACGCGCCAGCTCTTCAAACTGGATGTCGATGATGACATATGGCAGGAAGATCCGGGATTGGGCCCGCAAGACGAGGGCAGCCTGCCCCGTTGGCAAGTGGACGACGACGTCAAGCAGGGTATCCGCGCTATGCTCGATTCTCAGCGCGCGCGAGAGGAGTTGACGCGCATCAAGTCAGAGTGTCAGGCTCTGGTCTCATGGTGGAAGGACGAGCGTGAGCTGCTTCGCAATGCCGCCGTCGGTATGTCCGTCATACAGTATAGACCATCGTCAGTCACTCATACATCCGTGCTCCAGCTGTCGAAGGTGTGCTCGCGGACGAGGTGCGCCGCCGGGAGGCAAAGCTGGACCAGCAAGCAGAGCATTGGACGAGGGATCTCGCACGCTCGGGGCTTCATGCCGACTTCCCAAGGGCGACAGTGGTCGAGCGCGCACTACCAGCCAACATGGCAGCGTCAACCAGAGTGGAATTGCCCACGCCCACCGTCGATGACGTTGACGACATCGGCAGCTCTGGCGGCTCAGACGATGAGCTTTCCTTGGTGTCGCTTGACAACGAGGATGATCCTCTCGCCGAGGTTCTCGACGAGCTGGAGGACGACTTGGCCGATGAGGAGAGTGTTGCCGGGATTGTGGATGAAGATTCTGCCATCGAGCAAAGCGACGGCGACTGGCAGGACGATTCGGACAACGACACTGGCGCGCACAGCTCATCGCCATCGCCGCCAGCCGCTCGCAACACCGCACGCCAGAAGGCGCCCCCGCTGTCGTTGTCGCCGCAGCCGCCACAGACATCGTCAACGCCAAACGCTCGGCGCCCCCGCTTTGCCGACTCAAGCGCACAATCGGCGGCGCCGATTGTAATCTCATCAGACGATGACGAGCCTGCTCGGCCAGCCATCCAGCCATCGGGTGAGCAGGAGCGACAGTGCGGACCTTATGCTTGTACCGGTCGCGACGTCGCGCGCTTCGTGCAGCGCGAGGGCTGGCTCAGCGGGGATGGACTTGCGGTGATAGCGGAGGCTTTCATGGAGGACGGCGTGGATCGTGAGCTGGTGGGTGTCGTGCCGTCAACAGTGTTACTGGACGTCGAGGATTACGAAAAGGCGGCGCGAGGGGGAGACACGATGCGGATGAACGCGTCTGTGCGCTACATCCAGGGCAAGCTCACCAGGGTATGAACGTCTCGTGTCTGTGTGCACGTACCGAGACACACTCAACTCATAGATATTGCCGCAGGCGCAGCTTCCATCTCCACAGACGGCCGATAAGTGGCTGGTTGTCGTGCACGTCAAGTACCCGAAGCACTGGACGCTGGTCGAGATCAGCTGGGCGAACTGCCGGCTCAAATTCTATGACAGCTACTCGGATTCGAATACCTACGCGAAGGTGGTCAAGAAGTCGGTGCTGGACTTTCTCGCGGTATGCGAAAAGATTTACCGGTGCAAGCTTACCCCGGAATTATGGGAGTGGGTACCCGAGCAGGTGTGTTGATCATTCTCTTTGACATTACGCAAACTCTAACGTGTAAATGCTGTTCAGCGCCCAGTTCGTCAAACAAATTGGTACGACTGCGGGGCCTTTGTTGCAGCTGATCTGCACAGCCTTCTCAGGTCGAACGCGCCAAGCGCGCTGGGCAGAACGACATGCGGCAATGGCGGTCAGACATGGTAGACCGGCTCCGTCGGCTACCAATACCCGGCGCGCGGCCTGCTGGAATTCCGCAGCATGTAGAAGTGATAGAAATCGAATAACGAGATTGGTTTGCGAATCACAATCAACGACGTGCAAAGGAAATCGGAGTCTTGGCGCGAGGGCGCTGCGAAGTACAGAACGGCACTATTAACGACTGGAATCCTCATAGTCTCCGAAGAAGTCCTCGTCATTGAATCTGGGACCAATCCGTTTAGCATGAACTAAGCTGCGGAGGAAGTAGAAACGCACTTTCTCGTGGCACTGATAGCCTTTTGGGCCTCTTCGCCCGCATTCACAAGCTCGTCGTACATCTTGCGCACAGTCGCGAGGTCCTGTCGTAGCGTCGCAATCTCCTTGTCGCGCTCCTCAAGCTTCTCGACCAGCTCGAGGAAGGTGCGAAGGTTCTCCTTCCACTCCCGCGCGCTGGCGACCACGGCATCCGACACGCCTTCCTTCCGCAAGGCGCCGATGATGAACTCGCTTCTAACGGTGCGGAGGAGCTTCTTGCGTAGCTTGGCCTTGTCGGGGCCGAGGAGCTCGACGTAGCGTTGGTCCATGTCCATTTCCATAGCGGGCGTGAAAGGATGGTAGGGGAAGGAAATCAAGATAGGTATTCGCAGATCAAGGGATGGCAGACGGCCCATTTGGTCGCCGGGCAAGGGAATATGCTGGGCTTGACGGGGCTGAGCGAGACTGTGGGAGACTGCGAGGCTGCTGCAAGAGAGTCCGGGCTGCGTTGGGACAGTACGGGGCTGCCAGCAATCCCACGAGGCTGCTTTGGGTTTGACTGAGGCTTGCTAGGCTGCGTGAGGCTTGTCCGTGATGCGTGGAGCTGAGCGGGGCTGACGGATTGCCCACTGACTTCTTGACGAGGTTGAAACTGTCAGATCGCGGGATATCCTGGGCTCAGCCCTGAACACCTAATAGGTGTTTCTGTTGATAGGATTGGTGACACCTATGACCGGGAACATGTGGCAGCCCGTGGTGATGTCGGCCCTGGGCAGTTTTCACCGTATCGGTAGGCTCGTGACCAGCCGCTTTAGAACTCCGCTGCGCTTCGCATAGCACAACGTCGGAGATCCGGACAAAACCGGCCAACCAAACCAACCATGCCAACGACCGGCTCACCGAGCTCGTTATTCCGCGCCGCAATCTCCGCGTACAGCGCAAAAGCAGAACGGTCGTTCCTCCCTGCGACCTCCCCGCTCTATCGACATAGTATTCTACCCGTTTTATTACACAATCCAGCATTACTTGAAAGGAGCCTAAGCAATGCAATACCATCTTGCTGTGGTTTTCAAGGCAAGCCTGCACGAGAGCAGCTGCATGGGAGCTATATGGGAGCATTTATTGAAAAGATATCAATGGCCAGAGCCGATAAATTATGGTACAGTAAAACGCATGTCTCGCACTTGTCCCAAAAATCGCAAATCGGTGATCAGTGATTATGCTCTTATCAGAGCTCTATATATCGTGATACATGCCTATATGCACCTATGAGATGCCTTAAGCGCCTATAAGACCTGGTAAGTACTGATAACTCGTCAATGTGGAGTGATAAGCGGTGACCAGCGCTGATCAAGGCCTGATCAGAGCTCTGCGGCCTGGGATAGGGCCTCATCAGAGGGGATCAACCCTCACCAGCAACAAGTACCCCCAGCACCTGTTCACTCAAGGCCCAGCTACTGAGAGGTCAGGCCAGTCGTGAGATGGTGCTTGGGGAGCCTCCAGGAGGAAGGGGAGCTGCGGTTCAATGGAGCGGAGGTCCGGTGGAGCGGTGGAGCGGGCATGTATACGTTGCTCCACCATTACAGACAATCGGCGTAATAGCCTAGCTGGTAACTCGCGCAAGGGCGCGTGTGGCCAGCAGGCAAGCCGTTGGTTCAAATCCAGGCTAAGTTGGAAAAGTGCACAAGTCATGTACAACCTGGAGTAAGTCTAGAAAATGTACCCCAGTTAGTAATACCAGTAAGTAGTAAATGTACAACTGTAAATACAGAAAGTAAGTCCCAGCTGCCGCATAGGAGCGGTAGCTGGGGGAGTTTTCGTAATATCGGGCAGGGCGGCTGATCAGCTCTTATCCGCCTTGTCCGCATTATAAACTTGTATCGGCCTTGTCAGCCGTATAATAGGCCTGTAAGCGAGTATATCCCCTGAAGCTGTTTGATCAGGTAGGGGGTCGGCTGACCCTGTTATCAGGACTCATCACACTTGGTCAATCCTCATAGCCAACTTGCACTTTTTGGGACACTCGGACAAGCCAACCTTACAAATTCGATGTTTTGCAGCAAAGCATTGTCGTGTTTAGGTGACATATCGGAAAACTTCGACAACGAGTGTATTTTCGCGCATGATTCAAAAAGATAGTCTAGCTGGCGAGGTTGGGCATGTAAGAGCGCAGACCGGGTATGTCATCACAGCGAGTCGGCGACAAGCTTGGGAGAGTCGCGGTAGGCGTGGATGGGCACAACGTCGGGAGGTATATGAATAGAACGGACGTGTTGTGGGATGGGGCTAGGACGGGGGGATTGGAGGAAACCGAGGCCGCACGAGCGCTGGACGCGTGCGTATGCAGCGCGATACGGTGAACGTGGCTTAAGTCGGCGTCTCGAGCGCTGTCAGCACCGACGTAAGTGTCCCATGCGATGGCAGCTCGGCGCCCCGCGGTGCGTGAAACATTGCAACGGCGGCGGCGAAGCGTACCATCGTGCGTGCGACGAAGCACAACGCGTACACTCACACACGGGGTCAGCGGTGCGACATCCTGGCGTACAGCAAGGGGAATAGGACGCGCACTGCACGCATCGCGGCAGATGCGGGCTGGAGGCCGGGGGCCTGTGGGACGAGGATGACGGGGTATGACAAGATCTTAGGCTATGCGGGCAAAAAACAATAAGAGGGAAGGTGGTGCGCGACTATCGCGAGTGAAGACGGGGCCGAAGACGCCCGCGTCGTACAGCGCATCCGCGGCGCCATTGCGTCGACGACAGGGACGAGGCAAAAGTCGACGACGGCCAAACACACAAACATCGGATGCATTGCAAAGCTGCGGCACCGGACATTCGGACATACCGGTATAATCGGCCATAGCGGTCATATCTGGCCGTTGGTATGTTTGGCATGGTTGGTTTGGTTGGTTTTGTCAGCAACTCATACGTTCTCTCGCATAGGCCCGTCCCAATTTCAAAGTCCGATGCGTCGCGTCTGGTTACGAGACTACCGTATCGGCTCTGCCAGGCCCGTTGCGTGAATACCGAGCGGCGCCAGTAACGCACATCGCTTACTCTGTTGCCCCAGAATCCTGTCTTGCAAAAATAGAAGCCAGCAAGGCTTTGAGCGCCTGACTATCGGTCGGCAACACGAAAGCAAAAGCGAAATCGGAGTTGAATTTGGTCGTTTTCTCCCAGTCTGTGAGATCGCCTGATCCGGCAACAAAGGTACACTGTGCGCACTGTTTGTATAGTCGAGTATTACTTAGCTGAATGCCTATGGAGAATAGCGTCTTTCTTCTAGCACCATCATTGACATATGTATTGTGCTGCATGCAGCGGCACCGAAAATACCTTGCTAGCGGCGCATTCGTGTTACGTCAGATACATATCAGAAAGACATGTCCAGTCCTAGACCACGTTCGCGTCTGCGACTGTCTGGCCTTATACAGCGGAGAGGTGGAACCACTTGGAAACTGATGTAATATGAGTGTGCGTGGATAACAGCTTGAAGCGGACGTGCACATACTGGACGGGTCCACGGGCGCAGGAGGTTTGCGCGAATCGGCGGGTATCGCGGTGTGCGCCTCGTCGCCGAGATGCACCCGGCCGGGCGAGCGCTCGACCGTGAGGTTTGTTCTTCGCAGAAGACTCAGCGACAGCATGAGCAAAGTAAGGGGTGCATACATACATGGAGTTATTGCCGGGAGAGGACTCGCCGCGGACGAGGCGGCGCCAGGCTTCATGGCACTCGCGGACGACTGCGGTGGCGTACTTCTTGTTCTTCGCCTCGCCGGAGAGAGCAAACTTGTTCTCGGGTTTGCCGTCGGCTGATACGAATTATATCGGTAACGTTGCTTGGGGAAACGCTTTATTACGCACGAATCTTGTAGATCCTACACAGCAAGACACCGTCAGCGACGATGGGGCCTCCATATACGCAACTGGGGCATACCGTAGCCACTCGCTCGTGGCGCGGATGAGGCCGGGCAGCTCACGCTCGACGTCCTCGATATCTTTCAGTTTGTCTGCGAGCGGGTCGTTGAGGTCGACGACGATGACTTTCCAGTCGATCGCTCCCTCGTCGAGCGGGGCTATTACACCGAGCACCTTGACCTGCTTAATCTGGCCGACATAGCCGACCTGCTCGCCGATCTCGCAGACGTCGACAGGGCCGTTTCCGCCGGCGGCCGCGTGCACAGCAGCGGGATCCTCCCACGTCTGGGCGAGGCTTATCAGGCGCCGGCGACGGGAGCGGGTATGGGCGTGACGAACCTGGGGGAAGACGCCATAGTTCCAGATGTAGCCGTGGTGCGGGAAGCAGCTGCGTACGAAGCGCAGCTTGTTGCGCTTGACCGCCTGCTTGAGCGGGTTGAACGACTCGTCTTTGGAGAGTTCCATTGCGGCGTCCGTCCAGCGCGGGGCCGCGACGATCATGTTGAGGATGTTCTGGTTGTTATTTTGGGACGCGAAGAGAGGGATGTCGTGCCATGCAGACACCGGTGTCCCGTTGTGCTCTATGTACACCCGATGCTCTGCAACGACCGTCAGCGCCGAACGGTCCGTCAGCGTTGCGCCAGACGGAGACACCAAGCGTGTTGGCCGCGCCAATATATCGGGCTGCGCATCTCGTCAGCGTCTACCGAATGTGTCTTGCTGGTGAGCTCACGTGTGAAAGACATGGCGAGTGAGGAAAGCTGCTGAAGAGATAGATCGGGGTTGAATTCGTTCCGTTGCTGCGCAGTCGTGGTGCAATTCCGGTCCGGCCGGCGCGTCCGACAGTGGGCGACATCCTCCAGCTCGGAGCCGCCGCCAGCATCGCGCATGGGCCCGCGAGGTGTCGACGCTTGCACAAATATGCAGCGGCAGCGCGATTTAACGTGTCCTATTCACAACGCGCTTTTCCCCAAGAGGCTGGGGCGCGAGCTCTCGCGATTTTGGCGCACACATTGCGAAAAACTGTAGAAGGACGGCGGAGCGCGCACAGGCTGATTATTCGAGTCGCAGTGCTGGGAATCGCAAAGTGCCTGCAGCGTTGACAAGCTGCATGTCAGTGGGCAAATGCTGTGCCGGCCAGAGGACGTGAGCGGAGAAGGACAAGGGGGCATATGCCTCCGGACGGACAGTTCGCCCAACGGTCCATACTCTATGTCCAAAACTGTGTTCTGCGTTAATCGTAAGCGTTTAAATATCACCATCAGCAAATTTTCATTCTCTTTTCCACCATCCCGAGCCTCGCCCAAAATTCACAACTTTTCGCGCCATTTATCCACGTCTCATTCAAGAAGACTAACTGTTACAGGCAAACGCAAGCTCCCCCCACAGAGTTTCCCAGCGCATACTAGTGTGAGGGGATTGCTGCCTCCGACCCCGTGCTCACGCGGGAGCGTTGATGCTCGATGGCGGACCGTGGTCCGTGAGCGACCAGACCTGGCGCAGGTTGCCAGAAACGAGCGGCTGCAGCGTGATAGCAAGCTTGACATCGCGATAGAGTGAATACGTTGCTTTGATGAAGAGGTGCCATGCTTACTGGGAAGGCGGACCCGCTGGCCACCGTGAACACCAGATCCGTGTCCGGGACGCCGATCCTGCGCGGCGTCAGCGTTTCATAGGTCGGAATCGAAGGTGTATCATGGAGGCTCGTACGTGAAGTTGTCAGTCGTTCCCGCGACCGGGGTGAAGCGCCACGGAGAGGCAAAGGGCCGATCGACGAGGCCGGCGCCCTGGCGGAGCAAAAGAGCACGCGGCGTTACCACAAATGTCAGAGATTATTGCTAGAGGTATGCGTACAGAGGCTCCGGTGGCGAAGATGCTGCCTGTCACGTTACTGTTGATGTAATACACGTCTGTGGTACCCGCAGACGCAAGCAAGGGCGACCACTGGACGTTCCGCACAGTGAGCCGTCATGTACGAGAATTGAATAAGATACGTACATATTGGTTGCGCCTTCCCTGGAGGTAGGGTGCGCCGTTGATCTGCACGCAAGGTTCGATGAGTGAACATACGTCCTTGCATTTTAGAGTAATAATCTACAGGGAGTCCGAGGCCTAGAAATCGTGGATATGAGTGAGTCTCAAGGATGTGTCGGTTTCGAGCATCATACCTGGGTTGTCCAAATGGATGAGTTGCAATGAAGCGCTCCAGATGGTGTACGGGCCGCCGGGGAACGCCCCTTCAGAGGGGTCAGTTCAGACAGAATGTAAGCGAAGAGACTTGCCGAGAGCAAGGGAACCGAAAAGAGCTGCGCTGAGGGCGAAAAGCTTGAAGATCATCTTGCGGAGTACTACTACGAAGAGTCAAAGACGGTGCTTACTTTCAGAGAGTGTTGAAGCCGCAGCCTTTATAGACGAACCTTCGGAGCAAACGGCCATCGCAGATAGTGATCATCTCCAGACATACGTGCCCGACACGCTGTCCCCGGTACTCAGTAGACATCCGGCACGAGCGGCCAGCGCGCTGGCGTCAAGCTGGCAGGCAAACGAGATCGGCGCTCCTGAGCACACCAGAGCACACCATACGTTTTGAATACGCTTCATAGTCCGTTGACATACCCCTGGCTGTTCATGGTCGACCCTATATGATTCCGCGCTCGGATTGGTTTCTCTGCGCTGCGAGCTATCACGGTCGAAGCGCTCGCCACGTCGCTCTGCCCCAAAGTCACATGTTATCTTCACGAGAATGCGGAGATCGTAGAATGACGTCGCGACGGGAATACCTAATTGGCGTCGAGTCGTTGAGTGAAGCGAGTGAGAGAATGGTGAAGTTCCCGGAAAAGAGTGCTCCGAGTCGACGTCGTTGCCGCTATGCCGCTGCTTGGGACCCAAGAGATGGCGGGGTTTCCGAGAAGGCGCGAGACACGCGCTGAGCCGCCAGTTCGCGAGGCCTGACATTGGGAGCAGCTAGGGCTGCGATTGCGCCGGGTCCGAGGCGCGGAGGCGTGTTATAACTGCAAGTGGAAGGCTGGCAGCTGACAGCATCCTTGACATGATGCATTTATTCAGGAGATTTATGACCAGGCACCTCGGAAGAGCGCTCACCTGCTGAAATTTCCGTCTTATACTCAATCCGTGTGATCTCATCATCTCCGGGAAAATATTGGGCGCCCTCGGAGACAGATGATCCATCGTCTTTACGTGCTTTGAATATAGAGCGCCGAGGGACGCGCTGGCAGGCCCATTCAAAAGGATAACGTAGCCACAGGCGACTCAGCCGCGCGGGAGCCGTGCGTGCCGTTCTGACAGAGGGTCAAAGAAAGCCAAGCTCAGCAACAGTATACACGAGGGTGACAATACAAGGGAATAACCAGCGGAAAGGGGACCGACGAGAAGAAAAGCGGGATATGGACAGGGCGCAAGTGAGCGAACGCGCGCTTCGCGCTTTGGTAAAACACCCAGCCGGTGTCACTGGGAGAAATACAGAGTGCCACAGGCAAGCACGCAGACGGACCAATGGTTGCGGAGGATACAGTTGGGTAGATATTGAACAGGTACCCGTCGCATCTGGCATTCTGTGAAGTGACGCTCGCCGGAAATAGGACCATGTGCGCGGGGAGGGAAGTATAGAAAGGGCAGGCAGGTGACAGCGCAAGCGGACAGCGTGACGCTGCGGGCGAGATTCTCAACGCACTCGCACAACAAGCCGACCAGCATGAAAGGCCTGGTAGGCACGCCCACCAGCACGGCGCCGACCAGAATTTGCAGTTCCCCATCAACGCGATGTTATCGCAACCAGTCGATCCAAATTGCGCGTGCAGCAACCACTGAGTCAGTTGCTCACGGCCCTGCAGTACCCGCCGCCGCTGACTTCAGCAATCAACAGAGGTACGTATACGAGCTACAGCCGCCAAAGGCCTGCGCGTTGTCACCCGCCAGCCGCAGGCGCGCTGTCCGGCGGGCATGGCGCAAAAACGCTACTGCGAAGTATTCCGCCCTAGATTTTGCCGCAACGAGATTGCACGCACACAAGATGGCCAGCCAAATGATCGATTCGATGATAATAAGGTCCAGACGATAGCCCGAGGAAGTGGAGAGCAAAAGGTAGCCCGGGGAAGAATAGCAAAAAGCCCAAAGAGGAGATGGCGCAGCGGACATCATCAGTATGGGCGTCAGGTCGCAGTCAAGGAAGAAGCGGATGTGGGCAAGCAAGACCCCAGCAGACCGAACTGCGCGGTGCGCATCCACCGGAAGATCGCTTGGCGCGGGTGCGCGGGCGGTTATGGCGAAATTGAACATCGACGAGAGCGCTGAGGTGCGCTGAACAAGCCCTTGTTGCTCAAAAGGCTGGATTGGTCAATTCCAGCAGCGGCTGGACATTGTTGCAGGCAAGAGCTCGAGGACATGAGCGAGAAAGGGCAACCCTCATATACTTCCGGCGTCCGAAAGTTTGATGACTGATCGGCCGATGCTCCGATGCTTGCTCTTTGACCACGACCGTCCTCTGCGACGATAGCGGTCTGATTTAGCTTAACGCCGCGTGCTTATTTACTTTTCTCATGTTGTATCCTTTACTGTCCCCGGTTTTACCGTCACACATACAGTTTCGCGCCATTAACTCTCGTCTCTTCCAAGAAATCAATCGTTACAGACAAATGCATCTCCACGCCGACAGGAAATACAACGCAATTCAATCGATATCCGGCTCTCAAGCGGGATCGTTGATGCTCGACGGCGGCCCGTGGTCCGTGAGCGACCACACCTGGCGCAGGTTGCCCGGAACGAGCGGCTGCAACGTGATGGCAAGCTTGACATCGCCATACAATGAGCACGCTGCTTCGATGAGGAGGTATCATCATGATGCTTACCGGGAAGGCGGCCCCGCTAGCCACCGTGAACACCAGACTCGTGTCCGGGACGCCAATTCTGCGCGGCATCAGATTCACAGTGTCAGATGCGGGACTCGACGACGATAGATTAATTATGGAGGCTCGTACGTGTAGTTGTTCGTCGTTCCCGCAATCGGGATGATGCCAAATGGAGAGGCAAATGGATGATTGACGAGGCCGGCGCCCTGGAAAACAGCAGAGCATGCACCGTTACTTCGAGGCAGAGATGATACTGTATCGTTAGTGGAGGTATGCGTACCGAGGCCCCAGTAGCGAAGATGCTGCCTGTCACGTTGTTATAGATGTAATACACGTTTGTGGTGCCCGGCGACGCAAGAATGGGGGACCACTGGATGGTAAGGTGAGACGAGGCTTATGCGAATGGAACGAGATATGCACATATTGGTTGCGCCTGCCCACAAAGTAGGGCGCTCCGTTGATCTGCGCGCAAGGGGTAATTAGCTGGCACACATCCGTAGATTTCAGAGGAATTATCTACCGGGCTTCCGAGACCTATAATCCAGGGGAGCCAGTGAGCCTCAAGGACGAGTGGTAGCATCAATCATCACACCTGGGGTATCCATATGGATGAGCTGCCTTGAAGCGCTCCAGATAGTGTACGGGCCACCGGGGAACGCGCCTACAAAGGGGTCAGTTGAGACCGGATATAAGCGAAAGAGACTCGCCGAGAGCAAGGGTGGCGAAGAGAGCGGCGCTGAGGGCGAAAACCTTGAAGATCATCTTGAGACTGGCTATGAAGACAGTGCTGGTTTTCTCTGGAGGTCACAAAACTGTGGCTTTTATACCTCCCCTTCGGCGCAGACGGCCGTTGCGGTTTGTGATCATTCCCAGACATACACGCCAGACACCTTGTACCTGGTATTCAGTAGACGTCCGGCACGAACGGCCAGCACTGTGGCGTCGGCTCGACAGGAGAACTAGACCAGCGCTCCTGAGCAAACTGTCACTTTTTGAATAGGTTTCATATTGAGTTTACGTACCTCTGACTGCTTATGGTCGACCCCGCATGCTCAGGGCCGTCGTTGGGATCCCTCTAAAAGCGCTTGGGGCGCGGTCTGAGCGCCCGCCAGGTCGCTCTGCCGCACTGAAATCCTATACAAGGTTGATGAGGCTGAGGACGTCGCAAAATTGTGCTGAACTGGAACGGCGACATGGGAATGGCTAGTCGGCGTCGAGTGAGCGATGCGGGTCAGAGAGTAACGATGGAAATCAGGAAAAAAGAGTGCTCCAAGTCGATGCCGCGATGTCGCTATGCCTCTGCTTGGGTCCCAACGGCATTACTGGGCGAGTGGGGTTCCCGAGAAGACAGGAGACAGGCACTGCGCCGCCAGTTTGCGAAGGCTGACAGCAGCTAGGCCTGCCTATGCGCCGAGTCCGAGGCGCAGGGCGTGTTGGAAGTGTACAGTGGCTGGTTGGAAGCCAACAACATCCTTGACGTGTGGCAATTAGTCAAGAGGGTGTGCGACTCGGCCCCTGGAACGAGCGCTCGCAACAGTTCAATTCTGAACTCGTTTTGTGTGCACTGCACCATTTCCAGCAAACCATCTGACAGCGCAAGCGGATGGCGCGCCGGCCGAAGTCGATGCGAAATCCTTGGCAGGAGTACCCGGCCGGCTGGCAAAATACTGGTAACAAGTCGCGTAACCCAGACCATTCAGACTGCGATACAGTGTCGCAGAAAAGCACAGTACCCCGACGGTTGATCGAGGACAGAGAGAGCTGACTGTCAAGCCTGGCCGCAGTGAATACCGACGTCGTCAGCGTGACACTGTGCGCTCCAGGTCAGTAAAGGCAACGGCGACGGGCTCACAAGAGTCAAGACTTAACCCAACGCCCAACTCAGCCAGGAGCGCCATGGCTCACGAGCCCGTCAGTAGCAGGCACATATCCGACTCGCAAGAATTCCCAACAGCGCGGCAGGAACATCGGAACGGGATCGGAGATAAAATTGGTTGCCCTTCTAGATCTTCGCTCACAAAGCTTTTGCCCGCAGATCGCGCCACAGTCACTGTTAAATTTTCTGGATGGCTCCTCTCGCTATAGAAGTGTTACCTGGCTCGCTCCAGCGTCTTCTCGAAGTCAACGCTGTAAACGACACGTGGCGTCCTTGCGCCGTGCGCCTGTGCACCCCCGGATGTGCCATGGACAGCGCGTTCGCGCAACCGCGCACCTGAACATCGGCATCTATTTGCGGTAGTATAGCCGAGCGCTGTCGCTGTCGCTGCCACTGGGGCGACTATTTATTTTCCTGATTTGCTATGTTGGCTGCTTGCATCAACACGTCATCTTCGAGTAGTTCGAGACAACTGGCTCCTGCGGCGCTATGTTTTCACTCCGTCTACGCGTCGGTCATTTCGCATTGAAGAGCATCATCAATTTCGAGCACACTGTCTCTGGAACCGTCAGCATTTGCGTACCTCGATTTCTCGTTGTCTGGAGACTGGATCGTCTGGCACGCTCTCGCACCACAGTCATCCGAACCCGCGTGACTGTTACCCTGCTCTTCCTGCTCATCGTCGTCCGCCACCACTTTCTCTATGTTTCCCCGCGCCTCGCTAAGGTCTATACAAGGCGTCCATTGCGCAGGCCGTGTGGAACAAGCGCGCGCTGGTTGTAAACACTCGAAGGCGCACGAGCAGACGACTGATGCTGGTGAGCACGGGCTCCCTGGGCGACGCAGCGGCTCTCGGCGCGACGCGGTGCCCGCGCGTACGCACGGATGGCCTCTGGCGACCCTGCTCTGCAGTTTGTGACGATGCGCACGTCGACGTCGCATGGACGCAAAGCGCAATACGCTAATGGCTGATGCTGGTGCTCGCGCCTGTCAGGCGTGCAGCGGCAGCGCGAATTAAGCTCGGAGGCTTGCGATGTTCTTGCTAATGCTGGAACTCGCGCGCGTCACTGGACATTGCGCGCGCGCTCTACGCGAATGCTACAGGTCGTTGGCGCCGCGTCTCTCACTGGCGAACGTCTGGGAGAACGTCTGGGCGCTCTCTGACCTTGCTCTGAGCCGATCCTCGTTCACTCTTGCCCGACGAGAGCGCGCGGCCTGCTCTATACTCTCGCATTGCCTCTATTTTTTTTTTACAGTCTAAATACTTGGCTGCCGCTCCTCATGTTTCAAAAGCAACAGCACCACGGCATATCCGACTTTCGACTGCTACGTTCTAGCGTCGGCAACGCACACTTGTACTCCCTGGCATTTGGCCGCATCCCGTGCACTCAGGGGGTATACGTAACGAACTTCATTGTCTAACGGTTAGCCATACATAACTTGGAAATGCTGACTTCCGCTTGCCCAAAATCGAACTCTTGAAACTGGACTTGCTCGAGACTGCTGCTGCCCCTGTGATTATCCGCGCGCTGTCGATCGCACGAGATTTTTTCTCTAGCCAACGATAATCTCTGACCATAATGGCGGCTGCAGCTACACCACGGTGACTGTGTCGTCCTGCAGCGGTCTCAAAAACCAACCAAGGAGATATCTCACCCGACATCGCTCTTTCCAGATTGCCCATAGTCTTATTGGTCTGTAGTATCGGGACTTCTCGTTCCTGTACGGACGTTCACAAAGCGTGCGCGCTATGTCTTAGGCGAGTAGCTTCTCGTTCTCCGAGTTGGTTACTCGACGTTGACGTCTCGATTAACACTGAATGAATGAGGAGTTGTCCACTGACAGCCCCAATATCTCCTCACATGCATCCAGTTTACGCAGACCAGCGTTCGTAGCACATCTCTTCCAAGAAAATCAGTCCGTCACTACAGACAAAATCATACCTCCGACGTGAGATCCATTCATCCTACTCGATCTTGGATGCCTTGTCCTCAAGTGGGAGAGTTCACGCTTGACGGCGTCCCGTGGTCCGTGAGCGACCAGTGCTGGCGTAAATTCCCTGCGGTGAGAGGCTCCAACGTGATGGCCAACTGAAATGCACGATCAATTGAGACGCGGCGTGGATAACGACATCCCAAGCTTACGGGGAAGGTGGACCCGCTGGCGACGGTGATCGCCATTTGGGGATTATTACTGAGCGGGACGGTGATCCTGCATGTTCGAGTCATCATTTCTGTGAGAATCGGCGCTGGATGATGACAGTGGAGACACATACGTGTAGTTGTTGGTCTCCCCCGGGAGGAGGGTGAACAGCCATGCAGAGGCAAACGCTTGAGTGGTGAGGCCGCCGCCCTGCCAATAGTAATGGGATTGAATAAACGCAGAGTTACTTGAGCATCGGCGTGCGTACCGAGGCCCCAGTGGCGTAGACGCTGCCGGTCACGGACGCGCTGTTGATGTAGTACACGTTCGTGGCGCCCGCAGGCACGGGCGACCACTGTTCAGCTCGGTGAGGCAGGTGAGGTGGGATGGGGTTTGAAGTACGCACGTATTGGAAGGTCGACCCGTTGACGTAGCCTTCGCCGGTGATCTGATCACAAGCGCCTTTAAGCAGACGTCCGAAGCTCTATATGAATGGCTTACCGCGTTGGTGAGACCTAGAAGAGACGGGCATGAGCGAGACTTAAAGTTGGATAGTTTGCTTCGAGCATACCCGCCGTGTTATCCATGTGGATGAACGGGGTCGAGGAGCTCCAGATGGTGTACGGGCCGCCGGGGAACGCAGCTGCAGAGGGGTTAGTTTCAGCGTAAATGTAAATCATTGTAAAAGAGACGTACCGAGCGCAAGGGTACCAAAGAGTGCCGCGCTGAGCAGAAAACTCTGAGCCATCATCTTAAGGGATGAGGATGCCTGCGAAGACGGAGCTTGCTTTCGGTAGGTCAGAAAGCCGAAGCCTTTATATCTGCACATCCGGGGCGGACGGCCATTGCAATTTGTCGCCATCACCAGACATACGAGCCGGAGATGCTGTACCTGATATTCAGTAGACGTCCGGAACGAACGGCCACCCCGGTGGCGTTGACCTGGCAGGCGAACTAGACCAGCGCTCCTGAGCACACCATACGTTTTGAATGCGTTTCATATTCAGTTTACGTACCTCTGACTGCTTATGGTCGATCCCACATGCTTCAGCGCTTGGCTGAGATTCTCTACGAGCGCTTATATCTCGCCTGCCATGTCGCGCTGTCGCCCCAAAGTCCAATGCAACCTTCAAAATGCTGGAAATGCCGCAGAACGAGCCACAATGAAACAGAGCGCTTTGGAGTCGAGTCTCAGTGTGCGAACATTGGTGGGGTGCAGGAGCGAGAGTTGTCCCAGTCTTTGCCCCCGCGCCGGGGATCCAACGGAAGTAGAGGGCGCGCGGGATTTCTGAGAGACGTGAGACGGGCACTGCGCCGTCAGTTCGCGAAGCGTGACAGCTGCCAGCACTGCTATGACGCCAGGTCCGAGGCGCGCGAGCGTTATCGATGGCAGCCAACAGCACCCTAGACGTGTGGTAATTAGGTACGGGATTCACCAAGACTGGAACCTGAAGAGCGCTCTCCTGCTACAATTTCCTTCTGCACTCGCTCGTTTAGTTGCACCATCTCCAACAGCACATTGAGCACCCTCGGACCTGAAAGAGACACTCAGTGCATTGGACATGTCTATTTGTGTGTTCAGCACCTGCGTGCGCCTGCCCATTTCCGGGCAGTCAGGGTGACCGAGCGGCGCCAAAGCCGTGCGCGCCGGTGACAGTAAGCGCGTGGTATGCAAATTATGCGACGCACTAAGTAGCGCACTCGGAGACGAGAGGGACCGGAACTTGTGGTAAGGGTACACGCAGGCGCCCAGCGTCCGCGTTGTATACCGCGTGGTGCGCTGCTGAGCCCTCGGGACGGGCGACACTCGCGCTTCCATACTGCGGCGCGAATGCAGGCTCTCGCACGCCGCGCCGTTGCGTAGTGCCCGCGTCGAGGCCAGCCAGTCTGCCACACGCGACTGACTGGGCCTGCAGAGCCCGGAACTCGCCACAAGTTAAGTCCAAATCGTCAAACCGCGCGCACGTCGTGTTCTATCCGCCCAGTACTGTAGCCGATAGGCGAACGCAATCAAACCTCAAAGTATACTCCGTCAGAAATGGAGTAGGTGAAATGGAGTACTTCCGAGATACACGTCCCAGTCCACCCGCCACGGCACCGGACAGCAAGTCGAAATCGATCCAGTAACCGAGCAAACGAAGGATGCAGGCCGAAAAAAAGAAGGAAGGTATCCAAGGTCTACCCTCAGTTTCATGGAGATAATAACCTTGCGCTGCCCTCCGGGGCTAACGTCGAGCAGGCCGGCGCAGGCGGGGAGCAGCAGGCCGCTGGACGCCATCTGTACATAGTAATTTGGGCTTGGCGATGTCACGTAGGCATAACCATCGTTAAAATAGCACAGGAGACTATAGCAAGCTCGCGCGCATGGAGAACGCGGCTGGGTGTGCGACAAACTGGGCGGTGACAGGAAGCGGGAGCGGAGTTGCAAAGCGCGCCGCCCGCTGCTGATCGGAACCTTCGAGTTCACTTTCCGCTGAACTACCTCATTCTCCGGTCGTGCTCATCCGGCCATACGAGTAGTGCTGTCCCTAATTTAAATTTTAGACTACTATTATTATTATTGTTTTGCGCCGAGCCCACGAGACGTCCAGGCAACGCCGCGACAGCTCCGTCTAAACCCTCACACTTTGAGGGTGCAAGCACCTGATTCATGTTTTAGATGTTCACTATTTCATAAGTAAGACTTCAACGTCTTAGTGGTCTGAATTTCCACGGCACTCAAGTCGTGATGAAGTCCTCACGGCCCAAAATTCACACCATGAATCCCCGTCTCATTGAAGAAACCCAATCGTTACAGAGAATAGAAATCAGCTCTTCGTAACGATTCACGACATACGAGTAACTCTTAGCCTCTCCCTCATGCGGGGGCGCTCACACTCGATGGGGGCCCGTGGTCCGTGAGCCCCCAGCGCTGGAGCACATTGCCAGGAACGAGAGGCTGCAGATGGAGCTGCAATTCGCAAGCGCAATTAGATCAATGGGATCAAGCAGTGAATGGATCTCATGCTCACTTGCACACCGGTGGTGTTAGTCGACGTGATCGCCATCGTAGACTCCGGAACGGTGATCCTGCACGACGTCGCGAATTGAGTGTCATTTGTGTAACTCAGTGCTAGAGTATGAAGGTGCGTACGTGTATTGATCGGTCGTTCCTGCGACTGGAGTGAAGAGCCACGGAGAAGCGTAAGCTCGAGCGTTGAGGCCGGCGCCCTGAGAAAGCCCAAGGATTAGAGTCGGGATGCTGAAACAGTAGATGGCGCACGTACCGCAGCCCCGTTGGCGTAAACGCTTCCGGACACGTTGCTGCGGATGTAGTACACCGTAGTGGTGCCTGAAGACGCCGGCTCGGGCTGCCACTACCAATGTTTCGTGTATGATGAGTCGATGGCATACACGATGATCGATGAAAGGACCGAATACACACGTATTGGTTGGGTCTGCCGTTGACGTAGCCTTCCGCTCTGATCTGAATGGACGGAGCGGTCAGCGCCTAGATCGAATTTCGTAGTAATCATATATGTACTTCGTTTCCGGGAACTAGAATTCCTCGGCATCAATGGAGGTCAAAGACAAGACGCACGTCCACTTCGAGCTCACCTATGACGCTGTCCATGTGGATGACTTGGTTGGCTGCGCTCCAGATGGTGTACGGGCCGCCGGGGAACGCCGCTACAAAAGGGGCATTCGGGACTCGGGAGAGACTCATGGCGAATGAAATGACGTACCGAGTGCAAGGGGCCGAAGAGAGCGGTGCTGAGGACGACGACTCGGAGGAAAGGCTGAGCGATCATCTTGATGGCTATAAAGACGGCGTCCGTTCAGAGCATCATTTATAGGAGAACGTTCGGCGCAAACGGCCGCTTGGAGTTTATGATGATACCGAGGCATACGGTGTACCTGGTATTCAGTAAACGTCCGGGAGGAACGGCCGCCCGGTGGCGTCGACATGGCAGAAACTAGTTCAGCGCTTCTGCCAGTGAGCACGCAACTGAGTCGGATTGAGGCGAGTCGCAGCGTGTGCTTTGTGAGGCTTTGCTCATTCGCTCGCCAAGGGTTTGCCAGAGGGGGATGTCCTTGCCGGACACCGGCTTGTCCTACGCTTTCGGTCCTCGTGAGTCGAGAACCAGACGCAACAGCGGGAACGGCGGGTTGGTATGGTTTGTGAGAACCCCGGACAGTGGACAGTGAGGTATGCAACGATTTCTTCCGTCGAGCAAGAGCAAATGCGGCGTTCCCCTCTGCGCGCACTAGACCAGAATAGTCAAGTCTCGCCTTGGCGTCAGCGTGAAGGCAGCGTAAATCTCAGCGCCAACCGCAGCCGCTCAGGAATATTTGAGACTAAGCTGCTGTCACAGCAGACCAGTGTACTACATACTAGAATCAGTTCTTCACCGTCCGAGTAAACCAGGCGTGCTGGCTCCTATTATGCCAAGTGCGCCATGCGGTGCAAGAGACCTCGACAGACGAAACACAGGCACGGACGCTCGCCTATCCGTACACAGCGCTTCTGCGCATTTCCGGCGCGTGAATTGGGGCGAAAGTAGCTCGGCTAGCTGTGTCGTCGCCGTAGGGTCTCCAGCGATGCGCGTTCCAGTTCGTCGCGCGGTGCCAGATGACTATGACAGGCCCAGAAGCATTCCACGACACAAGTAGCGCGCGCGGCGGCGTGTGCCCCAGCACTGGTCACGTATCACTATCCATTCACTTAGCACGGCGTCGCACTGAACCCGGGGCTATTGGAGCTGCATCCAGGATATCGAGTTCTCCAAGAGGCCGTGTGGACGGCCGCCTTTCTACAGGCAGGCCGTCCCGGTGATGTTGCCTCCGAGCACGAGTCCGAGATGGGCGGATAATCCAGACAGCGACGAAGATGTGGAGAATGACCATTCCTGTCCAGTATGAATTGGCCGGAAGCCCTCCAGATGCGCCTGCGGGCGAGCTGCGACCAAGTCCCCATGACGGAGTAGCCGGAGAATCGAGCCTAGACGCCGAGAACCGGGCTTCTGAGAGGGTAGACACAGAGGCCAATCAGAAAATATGCTGGAGCGAGCACAAACGCGGGAGTCGTCAAATCAAGTCGCAACCCGTCGTCCAAACGACAGACAGTTTCGGACACATGCGTTATCCAGATGAACAGCTGCAGCACGAAGATACTCAGAAACAGCCTCCGGTGCCTTCATGTGGCCAAGTGACCACGGTGTAGTGCTCGGGAGATGATGCAGGCACTTGAGATAGTGTGCGGAGACGGTATCCAACTGCAATTGATGGATCCAACTCGAGAACGAGCAGACGAGAAGGAGCAGACACAGTGCCGGACAGTAGTGTGGGATATAAAGGGCTAGATAAATCCCGCAGTCATGCTGGCCAAGAGGAATGAGACATTGTGAACAGTTTCTCGAACCACGGTTCTGGAACAGGGCAGGCAGGCAGGCTCGTAGAAACGAGGCTTCGCCGCGTCACCTGCGCCGCCTCACATAATAGCCGGCTGAAAGGTCACAGAGCGCAATTGGGAGCATCTGCCGTGGTTCGGCGTTGGCGACGCGAGCGGTCGTACGAGGCCAAAGGCCAACTGTCGGAGTTTCGGACCGCGGGCTGCCGGAAGTATATGGCCCTTGCCCGCTTACCTTCATTCGCCCGCTCATTTTCTATAGGTTTCGCACGAATTTTTCGCTCGTGCTGGCGGGCATTTTTTTCAGTGCTTTTTGCGGCACCAGAGGGTGTCTGGGTGCTAGTTCTACGCGAATGGACGGGTAAAAAAAGTGCGCTCTATCGTGGCGTGTCGGCAAGCTCGCAACGCCGCGCCTCCATATCTACCGGGGTCCATTGACTAGCATTGAGCGCTCCGGCGCGCCAGCGTCGTACTATGTCATTGCGTTTCGTGAGCAGCGCTCCCAGTAGCACCCGCACGTCGCCCCAGCTCCCTTTCTCGGCTTCGTTTGCCCAGGCGCGCCCCGCCGTCATATACTCTGCGCTGGCGTAACCTCCCTCTGGCTCTTGCACTACTTTGGCGCGTGACGTGATGCCGGGCGTCGACTCGCGGACGCCGCGGCGAGCGATACGACAGTCACTGCTGGCGGGCTCTCTGCTGCAGTGCTCGCAGCTACACCAGTCCGCAAGCGCGTGTCTGGGTACCTGCGCTGCGCGAAAGGACGCGTGAACAGAGTGCGCTCTATCGTCGGGCTCACGATCTCTATCGGCAGCCACACCTCAGGAGGTGGCCGTTACGGGGCGTCCATGGGCTGGCATTGCGCGCACCAGCGTCGCACCATGTGCATGGGGTACAGCGGTGCTCGGCGAGGTTGAGCAGCCGTATCTTCGATCTGTCGCGCAGACGATATGCACTGCTCTGACCGGCCTGAACGTGCTCGTTGTTGGCGAAGCTCGTTGCCGTATCGAACGGCATCAGTGCGGTGTCTCCGAGGACGTCAACACGCATGCGTCTCACTGACGTCTGGACAATCGCAACTCGGGCAGACGTTTGCAGCCCTCGCGAGCGTCCGGGCGCAATCTTCGCGGGAGTGTAACGACGGGCGCGTTTCCGGGAAGCAACGCGCGTACTCCGGACAGACGGGTGCGCGCACGCGCATCTCGCCTCGTGCGCGTGTTTCCCAGTCTGCGGCACGAGCCTGCACGTGGCGATCTGCGACCCATTCGAATGCTGAGTTGCTTCGCAGTTCGGGATGACCGTCGACGTTCTCCCTCGCTCTCGAGGCTCGGACTTTTGGACCTTGTGCTTCTTGTCCAGACCGCACAGTCAATGTGCCTGGCGGTCTGCTCTATTAAAGGGTGAATGCCACTGCTGTGCACGCCGCACGAATCATGGGCGGGGATATCCTTTGGGAGGTTCTGCGCTTGTCCATGGACACGCACTGTCGCTAATTTTTGCGCGGTCTCCGCGGCATCTGAGCACCGCTAGCTGACGTCGGGCGTACGAGCTGATGAACGACGCATATTTCCTTGCGGGAGGACGACGGGCGCGTCTTTTAGGCGGGCCCGGCGTTCCCAACGCTCCTTGCTCCGACGCTAGCGTGCAGACGACACTCTCTGCCTCGGACTCGCTCGCATGCTGTTCCGCGTGCCTTGACTCACTGTGCTTCGTACTTGCCGATCAGACCACACTTACTGATCGATATCATGCGCGTTGGTTTTTTCAGCGCTGAGGGGCGGCGCCGCGTTCATACTCACACTGCGGGCTCGCTACTCTGCGCGCTGCAGTGCACACCCCGCTCTCGAGAGTCTGAACCGGCATGTCACCTGCCTCAGACACCGCTGTGTGCGTTACGCTGGTTTGCCCAGATTCGATTGCGGTATGACGACTCACGCTTTTGTATCGTGCTTGTCATCTTCGTATGCAATCCCCGACTCCTGAACTACATCTTATTTGACATGCAACTTCTCTCTTGGGAGATCAAGTGTGTGTGAAGCTGAATGGGCTAACAGTTCGGGCTGAAGAAAGCTGGTAGAAGATGCTGTGATCATTGCAGAATGAACAGACAGTGAGCATGTTGGGGTACATGCGTGTGTGATCAATTGGCAGTCAGCCATCCTGAGCCAGCTCCACGACACGCCAATCTGCACCCTTGCCATCCTCCATCTCAGTGTTTTGGATCTGTGAACAATGAGAAAGTGTCAAGGGATAGAAGCAAAGAACGGCACGTACGGAGTTGTGCGACTGGAAGAAGCACTGCACGTGTGTGAACACGTTACCGAGGGTGTCCCAGTCGCGGTTGTAGTTGAGCTCCTCCGGTCGAAGATCGTTGACATGATGTCTGACACCATGAACCGCAGAAGCGCGGTATGGGTGTTCAACTCGTCGTACATTGCATGTCCTTTGTAGAATGCGTGATTGCCAGTAATGGGACGGTCCTTGTCTTCGTACATGTCGTTGTAGTAAATACGGTCCAGCGTTATGTCGCAGGTCCCGCATGGTCTTGTCGCTGGTGGCCAGCTCGTGGTAATGCATAAACCTGCGCTTGCTGGCGCACGTGCACATGGTGACGGCGTAGGTCTTTCTGCCCGCCGGCTGGACTGGGCTGCCCTGCAGCAAAGAATGAGCTTGATGTCGCCAAAAGGGACAGACTACTCACCACCCAGACGTGCGTATAGCAGTTGTACCGTGATGTATGAGGTATCAGCGAGCTGCTGTGCTTCGGCTGAGAAGACGGGTTCTGAGGGTGGCCGATACTTGAACAATGAGATTGCGATGTCTGAAGCTTTCCGTGGGGGACGATCAAGCGGGGGTGCGCAGATCAAGAACGATGACGACGGACACAGGAACGGCAGTGAGCCAATAGTTGCCCTGCGGTATTGGTGCAGAGACTCACGCAACGCAAGTGCCGATTCCCAATCTGGGCCGATGAGATGCGATCGATGGACAGGCGCGTGGAATGCTAAGCAGGACGTCAGCCGCTGGCGACGGAGGTAGCGACATGGTACAAATTCTCACTCGAAGACCAGCATTCTGCGCGCGTAAGATATTGTGCGCGGGGGTGCGAGACGGCCAAATAGAGGGCAGATAGTGGTTCGAGGGCAAGAGCGCAGCGCATCACATATCACGGGTTCCGTTCCGCCAGGCACGTGCCGCTCGCTGGCTCCTGGTGCGCCGCTGCGCTTACTTGGTCGTTCGAGGCACAGTCGTTCCCCCTGGTATACACTCCAAGATACTATTCAGCTCATGAAACAGAGTGTGTCTCTGACGGAGGCGAGCTATAATACCGAAGTGCAAGATCGGCGCAAGAAGAAATTTCATGTTTTTACCGTCCGCAGTGCGCATCGCACCAGCGTACAATGCATCCCCTGTGCATTTCTGCTCAGAGAGACAACCACCCAACTCACCTCCACCATCGGAACCGCGTGGCGCGCGCGCAATACCTCAATTTCCATCCCGTCAAAATGATAATCCCATCACCCAATCCTCCACTCCGACTGCCTGAGTATGCCCCGACTTGCAGCCTCACAGTGCAGCTCCATCGCCGTCGACGACATATTCTCTTGCATAATGAGAGAAGTTGGGGCATTTGACCGCTGCAAAGTTGTCCGTCGAACCGCGGAGCGTGATGAAGTCTAGAAGATCGGCATCGTAGACGAACAACGCCCGGAATTCGCGAGCGAGGAGCTCGAGCATGTCGGTGAGCTCGTCCACGTAAGAAGAAACGCCATCGAATAGATCCGGAAGGCTCAGAACAAAACGTCGCAGGTGTGGCGCCTGAAGGAAGAAGTCGGGCATCCGAGTCTGCGTCGAGTCGTCCAACCATTCCGGCCATGCGGCTAGGCTTATCTCCAAGGAGACGAGGAGCGGCGCGTGGAGCTGAGCTTTGAGGAATGTCCAGATGTGCGCGATCGAGAGCGAGAGAGAGGTGAGGCGTTCGCCGCAGAGCTTCTTAAAAACATTGCAGGGATTCGTAGCGTCCCAGAAATTGAGAGTGCCAATCTCCCAACGGAACTGGCTGTCGGACGTGAGTTCGGTGGTGAGGATGACGTCCGGGCTGCCGTCCGAGATGATCATCCCGAGTGGCCCATCGTGCGTGGAGAGAAACATTGGAATGAGCGCCGAAAGGGGTGAAGCATTGAGGAGGACCATGTGGGGAATACGTTCCAAAGGCCATGATTTCTCCAACTCGAGGAGCTCGACATACATGCCGTTCCTATCACCCCGCAAGGTGACCTTGAGGAGCGAGGCAGGCAGAGGCGCGAGCGGAAGCCGGGTTGTATACGTGACCAGGTGTAGATCTACCGTCAGCAACCTGGGACAGACACGAAATAGGTAGTCGGCTTCGGAGTGTATCGGAAGCAGGCAGGCAAGATGCTGCAACGAGCGGTATTGGCTCGAATGCGTGAAGACGAATATACCCGACAAGCTGCGCAAATTTGGAAGACAGTGTTCGGCAAGCTGGTGCGAGGAGTTGAAAGCGTCCTCAGGGAACGTGGGACCCATGCAGTTGACCGAGATCAGCTCCTCCAACACCAGTTGTCTTGGATTTATCCGACAGAATACGTGGCGTGGGCCCTCATACACCTGTAGTCTTTGCAGGTCTGAGTGTAGTAGGGTGCGCAAGCGCACTGCGTAATCGTCCTCGTCACCCCGGTATGCATGGGACAGTTTGAGTTGGAACGGAGCAGGGCGGGAGCGCTGCAACATGATTGCGAGGCGCTCAAAGGCCGTATCCTGTTGGATTCGTTCCGTGAATTCCCCAGAGGAGAAGCTCGCCCAGAGGTAGGGGTCGGCGAGGGCAATAGTGCGCCAAATGTGCGAGACGTGGCTCGCTCGAACGCGGGTGTCGAAATCCGCAGCGCGGAGACAGGCCGTGAGAATTTCGACAGGCAGCTGACGCGTGATGCACTGCGAATGCCGATTGTTCCAAGCTTGTGCAAAATCTACGCAAGCAGCCTGGACTGCGGAAATTGCTGCTTGGATCGCTTCTTCGACTTGAAGCGAGCTAATAAAAATCTGTCAGAGACTCCTAAGAGAAAAATGTAGAATCTAGAAGGCGCACGATTGCACGTTCAGGGCAACATCGCTCAGAACGCTCTGCACGGCATTATACAGCGTCGAGCGATGATGTTCATGCAACATGTCTTCGAAGGCGTCCCTGACTGAGAGATGATTCTTTCCACGTTACAGCTCCAGCCTTGTCGCGGAATGAATATGGCTTAGAGGAACGGCGAGCTGAGCGGAGGAAGGCAAGCGTCAATAATTCCGGCCCGGGCGACTCCGACATCACTTGATCTCCGTCTTTGACAACGACCAGACTACGACCGTGGGCGGACGCCAGTGCCCGGGCCAAACCGCAGCGATGCTCCTGCGTTTTCTTTTTAGGAATCCGAGCTGCTCTCGACTTGACGCGGCCTGGACTTGCTGCACTTACTCTCGATTGCGTCGCAGCATTCCAGAACCTCGGCTCTGTGAACTGTATACAACGTCCAATTCCTCTATGGTGGCCTTCAAGTTGTAGATTGACGATTAATCTCCTCGAGACGTTGCATTGCGACGCCCAAAACGAACTCTCGCAGCCGGGTATTGGATTTTCCTATGACACGCGACGCTTTCACAGACTTCCCGGCACTGACAGAGCGCGCACTCCCGCATTCTCGCTAGCCCCAGTTGCGAGAGGGTTCTGTTTGCTCGAAGGAAGACTGCCGTTCACTGACTCACTCTCCCTGTCTGATCTCCACGGCGCGGATTCCGGGACTTCAGCAACGGGAATGCACGGGTGAGCATCGCATCGTTGCGACGGCCAGAGTTGTTTGTTACTCGCCTGCCAGTGGCGAGTAAAGTGCGTCACCTCGAGGTGTCTGGCCGTTCTCGCGCGCCCGAACGTCGTAGCTGAGAATTGCACTACACGGGCGCACTGCGAACCCGGCCATGGCCCGCAGTACCCGTGTTCCGCTTTGCTGTATACGAACGTGAGAGCTCCTACTTATCTCGCGACTCGCTTGAGTTTCCCACCCACTCAGCATACTCTCCCCCGCCCGCGATGAATGTGGAAAGGACACAGGTTTTGTCTAGTCGATCAACAGCCCGGTCGGTGCGTGGATCGCGGCCGCGGGGAAGGAGCATTACAGTATGAGGTCGCGAGTGGAGTTGCGAAGCGCGCACTGGCAGCAGGCCTGTTCCCGTGCCTCTCGCTTCGCACGCATCACCATTGATCGCTGGTTTCCTGCCCCCCGTAAAGATTTCCGTGCCGAGCATACATCTAGACGGAGTACCAGGACGTCTCAATGCAATCTAATGAATCCCCACTCACGATACGTCTAAATCAGGCATTGTATGCAAAATCTCACACAAGCAACCTAGATTAAATCCCAAAACCGCAAGACTGGATTGTGGTGCCATGCCCGCCAGCCTCGCCCATCCAAGAGCGTCTGGGAGACCTGTCAGTCAATTCTTTCCGATAAATCTCACAAGAATAAGCCACCTTTTCCCGAGGTACTGGGTTCTGCCACAGTCCGTCTGGACGAGCCAACTTCGGTGCGGCTTCGAACAGCCGAACCATGTCGTCGAGGTCGGGCCGATCATACGCTCGCAGGAGAGGGAGAATAGCGTTCCGTACGTGCTCGCTGAAGCGGAGATGAGCAGTCCTTCTGAGATATACCAGCGAACTCACGGATCGGGACACAGCGTGAGCTCTCTCTCGATTCCCCTACGAACGCGGTCCCACCTGCGATATATCCCCTCCAAATTGCCATACGACCGAACGGCCTTCCCAAAAACGATTGCGGCAGCTGCGGAATAGCACTCCAGGCACTGCCGCTGGTACCTACTAGTTTGGATTTCGCGCTGAAAGCGAGCATGGCAGTGGATGCCGTCGCAGTTGCACGGCGCACCAATGGCGTGCTTGCGCTCGACCAGGGCCTTCAAGATACGGAGGCACGTCGTGAGATTGCGTACGTTCGATTGGTCAAGAAGAGGGAAGCCCAAGACGACTTGCCACTCGCCGAAGGCCGCCTCTTTGAAGAAGAAACAGTTCACGTCGAATAGGCAAGGGGCCATATTTGCTTGACATCGTCGCAGTAAGCTGGGCAACTGCCTCAGTATCAGAAAGTCTGATTTCCACGTTTTCACACACGAAATCGTTTTAGAAAAGCCTTGACTTGACTGAGGGATGTGGAGCTCGAGCGGCGACTCGTTGACGGCTTGGTACAAATCGTACACGCGCTATCGGAAGGCTGCATGAACACATGATCCTCGCACTATCAACAGAAAGACTCACCTGGATGGATGTGCGGGCGAAAGGTTGGTAGTACGTCCCCGTCCGGTCATCGTGGAAATGGAAAACCGGCATGCCGACGTCGAATCTAAGCTGGATATCGTGCATCGCAGTATACACCTGGTGGATCGTAGCCCCCTGTCTCTCAAGCGACATCGCAACTGCATCTCGGTCGTAGCTATTCACCGTCATAAGTCGCAATGTCCAAGGCAACGAAGCAATATGAGGCATCTCACCATTCAGAGACGGCCAACAGCGTCTGAATAACACCAAGCTGCTCGAACAGCCGAGCTCTGAGCACATCGACCTCCGCACGCCCTCCGAGAATGCTCCACGCCGCGACAGTCCAATACTGCCGCCACACAGCGGCGCCCTTAGCGCGCGTAATCTTCGCCTGAAGCCCGTGGATGCGCGCTTGCATGCCCCGCAGCGCCTTTCGCGAACTCTCCAGCGCACATGATATCGCGTTATGCACATCAGGGCGAATACACCGCGCCTTGATCGCCCGGTCGACAGATTGCAGTGCGCGCGAAAACGCACTGAGATCCTCAGCGAGCGTTTGCATCTCGCTCGAAGCGCCGGTGACGTCGCTCAGCGCTTCCCTGAGCTCCCATACGAGCTTCTTTTTTTTTTTTTTTGGTGCCCTGCAACACAACCTGCCGCATGAGATGCGTGTTGTGCTGAGTCAAGCCTTCCCAGGGGAAAGCAAGTAGAGTCCCTTTACAGAGACTCCGGCGAGGTTCGCAGTATTAGACCGCGATATGTACATTAAGGGCACCTCCCGGGGAAATGCATTACGCACGCCTCAAGTTGAGGTAGTGTGGGACTCCAATGCTACTAACGGCGTTGTTTACCCACTAAAACCCCGGGGGATTCGATCCAGTCATCGGGAACCGTGCCTGGATCGAGAAGGCAGGTCCAAGTTGCCAGTACAATATGTTTCTTCATAGCTCTTCTACCGTAAATTTTCCGATTCGTAAGTAGTCTGTCTGAGGTCAGGCGGTCGTTGATAATCCGGTACCATTCCGATTCTACGTATGCATGGGGGTGCTGCCAGTTGGGGTCATCCCCGTGTTTGATGACGCGTGTGCACCGGAGCGTCCAAATGAGGCGCGCAGATTCCGATAAGATTATTCTGAATAGCCGGGAGGCACCGATAGCTTCCCGGTCTCTTCCTCTTGCATCCTTATCTGTAAATCGCGCTGCTCCGCATCCAAGAACTAAACCCATCGAGAGCCGCGGCCACGGCCGCTTTGTCGCCGACCATAGATCTTCCGCGAGGCTCCAGATTTGCTTGGCCGCGGGGTCGGCACACTTCAGCAGGATGTGCTCGATTGATTCAGTCGGCCTATCAGCGCACACCTTGCACTTGGATTTCTCGACCCACTCTCCGCCCCAATTTGCGAGGAATTGTCCGCAGCGGTGTCCGTCGTGCATGGCGCGCCATAGGAAGGTACGCACTTCTTTACTGAAATCCCTGTGTTGGACTGACCGCCAGATCTTGGCGTCAGGCAGTCTATACTTCAGCAGATGAGCCATCTCGTCTCTGGTGCGGTTCAGATTCTCCTGCGTGCGAGTGCGTGCCTCAGTTCTGATTGACTTGGCCCTCCTTATAACGCGAGTTGCAAGTGTTTGCGTCACGCTCGCCAGCGGCATTCCTGGCGCTTCGAATCTGGCTGGGGCCAGCAAGATCGGTGCCCGTGGCGCGTCCCCGCTTTCCAGAGCATCTTCTGCTCTCGCCATGGCGTGCTCATAGCTAGCATCACAGTCCTCCGTGCATACGTACTGGATTCTCGTTCTCGCCGATCTGCTCCTCAACATCGCTACCGTTGCTCTATATACATCCGCGTCCTCGCCGCACAGAACCCAGCCGGTCAGTTCGAGTTTTTGCTTGGCATTTGTTAGGCGTGTGACCGTCCTGACCGCGTTTGTTTTGATCAGGATGGGGCGGTCTTTGGGCGCGCGGCGCGCGGCGTCCAACACTGCCATGGTAGCAGCTCGCTCTCGCGTTTGCGGGTCTCCTTCGCCTACCCGTCGGACCACGTCTATGCCCAGGTTGTCACAGTGTACAGCGTACGCGGCTCTCGCTCTGTGACTTCGCGGTGCTCTGACTTTCCCGCAGCAAGTGATTGTTATCTCCTCAGACGGGGGCGGCGCATGCTCGTGCGTTCCAGGCGCATATCCGTTGTCCGGGACCGGGGCATCTGGAAGTACGCTTAGTTCTGTAGTGAACACGCGCGCGTACTGTTCAGGACGCTCATATTCAGGCACAGACGCATCGAAAGTCACGGGTTGCTGGAAACGCGCAGCTTGTTCGTTTGTCGCGATCTCCGCCTCGTTCAAATGGTTCGATCGGTCCACGTTTCCCCAATCTGGTCGCCATTTCTCGCGTTGGGACTGCACGAGGTCTAGTGCCATTTCCTGGCAGCGATAGGGGTGCTGACATCCCAAAGTCTTCTGGTACTCGCAGTGAAGGCACTCGCACATTGCATCCCTGACGTGAGCTGGCCCGTATTGGCCAAACTCGTCGTCATTCTCATAGCAGTATATGGCATCCTGTATGGTGACCACTCGATGGCACTTCCGCAGGCATTCCACCACTTCGCCCGAGTGATGTTGGCGGAAAGATGTGTCGTGTTCAATATTATACCAAGCCGGTACGAGCCTTCGGGCCTCCTCGCTTATGAACGTCGCTTCCAATCTGACGCCGTGGGTTTTTGCAGCTTTCCACATCATTTCCAGCTCGAGCGGGAGACCCGCCTGCTCGTTTCCTCGACGGTCCGCCCGTTCAGTATGCCGCTTCCGATCCATCGGGTTCCAGGACTGCAGGAATGGGTTTACCAGGATGTGAGTGTCATCATTTACCCGGTCTTGCCAAGATAACGAGAGGGAATGCCTGAAGATCTCGTCCGCGACAAACGCCCAGGTCGGTCGTTCTGCCGGCGGCTTCAAGTACTCGCGCGCCCATACCAGATAAATGGCTTCATTCCGCGTCTCGAGATCGAGTATGCCCGCGCCGCCTTGATCTCTCGGGAGATATAATGATTCGGCATTTATGGTATGCTTTTTGTATTCCCAGAAGAAATCTAATTCGAGTTTGACAAATCTTTTCAGAATGTCCGGCGGCATGCCTTGCGCTGCTGTCAAATATTGCGTACCTCCGCCTACAAAGGCTTGAATGAGATGGCGTCTGCCCTCAGCGGTGGGGTGTTTCTCGTCCCATCGCATCAGCCTATCTGACGTTTTTTTGAAGACCTTTTCCCAGGTGTCGTTGTCCTTGGAATCATTGCCGGCCCACGCGCCTAGAATCCGAACTGTCTCGCCGTCACTGGCTATGCGTACCGTATCGGGCAAGCGCCTGTGCTCCGGGAACGCTCGTCTCTCCCGTCTGAATCGCTCGCGAAATTCCCTTGTACCGATTGGAATGCACTCCGTTTTGGCGACATTGAACTTCGCACCCGCGGCAATACACCAGGTGCGTAGGATGCGGTCGAGGCTCTCAAAATCATCGTTCTCTGACATATATACAGTTGTGTCATCCGCGAAGAGCGTCGCTATCAGGGCCTCGCTCATCCCTGGGAGGTGGAAACCTCCCAGGTCTCCGGACTCCCGGAGCATGCATGATAGCGGCTCAATTGCGAAGTCAAACAGTAGGCAGCTGAGCGGATCGCCCTGCCGTACTCCCCTAGTTACGCGGAACGACTCGCTCAAAACTCCGTTAAGCATAGCTTTGGTATGTGCATTTTTGTACAAATTCTCAACCGTATTTACAAAGAGCTCGGGCAGACCAAAAGATCGCAGGACTCGAAAAAGGTAGTCATGCATGACCTTGTCATAGGCTTTCTCTTGGTCCAGTGAGTAGGTGGCTCCATTATTCCCAGTCTTCTCCCCGTAGCTGACCATGAGACGGACTAGCTTCGTCGTATCAGTGATTTGGCGGCCTTGAACAAAGCCACTCTGCGCTTTGCTGATCATGGACGGCGCAATGGCGCCCAGCTGGCTCGTGAGTGTCTTCGTCAGGAGCTTATAATCTGTATTGAGCAGCGTGATAGGTCTATAGTTAGCAATATCTCCCCTATCCCCTTTCTTGTACAGAGGGCATAGCCAACCATCCGCGAAGGTCGAGTTTTCGACAAGCCCGTGTTCCTGGATGTCTCTGAACAGCTTTGTGAGTACACGCACGACATTAAAGCCTGATCCTCCGGATGCCTGGTATTCCGCCTCCAGTTCCTTCCAGAGTTCGTGTATCAGACCGTCTAATCCTGCAGCTTTCCCATTTGGCGCACTCCTCAGGGTTTGTCGTACCGCCTCCTCCGTGAGTAGCTTGTCTAACCCGTTCTGCTCCGCGTTCACGCGTCGTTTGACGAAGTTCAATACAGCTGCTATTTTTTCCTCTCGCTCCTGCGCATCCGGGTGAATGTCTTGCTTCTGCAAGTTTTCGTGATGTGAGCGTACAACATCAACCATTTCCTCGGTTCTTGAGACGTACTCATCGCGCGCAGCGTTCTCATCATCTTGGTGCGGCTGCGTATTTTCTGCTGGCTCGTCAAGCGACGGGGTCGCTGATTGGGATCTCACTCGACGTCGGGCGTCGAGGCGTTCGCTCAGTGGTCTCGTATCTCTGAGGTGCGGAATCACTTCTGCTCGTTTCTCGTCCTTGCCCAACCTGAACCACTCCCCACTATTCGTCTCATGGTACAGCCTCCTCTTCGCGCGTGCATTTTCCCGACGTCTCTTCCGCTGCCTCTTGCTCAACTGCTCTATCCGATCATCCAGTGCGAGGACTTCGAACGGTAGGTCTTCGCGGGGGTACTCGCCATCTGCTACACCTTGGAGAGCTGACTGTCGGTCTTTTTCCAGGGCTTTTAGGGCTCGCTCGTTTTTTTGCCCTTGCAGTCTCGCGTAGTACCTCGCACGCTCCCCAATCTCGCTCTTCCATGCAGCCCAAATGTGTTGGATATTGTGGTCAGGGTTGCGAGGTGCCGATTCTAGCTCCTCTGCGGCCTTCTCCAACTCTTTCCCTCTCTCAATCACCTCGTTGACGAATTTTTTGATGCGTAGATGCTTGAGACCCATCGACCATCTCCCTTCTCCAACAAATGGCATGGCAGGGTTGACCAAATCCACACAGACAGGTAGGTGGTCCGCTCCAGAGCACATGCCGCGGATGCCGATTTTCCAGTTTCGACTCGCGATGAATACTCGTTCTGTGACGTATATTCGATCCAAGCGTGCATATTTCTCGGCATTAGCGTCGCGGAATGTATGGGCGAAACGGCGTGGGTTAATTTCCTTCCATCCGTCTAGCATGCGCAGGTACGCTGTTAGCTCCTGATATTCCGCTGACATGTCCGCATCCAGCAGGCGCGCTGGGATGCGGTCGCTCGCAGATTCAACCATGTTGAAGTCTCCCAGCATACAATGAGGCCTCGGTACGTCAGTCCTTCTCTGGAGACTTTCTCTTATCTCAGTCCAGAAGGTCCGGTTTTCAGCTGCATCGTTAGGGGCATATACTGCGAGTACCGCGAGACGCTGACCTCTATGCCAGTCTATGCTGACTACGATCGCTCTCCCAGGCACTATCGTCCACATCTTCGCGTCCTGCGTGCGAACAAGGCGTTTATTCAAGACCACACCAACTCCGGAGCGCTTTGTTGGTTCGTCAGGATCCCCTGAACAGAAGAGCTTAAGATCGCGGTGTTCGCGATTAACTCTTTCGATCATGTTCTCGGTAAGGTGAGTTTCCTGAACAGCGATAATACCCAGCTTCTGATCTCGCATTTGACCCTCTAGGTCCCACCATTTACTGAGGTCACGGCCCTCATGACTCCTACCGCGCATATTCTGACTGCTGACACGAAGGTGCGCCTTCGTTTTGAGGCCAGAGACTGACTTAGACATCTGTAGTCTCAGGTATGGAGCATGCGCATCATGGCCTCGTCGCAGGAGGGCTCGGACACGATCACGTCTGCGAGACTGGCGCCGGGCGGGGTCAGGCGGCGGCGGCGGTTCTGGGGGAGGGTCATTCATCGTCCTAGATTGCTGCTGATGGTGTGCTGGTATAGTATTATCAATATCAGATTCATCCTGTCCTTGCGGATTGTTCGGGCGTGGGTTATCAAAGAAAAAGCTGTTGTCATTAATTGGAGAAGCTACATGAGGGCGGGGGACTGGGGAAGCATTACGTGAGGCTCTATGCTCGGTTCTAGCGTCGGCGCGCTCTTCGTTGTACATGTGATCGGTATTCTGGGAAGAAGGAAATTCGTCGCGGGATCGTTCACCAGCCTGCCCTTCCTCCGCGTCCACGGCCGCGGCCACGTCCACCTCCACGTCCACGCTGCGGGGGCGCGTCGTACCCGTAGCCATACGCAGGCGCGTAGTAAACGGTTGGCGGCGGGGGAGGCGGAGGCTGCGCGTAGTAGATCGGGGCGCCGCGGCCCAGAGGGGCTGCACCGCGCGAGCCTCCACGCCCGCCGCGCGCACTCGAGCCGCTGCCCGCGCGGGTCTCTTTGTCAGCCTTAATCTGCTCCTGGCGACGTACCCGCAACTCCTCGGGCCACGCGGGGTGGTTCCACACCGTGCAGATGCGTGCATGGTGCTCGCGGTCGCGGCATATGAGACACTTGCTCTTGTGCTCGGTCGCGGTGCGCTTGAAAATGCCAAACTCGCCCATGTCGACGGCGCCGCCGAGGAGCTTCTCCTCCCAGACGGTGTGTAAGAACTTGCCCGCGAAGACTCCAAGGACGTAAACGGTGATTTGCGCCTCGGGTTTGCCGTCGCAACCCGTCGATTGCCAGACCTTGATGCGTATGGCTTCGTACAGCAGCTGCGCCCACCATGGCTCGACCTGGCCGCCGCCCCAAACCTCCGCGTTGTTGCTCCGCAAGAAGTCCTCGATGCCTGGGAAACGCGAGACAACGTGGGCGCGGATCTTGGCGAGGAAGATCTTCTCCAGCTCGGGCGTGATGGGCGGGAGGTTGCGCAGGTTCTCGAAGGTGCCGATGAGCGTGGGTGGAGCGATGTCAGGCCCGAGGACATTGAAGGAAATGCCTTTGCGGCGTTCCTCCCAGCTGACGTTGAACGCGTACTTGGCGCAGAGCGTGTGCACTGCCTCAAGCGAAATGTTCGTAGCGAGGAAGGCGGTCGGGCTATACAGCGGATGGCCGTCACGCGCGTCGTCGGAGAAGGTCGGCGCGATGACGATGATGGAAGGCATGTGGCACGTGCGGATGGCCGCTTCCTGGAGGTCTGCGCGAATCTCGCCGACGTTCTCCTTTGTGACGACTTGGTCCATGAGTTGCAGAAGGCACGCGTAGCCAGTCGTCGCCAGCGGGTTGCCTTGAGCTGCTCGGAGGATGTTGAGCCAGTGAGGAGCGCTCTTGTTGAAAGCCAGCGCGTCCTCGAGCGTGACACCGCGGGGCTGGACGGCGAAATTCGGCAGGGCGTTGACGACGCACGGCGCCATATTGCCGCTCCAGAAAGCAACGTGGAAGTTGGTGTGATTGGCGGCTTCGGGCCTCTCCTCGAAGGGCACAACGGCGGTAGTAAGGTGCTCGTTATTGGCCCGTAAGACGAGAGCGCGGATTTGCTCGACGCGGTCTGCGTCGTCGTCAGCGCTGGTATCGCGCTTTCTCTTGCTGGCTGCCTTACGGGCTGCCTGCGCCGGAGTCGGGGGAACGTCCCTGTTGAGCGGCGCGGGTTGCTGGGCGGGCTCGAGCGTCTGCAGGCGCTGGGGCTGCTGCTGGCCCTGCGGGTTCGGGTTTGGCTGCTGAGCGTCGTCGCCGAACTGCATATGGTCGGGTTCGTTGTCTGGAGAGGCCATGTGGCGGTAGAAAATGAGGGGAACGAAGGGAGTCGTGGCGTACGCGCGCCATGCTCATGTATTATGAACGGTTGAGGACAAAGAGGGTGGTCCGGTGCCACCCGACCACTCGTGTTACGATCACGGACAATGCAAGACGGTACAGTGGACTGCTCGTCAACGATGACGGTGACTGGCTTGGGCTTCTGGTTGCCTGTGGGGTCGTTCTCGCGTGCTCGTCTGTGCTGCTCGGTCACGAGGCCCGGTACAACAGAGGTGCCGCTAATGCGGTTGCTGTTCACAGTTACAGCGTGGTTATGCACGTTCAGTACGTTCAACGCGGTCTTCACAAAAGTCGGCGGACATCCCTGGTCCTGGAGCGTGTACGAATCATTCCTACAATAATTGGTTGAGCCTATAATCCTGTCTACAACTATGGACGGACTAATTGGCGACAGTCGGACCACAGCCGGCTCGTCGCTGAACGTACTGCCCGAGCCGCGGGGCAGACGTTGTACCGGGGCTGGAATCAGTCTTTCCAGCACCTCGTGCGAGGCAGCACTAGGCGAGCTCGTCGAAGACGGTACCCCCATGGGCGGCATACGGTGGCACAAATTTGCCACCGTCATGGGAAAAGGAAAAGAAGCCCCCCTCCCATACGAGCTTCACGAGGCTCGCGACGTCGCCGAACGAGCCAAAGGCAAATGCTACGACGGGCATACTGAGAGGCCGGGAGAAGATCGGCTGGGCGAGTCAGACGCGGAGTGCAAAGCAACTCTTTAGTCCTCCCAAGGATCGGGACGCAACGGCAGCAGCGGACGAGCGGGATTCCTGGGAACGTGGAGATACGCGAGGCAGACACCGCAAGGACAACAACAGCGGCCAGCGATTCCCGGCACGCTAAGAATAGAAAGACAACAGCTGCAGGTTGCCATTGAATTGGAATGGCCCGTCCGAAGACCACTGGAACAGAGTTCTCAGGAATGCGGAGTCCACCCATGGCAAGAGGTGAAGTGGAACCTTTAGCGGACCTGCAGCGTATTCCGCTCCGCTTGCAATAGGACCGGACACGCGGTGCGACAGCGCGTAAATTGACAGTCAACGGGTTATAGCATCCTGGACGTGCGGCGATCAGTCAGCCCGAAGAGTTAGGACTAGGCATCGAAGGGTACTCACTTGCCTTGCTGGATTGAGTCCGTTGGCATCGCACTATCTCCAACAGCAGTGGGATTCTTGCCGAATGGCGCGGGCCTGCAGGCGCATTTACCGCCGACTAACCTGTTCACCCGCATCGCAGCCGTTCGCAGTGCGAAGTTCAAAAGAAGGTCTCACTCCCGCATCGATGGAGGATGCACCGTGCCGAGGTCCATACGTATGGAAAGCCGGAGTGAGCTGCCTCGGATCTGATGGTCGGATCAGGTCGGAGCAATCTTCCGACTGACCCCCGATGCGCCGGAACACGTCAATCAGTACTGCGTACATCGATGGATCATAACGCCGCCTCAAGGCCGCTGCTGCCGTCTAGCTCGAGATCAGGTGTTCAACATTCAACGTGCGCTCTTCAGCTTGACAAGAAGGGATTTAGTCAAACAGAGTGGTAAATCGCAACCAGAAGACCTTGAGTTTGATGTACTGGCCACTCAATAAGGTGGTCCGCAGTAAAGTCTGAAGGGATAAATTCTGTATTACGGTTATCAACAGGCAGGAGCAGGCTATCGCAGCCATCCATAACATAGTAACCAAAAACACATCAGGGTCTGTTGGGGAGCGTGTACCGAGCATATCTATTAGTTACCTGCGCCTGCTAGAATGCAAGGGAAACCTGTGTAATTTCATTGCCTTCCAAAACGACGGTCATGGGAGTTTAGACGGTCTTTACCCCTGATTATCGCCTGCTCGGACGCCACGGGGAAACCCAAACCTGTCTATTGCGAGTGACACCGCAAAGCCATGTCTATTGTATAAAATGGAGGTATATGTCTAGAAAATCAAACTGACAAGGGATTCACCCTCTGGGCCTGGGTCTGTCATATTTCAATTCTATCTACTGACAGGCGGCAGACGAGTACAGCAAAGTGCGAGCGAGGGCCAGGTGAGATGTGCGACAAAAAAAATCGCAGACAATTGAAAACTGAGGCCCTGTGGTGAGAGAACGGCTGGATGGAGGCCCGTTGTGTGGCAGGACACGCTGGGCGCAAAAAGACAGAAACTTACGAACAATGCGTCCAAACTATTCCGTCGTCGGCGAAGGCAGTGTCCAGCGGCCTTGCAAGATGGTCAGACGGGCGAGGAGTTGGGGAATGTGATGGCTCACGCATCACAACTTGAAAACTGCTCAAAAATGAAGAAATATATTCCTCGTTATCTAGCACGGCGTTAAGGACGCTATCTTCATATGAAGTTATTGTGCTGCAGAGGATCAGAACCAGGATTCACTCACAATTTGTTAGAATCTTGTAACGGTGGTCGAGACCGGCGCTTAATCGTAACTGCCGTTGACAACTGCTCATTGCCAACCGAAGCTCTCAGAGCGGCGCTGGAAGTTGTTGCAGGCGACATCCGGAATGTGGATCGATTCGAATTGCAATGGTGCGGCGCAGTGGTAGAAGTTTATTCGCTGCCGGTGGTGGTGGTCTCGGGTGAGGAAACCGGCATCGATCGCGCCGACGACGAGAGATATGGGTCCAGCGCTCAGGAATCATGAATATGCGACCTGAAGGACATAGTAGACGAGGCAGCAGGCCGTGGAGTGCTTGCAGCATCAAGCGCGATGCCGCACGATGTCGGAGTCGTTCTGCCAAGGACAAGACGAGCGCGGGGCATGGGACCCAGGATTCCAGCTCGAGCAATCGGCCGCCATGCATCAGTGGAGTGGCGATGCAGGAGAGCACGAATTGACCGAATGCTGGCGGATGTTGTTCCAGACGTGAACAAAGTCGGCGAGAACTCACATCTCTGGCGGTGCCGAGACGTGTCCCGTAGCGCGCGATTCTATCCGTGCCCGTGGAGCGATCATCGACTGGCAGGGATACACGGGGGTCTGCACAAAACATGTTAGCGTTTGCCTAACTGAAAGAACTCAAGAATGATCACGAACCTGGTGCCGAGCGAGCGGTGTCAATGACGACTATATATGGCATGTGAAAAACGTGTTCAGGCATAGAAGAGAGAAGGAGCTCACGTTGGCTGCGGGTCTTGCGCCAAAGCCTGGGCCGCACAAAGGCGCCAATGCTGCCAGGCTGGAACACGGGGTCTCGAAAGTGGTATGCAGGATCCTTCATCATAAGAGTTATCTGCTGGAAGCAGGCCGGTGGTTGGGTTCAACAAGCTGACAGCAACGGCGACTCGCGATCAGCCGCTGGCGCGCGTGGTGCAAAGTCTGACAAGCACAAAGCCTGAAAGATGAATGAGATGAACCCAGGTATAGGCAACACAGCGTGAAGATGACACACAAAGGTGTTGCATGCAGCATCGCGACGGCGAGTCTGCATGTGTTGCATTGGCACCAGCAAGTGTCAGATCATTTGATGCCGCGGGTGCCGCCAAGCAGGATCAGGATGATGCACCGCAAGTGTCTGCAATGAACAAGGTTAGACATTACCAGAGAATTGAATAAACAATAACAATGGACGTTTTGGGGCTCTATACAGCGGCGGCGGCTAGTCCGCATTCATCGCATCTCCTGCATTTATCGCCGCCGTTTCCGCCGATTACGGATTTCATAATAACCTAGAGAACAGGCATTGGACATTACAAAGAGGATTGAACATCAACTTACGTTCTCGCACCTGCAAAGATCGTCGGAGCCGGTGATCGGGCAGAAATCGACACGCCTGAAAAATTGCGTCCCTTTCCAGATATAGGCGACCTAGCAAGACACAATACAAACTCAAATACAGTACTACAACACATCCCAACGACGACCAAGACCGCAAATCAACTACAACAGCATCCCGAAATGGAACACGCGACGCACACCGGCAAGACCGACATCTCCCCAGCATGGACAACTTGGTGACAACGGCTCGGCAACCACAATCCCCTCTATTGGACCTCAAGCACGACTCCCGGATTCGCCTTTCGAGACTCCCAGAGTATGCGCGAAGGACGAACGATCCGTCTCAAGAGCAGGCGAGCATGTCCCGAGTTCACCTCCCGAAAGTGCCCCAGCACCTGACCACGTGTTACTCCGGCAAAGATACCACGACCACGAGGGTGCGCCGTCGCCCTGGCTGCGATGGAATATTCTCGACGCCGCCGTCCCCGGTTCCAAGGGATCACCAGCACCCGAGAACGATCCTGACTCATTCACCCAAAAATCGTTATCGGCACCTGCGCATTCGCGAACACGTCACCAGCTGCGATCTCGGACCATATCCAGACCAGGGTCTAGGGCATCCTTCCTCTCTACTGTCCCTGAGCATGTGCACCCTGAGAAACCGGGGAAATGCGGAACGCGAAACCCATACTAGGGGAATCTGTCATCGTGATCGCAGCGCACTTTCCCACGGCCTATGGCATCACCCAAACGGCAGGGCAGACCGCAGCACACTTGTGGACGATCGGTAGTCTTTCCTCGGAGCAAACTCTGAATCACACGCTCGCGGAATCGGCCTCTCATTCAGGTCAGGCTGACCCTACAAAGTAAAGTAGTAGATACCACTGTATCCTCTGCCTAATCAACCTATGAGAACCTCAGCACTGTACCGCACCTAGACGCCGCTCAAAACCTCCAGGATTATGCGCAGATGCAAGCAGGTTGATCTCTTCGGCCAGCTCACACACCCAGATGCTCGCAGATGCAGCGCCCAGCATCTGATGTCCATCTTTTTCCACCGTCATCGGTGATTCTGTCCGGGCCTGCATCTGCTCACTGTGCGTATGTAATCCCTTCGCTCGTCCTGACTAAGCTTTCTGTCTTGTGGGACTTCAGATCTCAGAGCGCGAAGGAACCTGCGGGACTCTGATGAATCACCCATCCCCCGGAACACATTGACAATTTCAATCTCCCTCTCGCACTCTTGTTACCGTTCACGCATGATTGGAAACTTCCTCAGCGTCCTGCGCCGCGCTTACTCCCGTCTGCGCTATCAGCTTTTCATCTGCCCTTATGGGTTCCTGCGCGGTGTACTATTTGGACGGTGTCGGTCGCCGTACAATCGTTTCCTCGCTGCCAGCGTGGAGCGCAACCAATGGCACCCTAATCGTCCAGGAGGTGCGGCCCGCTACTCGCTCGCATTTTTACTCTAGCCTTTGCTCACGATTCACAGAGTCCGGCATCGACCTCATGACCCGCCTGCGTGACGAGTACCACAAGATGCGACTCCAGCTCTCGCCGCAGCAACTTGATGGCGCCATCGCGCGACTCGAGCGCGACGTCGCGCAGCACGCGCTGCGCGAGGATCCCGTCGTCCGCCGGTATCGTCAAGCAGAGCGCGCGCTCGCCGTGAGGCTCTCGCAGCTGGGTGCTGAGGAGATGAGCGAGAGTTTTGCGAACGGGCATTGCACGTGTGGTGCCTGAGAGGAATCACTGCATCGCACATGTAGCTACTCCAGGTGCTTAATCGACGCTGGCTTTGTTGCTTCTCTTGTAAGACTGGGGAGATTGGGGATTCACTCGAAAGCGTTCGGACCAAGATTCGTGCTCATCACCATCGGATTGTTGCCGCGCGCATACCAACTACGAGTACAGTACATGCTCACAGTCCCGGCGAAAGTTTGTTACGGCGTCGGTGGCATGAACTCGTCGCCGGTGGCCGTTTCCAGAGGTCGATGCTCGTACCAAGCCCGTCCCTGTTGCACCTCCGTCAGGGGAAGAGGTCCGCGCTCTGCGGCCACGCCGCGCAGAAGAATCTCTTGAAGTGTCTCCGCCCGCGTTTGCCGCGCAAGTACCTCTTCTAGCGCGATCTGCGCCTGGTTGGCCCTGTTGGCGGCAAGCTGCGCGGCACGCGCCAGTCTGCGGGTGCGGCGGTCCGCCCAACGACGCAATTGACGCTCCTCGTCGGACGGCGAAAGCGGGCTGTATTGCAGGCCACTGCTGCTCATCACACCGCTGGCCTCGGGAGACGACCCCGTGATGCCTCCAGGATCCGAGTCGTAGTCTGGGTGGTTGGCGCGCGGCAAGAAAATCTCGCGCCAGCGGGGCGTGCCCGCGGAGTCGAGCGTCCTGCCGTACACCGGCTTCTCACGCGGGTCAACCCTGCGGAGGATGGGTCAGATGAGTCAAAGCGTCGGCGACAGCGCCGGACTCACGTCGCGGCCACGAGACGCATGTCCGTCAGCGGGTGCATCCGCATCAGCTCGACGAGCCATGTCCGTGACGAGTCCGGGAGGAAATCGAAGCCGCTCTCGACAGCCTTCTCCAGACGCTGGGACCGTGAATGCAGCAGCCAGATTTTGTCGGCCACTCCGTGCGCGAGCTTTTGCACCAGGGACGAGGTTTCGCCGGCCGCAACGAGCAGGTGTGCGAGACCGACATGCACTTTCCGAGGGGCGATATCTCCCCGCGCGTTGTGTCCCAGCGGTTGAACATCATGGTCGTCTGGGCGGTGCCAGGAACAATTCATGCGCTCCACCTTCGGGCCGCCGTAGCGCGCCCCGAAGTACTGCATAACCCGCAAATGTGTCAGTCAGATCGCCCTGAAATCAGAGCCCAACAGCGAATACACGTACCGCGGCACTGAAGATAAATTTTGTCGCCGTGTAATCGGCGAGCACCCAGCCAGACCCAGTATGCAACGAGGGCGAGTCCCATACCTCCTCCTCCTCCTCGGGGGAGGGCCACCCCCACCCCAGCCCGCGTATGCCTGCTCTGACAACGTCGTCGTTGCCACGGCGTTGTCGGAGGCGTTGCCGTCGGATTCGTCGTCGCCGAGGTCGGCATCATCATGGCCGCCAATCGGTTCCTCCGCCATGGTGGTAAAGGAAGGAGATGCACGAAGAGTCCGACTGATCACGGCGCTGCAGGCGAGGGCCCACTGCGCTGGCAGGCCAGGCCGTGCTGCAGTTTAGAGGGCCTTGGCAGATACAGAGGCGTGCAGATGCAGACAATTTGGGAGCATCTGCCTGCATCTGCGCGCATCTGAACGCATCTGTGGTTTGCGATCATGATCTATCACGTGGCTCATCCGGTGAGATAATCATCATCTCCGAGCTTGCAGTGCACGGGATAATTACGTACCCGATGGCAAAGGTACAGATTAGCATTTTGGCACGCCGCTGAGGATTTCCCCGGGGACCCTGAATCTTCCGACTCTTCTTAGCCCGGACTGGCACGGGCGACCACGACGCGCCGGCGAATGCTTTCCTGTCGCTCCTGCCTGCAGAGCCTTGTACATTGGCCACGGCGCCGTGCGCTACGGCCAGCGGCGACAGGCACCAATATTTGATATTAGTCCTGCAAATCCTGATTTTGCTGCACCTGCTTCCCGCAGCTCGGGCACCCTGGAATTTTGACCATCAGTACTCACGTTTCGCATCTGGTTGCATCTGCCTCCATCTGGCTGCATCTCCGAGCATCTGGGTACGTCTCGGTCACCGATTTCCATGCCGTCGCATCTGAGCACGCTGTAGCATCATCTGGTGATCATGGACGTTGCCACAAGCTGCATCTTTCTGCAGCCATAAGTGCAAGGCCGAGGACTTCGTCGTTTTCGTCCTTCGCCACCCCAAGTCACCTCTGGGTTACCTCTGTGTCCCGCCGCCCTACGTACCAACACTCACCCATCTGCGCCCATGGACCCATCTGCTGCCCCTGCACTTCCTGCTGCCCGCCTTACTCGCCGCGCTGCTGTCGAGCCCCAACAACTCCTGTGTCTCGATACCAGCTCGCGTCCGAGGGTCCAATCTCCAAGGGGTGAGGCACTACGGCTGCTCACCGCGACAAATGTGAGTTCTCTTCGTTTCCCGCTCGATATTTCTCTCAGACGTTCTATCCAGGGTGGCGTCGCGCAACCCTTCGATGCAGCATCCGGCAGTGGCGCGCCGCCGCCTGTACAGGCAACAGAAGGGTCCGCGCAAGGCGTCGAGGTATGCACAGCCTCGACGTTGTTTGTCTGACACTTCTGCTAACGCTTGACCAGCTGCAGACAAGCGCCGATGCTCATGATAGCCCGCTCACACCGGGAGACCAGAACGAGACGTTCACCGTAAGTTTACCATTGTCACTTCCGCTGCCCTGCTTTGTCCATTCATGCGCGACCAGCAGGTGCACCCTGTTCCGGATGACGGCGGCGCTGCAGCTGGCAACAACGGGCCTGTTCCGGGTCGCGGACACGGACGGGGCCTGGGACGCGGCGGCTATCGATGACGAAACAACCGGCCAGTTTTCTTTGTGACCTGGTCAGATGGATTTACCACAGAGGAAGATTATGAAACCATTGCTCAATTGCAGGCATTCGACGAGTTCTGCGATGCTCGAGGAATCAACCCGACTAGGAAATTCGGGAAACCATCTGCTTCATCGCAAGATCCCGAGGTGATGGCTGCCATTTCCACCATTTTTCCTATTAGGGAAGCAGCATATGGGCCACTTTCCCGCTCGAAGAGTCACCCTCGCGGCTTAACGGCGATATATAAACCGTGCCTGCGGGATCCCTCTCTTTCATACTTCACTTCCAACTTCCCTCTTGCCCATCTGCTCCTCCTCTCCACCATGACTTCTACCTCTCTGCACACTCGACCGCCGATGCTGGACGACGGCACGTTTGCCAAGTGTGTACGCTGGGCTGTCCTTATGGACTGCGCTGTCACTGGCGCTGGCGATCCTCCGATGAAGGACACGCCCAGCTTCTACGATACCTACCGCGACTACAACCCCGCCGCCATCGACCCGCTTCGAGCCAAGAGCATGCAGCAGCAGCATCGCGAGATTCTAAATCTTTGCAAGCTGCGAACGCTTCAGGGGTGTCAGCGCCGACGTCAACGGACTCCATGTCTGTCCAGACATTTACGCTCTTCGTCGACACCCTCAAGGACTTCAACCATTCGGCCGAGCGGTCGCACCGGGCCACGATGGACTCGACGCTCAAGGCTATCAAGTTGTCCACTCAGCCGACGACTCGCTTCAAACAGCGTGATCACCGCCGCGAGCGCAACTTTGAGCATCGTATGTTCCCTCTTGATCCTACTCTCTTTGATTTCTACTCATCATTTATAGGCATTGGTAGTACTCGAGTAGCTATCGAGCAGCTACGCAACGATCTACCCGACCGACGTGTTTGATTCAGTCGTCCTCTACGGCGTGACGATCTCAGCGGACCGCCACTGCACTCGCGTTCTGATCCGCCATCTCGGATCAACCGTCCGCTTCCCCGTCGTCCATCTGCACGAGCGGACACTCCTCACCTGCGTACCGGCGTGTTGCACTACGATTCGGACCAGGAGATGCGGGAGGCATCCCCTGTGCTCATGCCGCTCGACTTCTCGCGTTCGCCGACGCCCAGGCCGCGTAGCCCTGACCCCACGCTCGATCATGCCAGTGTTCAACCCGTCGTTGCCGCTTCACTCGTGACCGCTCCTCCCGACAACGCCTGCCCTTGCACGCCGGAACCCGCTGCTTCGGTACCAGCGCATGACGAAGTCTTCGCCTATCAGCCAATTGCCGTGATGGATGCCATCCCCGCTACCGTACGCCTTTCTCCGTCAACATTTCGTAACAAGGCTCCCGCAACCGACGATTCGATGGCCGAACAACTGTTCACACGCGTACTCGAACTTCCAATCACGGCAACGATTCCGGAACTGCTCGCAACTTCGGGAGACATCCGCCGCTTGGCACAGAAGTACACCACGACGTACACCACAACGAGGCGTACCCCTGTAAGTGAAGTACATATCATTGACCGTGACGACGGCGACGACGGCGACGTCAACGATGTGTTCCAAGTTGTCGCGTGGGAACAATCGCTGCAGCAGACACCCTCGGGAGACTTTGCGGCGCACGAGTCGCTGCCATTGATGGTCATCACCGCCGACATCGAAGGAGTCCCGATCGAGACAATCATCGACACGGGGTCGACTATTTGCTGCATGAGTGATCGCGTATGGAGGAAGATTGGCTCGCCCATGTATTCGGAAAAGTCAACCAACATGCGCGACGCGAATGGCAACGTAGCCGGCACCCTGGGCGCGATTGTCGACCAAGAAGTCATCATCGGAGGACTCAAGTTCTTCGTCACCATCCACGTGGTTCCGAACACGCCATTCAGCCTCATTCTTGGAATTGTCCGATTGATGGTGCGCAGCCACCGGTGTTTACCGAGGCAAACACCAGCTTACCTACCTACCTACCAGCTGGCGTTTGCGTCGGCAAACGCCGACTTATGTAATCGAGCCGGAATGCCAGAAAGAAAGACTAAACAGTATTAAGACAAGGTCAGGGGGGTAACGGAAAGGGAAAAGGAGTAATGGAAAAGGAAGAAGGGGTCCGGACCCTGACACGGGGTCACCGCGGCACCGGCCGACTGTACGGTGACCCGGGTTATACAGTATATCAGATGAGCACATTGTTCGCAAGTCTTTTATGGCTCAGTGGTCAGTACACAGATTTAGTTTATTTTAGTAGTACAGGAGGTCCTTGGCTTGAGTCCCTCTCTTTCTCAAATTTTTAGTACCTGAAATCTGAGCACGCAACTACTTTCTGAAAAGCCTCCGTTTGTCTCCGTTTCTGGAGCGCAAGCCTAAGCAATAAATCATTTCAAAGTGTGCCATGGAGAAGATATATCTCTGATGAGGGTGTTGAGGGTGTGGAGAGCGTGAGCCAGCTGACCACTCACTGCCAGTGGACTGAGGCAATGAGTCCTGTGGACTACAATCGCTGGTTTATAGGTTGATGTCCACCTCCACTGGGTGTAAAGGCGCACGCAGGGCCTCAAGACCTGTTGATTGTAATTGAATGCTCATATATATGATTCTATAATCTTTTTGGGCGCTCATGTTGAATGAGTCGTTGAACGTCATCAAACGTGCACCGTTGAGTGTGCACAGACGGAAACCTGCCAGACCTCTACACTGTGCCTTCCACCATCCGTTCACCGTCGCCTCCAGCTGCCTCAGGCTCGGTCAACACAGGATGCGTCTTCTTCTCCTTATGTGCTTGTCTGACGACCGTTAGAGCTTCATGACGTTCATGAGTTGCTGAAAGAGGATATTGTAAAGAATGACACACCATTGGGAACGTTCTTGGGCGTGACCATGTCGAAAAACTGGCAGTACCTGTTTTGAGCGCACTTGTGGTCATTGTACAGAGATTGAAATCCGCTAAGAACATTTGCGTCTGTGAACTTTGTTCGTAAACTCCCTGCAGTGACCAGTCAATAGCAAGGAAGTGTCAGTTAAATTGGTGGCTCACTTGTGTGTAAGGATTTGGGGATCTGTTAGCTTCGGCTTAACCCCTGAATCGGAGTCAGAGCGCTGGCATTGTTCTGTGGCTGATACGACTTACCTTGAAAATCGGACACAAAAAGGCGGTGATTGGTCTCTACCCACTGAACGTGCTGCAGAAAATTCAGGAACTCGGTGAACTCATTCTTGTCGTGATCCAAAGGCAGGACGCTCGCATTGCCGAGCCACTTGTAGTACTCCTCAGTGTCGAGAAGCTCTTCGATGAGGTAGACACCACCGTCCATGCGATGGGAGCCAGTAGGAGCAGGGTCGGCAACGAAGAGAGCACAAGACACGAAAGACAGTCGCGGGATGTCCAATTCGTCCTCGGTGGAGCTGAGCAGACCATCAAGCTTAGCATCCAGCGCCTGGTATGCGAGCGAGTTCAGAGCCTTTGCCCACTCCAGAGTATGCATCTCCTTGAGAAGCATTGGCAGCGCATCCACGTCCGGAAGGGGTACGCGTTTGGTGCCAGACTTCCTGATTGCCTGCTTGACACAGACGATCTCCCCCGAGCGGAATGGGAAGTCGGTAGGGAAGCCGATAGGATCAGTGCTGGCTAGCTGGCCCTGGTATGCGGTTTTGAACGAGCCCGGCTGGCCGATCTTCTGCTTGCCGAGGTAAAGCGTGGCTGGAATGGGATTTGCGAGAGTCTTGATGCTGAGTGGTTCCGCCAATGTGAGCTCATGCCAAGACTCGAACACGCGCTCGGGGAAGATTCTACCATTCAGCGGAACGGCATTGACTACATTCAGTAACAATTAGACATAGAACGACAGCAAACAGAAGGTTACTCACGTATGTGCCTTGCACTGGAGACGGAAATATCCTCGACATGCTGGAGGGCACGGCGTATACGATTGATTACTGGCGAGGTGGACAGCTCCTGAGCTGGTGGAACGCGCTTGAGTGGGGGGCTTGTCGGGGGATCATCAGGCGACCGAATAGCCTGGACGAGAATCAGGTTAGGCTCTCAAGTTTGAGACAACGATGCATCACAAACCTGCAGAGGGCGCTTAGGCTGTGCCACGTTCGATGAAGCACGACGTTGAGGAACTGGGGGCGGAGGCATCCTCACATGGCTGGACGGAGGGCTGTCTGGAGTTGGCTCGCGCATAAAGAGACCTGGACTGCGGGCGCGGATGAATGTTCCATTGTCCCAGTCTAGCTCCTGGGAAGGGGGCACAGTTGGTGCCGTCTCTCTGTCGTTCTCCTGCTGCTTCATCTGCTCGCGATACTGTTAGGTATTATATCTTCAATCCAATCGACACCCTTACCTGATCTCGATGATCCTGCACGTCGTCGTATACGTCCTCAGGAATCGTGACCAACAGCGGAAGGATGAGGGGTAGCGACGTCTTCTTGTCCTTCTCGACGTAGTCCTTGAGCACGTCCTCGTCTGGGCCGTTGGGAGGTACAATGAGGGGAACCATGCCCTTAGTGACGAAGATCTGAATCTTGTCCTTTGGCATGGGATACTCGCGGCTCCATGCCGACCAAGGCGCGTCGAGTTGTTGCAGGATGTGGCTTTTCAAGTCGTGTGCTCCAATCGAGAGATGCACTTTACCAACACCGCGTGTCAGATCCTAAGAGCGCGTCAGCGTCAGTGGTCTGAATTGCACCTCCATATTGTCACGTACACCAACGGCCACCGTCTTGTGCTTTCCTCGAAAAACGGTAATATATACCATGCTAACCTAACATCCGAAATTGAGCTGGTTTCGAGCAAGCTACAACTCAGACATACCGTCAACGGCACAAGCAAAGGATTGGGTGGTTCGTAGGCACGCCGAGCCATCGCCTGTTTCTTGGCACCGTAGGATGCGTGCTGAGCTTGATAACCAGCATGTACGTTGATGTTCGCGCCGTGTGCTGCAGCCCCGACCGCTCGAACCGGAGCTGAAGAACCTGATAACAGGTTGAGCAGTGGCGAGCACTGTATGGTAATGCGGCGCACGCTGTCTGTAGCCAAGGTTCACGTCGGACCTCACATCACGTCGATGACGCTCGTCTATGCGTGAGGTTGGTGCTGACTGGAGAAGTTGCGTGGCTGAACATCGATGAGTACTGAGTATCAGTCGGAGTGAAGACTGGTGCCCATACCGGTAACGGTTCCGGCAGCTGCCCGATAGTGATCATAGCAGGTTTTGCAGACCTTGCGCGCCTTCGTCTGACGACGACTTCCGACGATGAAGAGCTCGGCATTTGGAGGAAGTAAGCCATTCCGCGCTGATTTGCATGAACTGCCAGACTCGCAAACCCGCTCGCCGTCGTCGTGTTCGTTGGTGAAGTCTGCGAAGATCTCGGCCATTCGAGGACTGGGGAAAGAGCAATGTTTGCTCATGTGTCGGTCGCTGTGATTTATCCAAAGATACGACTCTTGGCATCAGGCAATCATTACGCACTGTCAGGCTGCCTTCACTGAATTGAGTGTATTAGACCAAGCAAACAGAGTCAATTCACAGATAAGATAGCCGACCAACAACAGGGTACAGGCTTCGAGTGACCGAGTCTAGTTTGCTCTTCGGGCACCTACAACATGGAGTCATGATTACACATCCTCCGACATAGCTCTTGGCATTGCTCAGCTCTGCCACTGTACGCATCTAAGCTCCTACAAATTGCTAAGTATCTCCTCTAGAGCCTATGAGAACAGCGTGCACATACTGGATGCTTGGCCTAGGTGATAATCGTAGCAGGCTTTGCACACCTTGCACAGCTTGGTCTGACGACGACTGCCGACCCAGAATAGCTCCGAAGATCGAGGAAGTACGCCATTTTGGCCGGATTTGCAAATTTTTCCAGACTCGCAAGCCGGGTCGCCTGTGTTGTATTCGAATGTGGATTCTGCGACGATGTCTGACATCCAAGATTCAGGGAGTAGGTAACCTTCTTTCGTGGCTCCGGTCGCTGATTTATCTGGCTAAGCTCGGTACGGCATCCGTACTGCGCAACATATTACTCATGGTGATGCTCCCGGGCCATCTTCCAGTGCATTACAGACTTTAAAAATTGGGTCAGGAGATGGGACAGTGAACTACCGGCAATATGAATAAGTTTTCCAGTCCAGTTGACACTCAGGGCACTCGAGTGCTGTTTTCATAGCATCACTGTGTCAGCATGCTTACACATCAGCCTTGGCACCGGACACTCACTCCGCACCGGACACTCACTTCGCTGCGTCTCCTCACCATCTTCGTACTCTCCGGTCATCCAGAAGGCTCTAAATTTTCGTACACTGCAACTTGTTCCATGGCATCCCGAAAGGTCAATCAACACAAGCCAGTTCGTGCGTGCCATCCTTTAGTGTGCATTACATCGCACTTAGATTACGCGTGTAGCACCCGACGAAGTCATCCTGCCCACCATCCGAAAGTACTGGAACTGGGGATGGAACGACAAGAAGATACTCGAGTATGTCCGCGAGGTATTTGACCAGGATCAATACGGCCTTAGGTACTCGCTGTTTTGTTATCACCCTTATGCGCATACTGATTGGGGTACTGTAGTATATGGACGCTGCGTCGTATTCGCGAGAGAAACGGCATGCATAGCACCCGACAACAACAGCATACATTCGACACAATTGCCGCTCCCGTAGCAGCGATCCGTCTGCGCCTACCAACTATTGGTGTTGAAGACATGATCCATACGCTTCGAACTGAGTATGATGGCATGCGCGTCCCTCGGTGAGTCGATTTATCTTGCTATTGAGGTTTCCACATTTACCAAGCCTGTCAGCTCGCTCCTTATGGCATACTTCAAGGCCACCGAACCAGATGCCGTCCAGCAGCGGAAAGCTGGCCGCCTCCGTCGTCGCACATTTTGGGCGACGGGCGTGAACGACGTCTGGTCATTTGATCAGCATGACAAGTGGAAGAGATTCGGTATCCTTCTGCACCTCGGTGTCGAGATCTACTCTGGCAAGCTCCTCTGGCTCAAGGCGTGGTGGAGTAATCGTCAACCGCCACTGATTGCAAGTTACTACTTTGGTGTCGTGCGCGAGTGTGGCTGTAAGTCTTGGTTTCCCTTCTCGGTGTTTCCCACTCACTTGGAATCCTAGTTACCTGTCTCATCACCCAGAGCGATGCCGGGCGCGAGGCTAACGGTGTTGCGAATGCGCACACAATCCTACGTCAGAAGAAGGACCCTACGCTCGCCGAAATGCGCACCATTCAGCATCGATGGTGTGGGAAGGGCATGAACATCAAGTCCGAGATCAAGTGGAGTGTCCTGCGCCGCCAGTTCAGCCCTGGCTTTGAGACGGAGATGGAGCGCGGCATTGCGGACGAGATCTTCAACCGTGACGATCAGCTGGACTTGTGAGTGGTTCTCCTGCGCACGCATTGACATCGTGTACTGATACCGCAAGATTGACATTCCGTTGGATTGCGATCCCTTGGATCCAGGCAGAGCTAGATAGTTACCGTCTACGTGCCAACACAAAGTGCCCACGCGCGGATCGCAAGAAGTTTCTCCCTCATGGGGTCCCAGATCACATCTTCGAACGCGCAGATAAGTACGACTCTGAGGATTATAAGGTACGCCTATGCGCTACAGAGTGCTGTCCATGCTAATTACAAAAAGATTCCCATCGAGGCAGACTTACTGAATGAAGTCGAGGCCATCTATGCCCCGGCCACACACCCCGTCTTCCAGCTTGTTCCAGAGTGGTTTGCACCTCACATCGAGGCCGCATACGCCTCGTTGAACAGTCCTGAAGTCTCTGTGGTAACACTCTGGGAGGTCTTTGTTACATTGCGTGCTTGACTCCTCGAGATCATCCCGGACGCTGTTCATGCGCAGATCTATGGTCTTGAGCTGGTCATGGATGAGGAGATCCCAGAAGTCGAGCTGATAGGTGATCGTGATCCCGCGTTGCACAACGGTATGTTAAATCTGTGGCACTTTAAGTCTTACTCACAATGCGTAGGCACAGATGGCGACAACGAGGACGAGGGGCAGATGATTTATGCAATGTTCTCCGACGAAGAGGACGAGCCAAACGAGTAGTGCATTACACTTATTTTCTTCGGCCACACATGATGAAGGGCGACACTTGTAACTCAATTGTGATGCGTACACAGCACTATATATGCAATAATTTTTAGGTCAACCACAGACACGTAGAACAAGTTCTAACATAACACACAAAACTAGTTACACAGGTTCAGCACTACAGGCTGGGTGTACTGGCGCTGTAGCCGCTGCGGATGGTGTACGCGGACTCGCTCGCGCGGCTCGCTCTGCACGATGAGGCAGCGCATCCTTCTCCTAGCGCAGGCCCCACACGCGCTGCCGCACCTCGCCGTGCACCGCGCCTCGCCGTGCGCCGCGTGGGAAGCGCTTCTCGAGCTCGACGCGCTCGCCGAGCAGCGCGAGCCGCTCCACCAGGTCGCCGTCGTCATCCGGCAGCACCGTGCGCTGAGCAGTGCGTCGCGTGTGTGGGCGATGAGCACTGATGCCTGCGCGTGTGAGCGCACCTCGCCGTCTTGTGCTAGCGACTCGGACTAGGAGAAAAGAGAGAGCGATGTATGCGAGTGCCGTGGCTGTATGGGCGCATCGAGCCGCGCGAGCGCGTGCGCATGTGGCTCGACGGATCGCGGCCAGGGCTTCTCGAGAGCGAGTCGCAGCACCCCCTGCTCTACCGCCGGTCCGGTGTGACGAGCAGCCCGCTGTTGGTCGCGCTGGGCACGCTGCCAAACGACGACGGCGGGGTCTCCCATCCTGCTGCCCGTGGTGTTCGGCAGGGCAGCTTTGCCCAACCAGGGCAACGGGCCACCCATGTTCAACAAATTGATGCCCATGGAGGGTGTGATGCTGTTGAGCAAAACCGCAAAGACCGCAGGGCGGGGCGGCACAAGATGGGAACATGTCCCGCGTTGTTGTCCCTGGTGAACCGCGAGGTCGAGCAGAGCTGCGAGCTTGAATGGGGATTTGATGGACGCAGTGGCAGGCGCTGCAATGGCGACGAACGGCGTGTAGCATCTGCAAGTCGCATAATGGGTCAGCGGACAGCAAATCAAGTGAGACTGGCACAAGCGCTCACTATGGAAGACACACAGCTCGTGCCGCATGCTGCCAAACACGACCAGCAAACGTTCAGACACCGAATACAGCTGTACGGGCTGTTGGGCGTGTCCATTCTGAGCAGGAGCGAGAAGACAGCGCGGCGGTGGCAGCCACTGTCGTCGGGCGCGAGTGCACCCCGAGCTCTGCATCAGACGCACATCCAGCAAGTCAGTACCGCGGTACATGGTGCTGGGCGTATGCAGGAGTGAGCAGATGACGGGGCAGAGTACAGCTACCTGAGCACGCTGTTGGTGGGCGCGAGTGTTGCGCGGGCTGTAGAGCCGTGCAAACACACAGACATCAACGTGCTGGGTGTGTGCGTTTCATGTCCAAGCACGCATGCACCTGGCCGGGGAGATGTGCTGGGAGCCGAATCAGCCGATACAGGTGTTCACGAGTGCACCACGGGCTCACCTGCGCGCGCGAACGCCCAGTAAGCCCGTACAGCTGGACGGGCTGCTGGGCGCATTTATTTCACCCCCAAGAGCGCAAGCAGAGGGCCTGCGGGAGGCACTGGGTGTTTCCGGCGGTGGGCGTGCGTTTACTATGGGCTCTGGAGCAGGCACAAGCTGGATGCCAGGTTCGAGCGGCGGTCTCGTCGAAAATGGTGATGCACATTTGCACGGGGCACTCAGGCTTGTCGGGTGGATGACAACGATGCAGCACTGGGCGTATAAAAGCAGGGAAGTACAGTGCAATTGATTTGTGCAGCTCAAGGAGTGCAGGGCGCAAGCGGCAGTTGAGCGGAAGAGGAATTGAACTTCACGCTTTCCAACTCCGCTGCACGCTTCGTCACGTTCTGCTACCAGCCTGCACATCTCTGCGAGCACCCTGCAGTCTCTGGCATCTCAGGTTAGTCTGGATGCACTGAAAACGCGTACTGCTGTATCTAAAAACCATTTTAGCTGCTATGCCCGAGGATCCTATCGTAGCTGCATTCGCGAAGAAAATTGCTGACCACTGTGCCAAGAGGCGAAAGTCGAAGGCTAAAGTCCAGGGTCTGTGTTAAAAAATATTCTTGTTTGCCTTGCCCGTTCATTATTTTCGTCAGGCAAAGTTCGCTTTCACACATCAACTTGGGCGGTTGGGACGGACACAAAGCCGTTCAATACATGCACTGTCCGTGCTGTCGAGGGATCCAGGCTCCCAGAAGTCGATACAGCGGCAGTCAATTGTTTTGACCTTGCCCGCTGCGATAGGACGGGCGACCACCCGTCATGGCTTCCCCTCTTGGCGGACCATGCGCCAGGCGAATTGCTTGTCAAGCAGCGTGGGAAGGAGCTGCTCATTGCAGCTGGATCAGTGCGCTTGATCTCTTCGCATGGTGCAAGGTTGAATTCTCATACATTGTAGGTTCTTGTAACCATAAACTTCTCACTCGAGGCTTGTCTGGCGCAGTGCACCAGCGCGACCTTCGCTCGCCTCACTGCGAATTGTGTACCTGGTCGTAGCAAGGAACAGAGCAAGGCCAAGATTATGCGCTCGTATCTTGCCCCACAGGACGTCTTTGTGCCTGGTAGTCGTGCATATCGCTCTAAGGAAGTCCGGCATATCAACATTCTACTTTCTGTCGAGTCAGAGGGCACGGTCTTCTTCGTTGCAGACCACAACCGCCTTGCTCGGTTCAAGGTCTCGTACCGCGAGCAGCACTGGACAGCGGCGGATCTGAACGCTGTAGGTTGACCTGACAAGCCGCTGAGTTGTGCTGACGGCTTGTCGCAGCATGACATCTGGCCAGCAGACCTGGGTCCAGACTGGGTCACAGAGGCGCAAGCAGCTTTTGCTCAGGCTGATATCTGGCGTGCCGAAGTCCTCAAGAAAGGAACGGCCAGTCCTATCGCAGGTGTACTGGCGAAGGATCGGACGACGTTCAACGGTTTTGGACGCCATACCGCCAACGATGTCTGTCATAAGCTCTTCATCCATCCCGTCATGCCAGCATGTGAAGTCTGTTACGATGACAAGGAGTGGGAGGTAAGTCCATCCACGTCGCAAACCCACCGTGTTGATGGTGCCGCAGCACTTCAAGACTGTACTTCATGAATATCTCTTGGGCCTTCGGAGCCCCTTGATCCTCAAAAACGCTGCAGCCACGATTAATAGCGACTACCCGTTCCAATTCCATGTTACGGGTTCGAAATACTTTATCAACAATTGCATTTCAGTGTTTCGCAAGGCCGAGGTTCGTATTGCGGCTGACGACTTGGTCAAGATGACCAAGCTTGGTCTCTTGGATTCCAACCACACCATTGGTATGTACAGTGCATGTATGATTTCAGGTGCGACATTTTCTCAGCACCAACCCGCAGGCAACAAATACGAGACTGCTGTGCAACCTCAAGTGCGATACGAGACGGTTTCACGCCCTGTTTTTGTCTACCGTGTGGGCTCAGCCTCGTATTATACCGCAATTCAGGCATGTCCTCCAGCACACTGGGCATCTGGGACACTGGTAAATTGATTGGCTGTTTCTTTTTGCGCCAGCTGACGACCTCTGAGCATGCGCATGGGGATGGCTGGCGCGATCTCCGTCTCGAGGGGGACACACCCACCATCGGGCCGCAGCAATTCCATATCTATAACATCAACCGCATCCACGATGCAGATTGGACGGCGTATGCTCTGTCCTTGCAACAGGCAGCGGCAGCGCAAGGGGTGCGCCGTTGTCTTCATGCATTGGTCTGCTGATTAACGGGATTGCGGCTCCAGATCGAAGAAGGTGACATAGAGCAGGTCCCAACCATAGACGACGAAGGCGTCGACTTGAGCGTCGGAACGAATTTGGTTGTGAAGAAAGTCACAGGTCGCCCACCGAAGGTGAGTTGAATCTTGCCTATTATTCTTGGTGATCTCAGTTTCTAGATGCGTGGCAACTCTGGGAAGGGTGGTAGGCTACGCGTCTTCAAGGTGCAACGCGAGTTGCAAAAGGACAGAATCCCGCTTGCCCTGCTGAACATGCAAGCCAACACGCCGTCAGCAACTGCAGGTCCAGAAGACGAGGCTCCGATTGGAGCCAGGACGCGAAAGCGCAAGGCCGAAGCTCAGTTGAACATCGCTGATAACTCTGTATCTCAGGAAAGTGATGGAACTGTCAGGGCCAGCCGTCGTGCGCGTCTCAAGTAACCACACGTCATTTGACGGCAATAAATTCTATATATCGTGTCAGTTGATCTTAAATTTCACCGCCAACTTGTTGTAAGTGTAGTTTGTTCAAATTCTAGCAGGAGCAAGAGCCGCGAAATATCGGAAGTAAATACGGAGCCAAACGGAAGCTTTCAGAGGCGAGGTTGCGTGCTCGGAGTCAATAATTAAAAAATATGTTCAAACACCTGATTCGAACCCATGGGCCATCCGAGAAGCCAGGAAAAGTGGCTAGCAGTCTTAACCACTCGGCCAAAGAGACTTACAAGCAGCATCGTAACGGAGTTATACGTACGGCGAATTCCGTGGACCGGATGCAACGGAACATTTGTGGCCTGGCCAAAGTAGTAGTAGTCATATTGTGATACATACACACTCCACTGACCGCCTTCTCTTCCCCCTTCTCCTTCTCTTCGCGTTTTCTCTAACTCAATGTAGCGCGCGTCCGCCAGCGACGCGCGACGGCCCGGGATCCTCGGGCCAATCGACCGAAGAAGGAGTTTGTCGGTGTCGGTCAGCACCTTTCGCGCTGGAAGCGACGAGGGCGGCGCATTTCTTGGGAGGGCATTGATCGCTTGGACGGCCAGAGCGATGCTGTTCTTCCAGTGGCCACTCTTGGCGAACTGCTGGATGACGCGGATTGCGCGACACATCTCGAGCGGCTTGCCCTGCGGAACTGGTACGCTGCTGGCCGCGATGGTGCTCGAGGTCTGCTAAGAGCTCGTCAACACCTGGACGCTTCTAGACCATGCTGCTGCTCTGCTCACCTGCGCGGACGCTCCCGAGCTGGTTGACGCCTCACTTGCGTCGGAGCCCTGCCATGCAGCCGGCGCCGCGCCGCATGCATTCATTTCGACGGACTGCTCGCGCAGTACCGCCTCGCGTGTCCTGCTAGCGTGTTGCGCTTCCCTGCGCTTCTTGAAAATGGGCCGCGCCTCCTGGTACTGCGGTTCACATCACCCCGTTGCGCTTCCAAACGAGATTGAATAGCACGCACCAGCAGCTCGTCGTCCGAGTCATCCTCTCCACTGCGTCCGCGTTTGCGCAACATCTGGGGAGCGCTGTGCGGGGACATAATTTGCTGCGGCAATGTTGGAATGACCGCGCGCTCCTGTTGCTGGGGGTGCTCCTCGCCGTCGCGCGCATTCTCTTGGTCACTCGGCTCGGCCCCGAAGAGCAAATCGAAGTCGAACAGGGCCAACGCCTCCGCATCCTTTTTAACCACGCCCGTGTCGAATGCAGCTGGCGTGTGGAGCGAGGAGCTCCGCGATCGCGAGCCGAGCGAAAGCGACGCTGTCAGCGCCGGCGTCGTTTCGGCGCTCTCGGCGACGGCGACGTCGTGGGCAGGGTGGTGGCTCGCGTGCACCACTTCGCCGACTGTTGTGTCCTGATATGGATGCAGTGGATGAGTACACGGGTGGTTGCACCTCGTATGGTGTGATGCGGCGCTCACCTCTTCGTGACCGGACGCCGGCTCGTCTTGCTGCCCCAGGAGTTCTTCTAACGACGTGTCCTAGGCCGTGCATGAGCATACACACGCTGGATGGACTGGCAGCGCAGACGGCGGCCGCCCAACACTGAACAGTATGTACCGGAGCAGAACTCGCAACCAACGCGATATCGTCCAACCATGTTGAGTACCAGGTGTCGATATCGTCGCTGCTCATGGCGCTGGTAAGAATGCGGTGATTTTGAGCGATGGTGGAGTAGGAGCTGCAAGAGCAGGTCGTGTTCAGAAGGAAAACAACGCGGCAGTCGGAGTTTTATGAGCGCGCGACTCCGCTGCCCGTGACTTCCGGATCTTGCCGCGCTTCTGCGCGGGACTTCCCCACCACGCGTAGCGTGGCGCTCCAGTGCAGGCGAGATATGCGGCCAATAATACGACACGCGTCGCTGGAGATATCTCGGGAGCTCATGTTGCTGTGATGATAGATTTCGGTGTGCGGTGTAAGCGCGGAACATCGAGCGGTCGGCGGGAACTGGGCTTGCCAACGGTGTCAAGTGGCGTGGGGTGCATATAGAGAGATACTTCCTGGGGAGTACAGCGCATATTTGGATCCATTTATTGCATTTGCGCCTGCAAGCCTTCATATAATGTTGAGATAATGTAATGTGCCACCCATATGCATGTGGCGCGGGAAGGCACTGAGTCAAGGCTTGAGCTTCAAATTCTGGTTCGCAAGATATATTATGAACTACCGTCTCCAGGCTGTAATTAGGCCCCGAACTCCTTACGCGCCTCTGCCGCTTCCGCCATAACTGCTCGCCACGATGGCAAGCTCGCAATCTCGCGCCACCATCTCGCCACGTTCGGCGTCGCATCACTTGTCAGGACGTCCGAATTGACGACCTGAAGCCGCGCGTCAGTAGAAACATACTGTATGCAGTGGTGTTTCTCTTACGTTTGTGATCAGCTCGCCGTCGGGAAGATGGAAGAGGTCGACCAGCGTGAGAGTCTGCAAATCCGAGACTCAGAATGAGGCGCTAGCTGAGGAAGATGCGGATGCGCCGTCGACGCACGTCACCAGCGAGGAAGCGCTGCTTGCTGAGAATCACATCGTACGCCTTCAGCTTGGCGCGCAGCATTTCGAGTGCAGCTAGTCCTCTGCCTTCGTCAGATGGCATGCCGGCGAACCTGCCAGCGGGAGTCTTCGTCAGCCTTAGGGTCAATCAAACAAAATGGAGAGCTAACTTTGCCATCACCAGCTGGAATACAGCAGGCGCCGCGAAGCTGGTGTAGTTGAACGCTTCGATAGACGCAGCACGTTCGAACAGGGCCACTGTCTGGAAATTGGTCAGTAGCGCTCCGGGTGCGCGAAGGTGATACCTTGATGTCCGATGTGTCTGGATAGAGCGGGGTTCCCTGAGACGCGTACTTGATAGCGATGTACCGGGAAATGGCGCGAGACTCTTAAGACGGAGTGAGAACCATTGTAGTGATCGCAGGAAGCTTTGAGCTCACCGTAAAGCTCAAAACCATCTTCGTCCTGCAGTGAGACCGCTGATCAATTCCAAGGCCGTGATGCATGCAGCGAAGCTCTCGAAGCGTACCGCCATAACTGGGATCTGAGCAAACGGATTCTGCTTGGCTATGTTCTCCTTCTCCTCGCGTTTCGAGACGTTGACCGGGATCAATTCGTACGGGACGCCCTTCTCATTCAGCGTCACAAGAACGCGCTGCGTGCAGACTGAGAGCGGATGGCCGTAGAGTATGAGCATAGTGTGCCTTGTGAATGAGTCTCCTTGCAGCTGATGCCCCACGGACTGATAATATATGCATTCATTCATTCCTCAATTAGTCAGCACGACAGCTCGATTTCAGTCTTGATCCGCTGCGCAGCGGCTCAGTCAGCATTTCTGCTATGTAGGTTTCAGCCAGACTTTCAATCATACGCATTCCGGCTTATGAGAGTTGCCGTGTGGTACTGTGCGCGAGAGGCGCGAGCAAGCTTAACCCCACTCAGCAGGCCTCTCCTTGCGATTTAACCAAATGCATGTACCGAAACATCGTTGATGTAAATCAATGGGCTCCACTACTAAGTAGTATCTCTTTCTCAGCTTACAATAACCGTTGATTCTCCACGGGATACAGGAGGCAATTAGAGTTACAGAATGACATACACTAGGTAATGCAGAAATGTGAGAGACGCTCCAATATCGTGTAGATACCGTCACGCGCGAGGGGCGGACGCGCGAGCGCTGATCTCGAACACCCCCGTTTAGCCTTCGGGGGCTGCGACTCGAAGTCGGAATGGCAAATCGCCAGGCTTCTTGACCCCACCCCTCGTACTGTTCTACCATCGCGCTTGAGCTACACCTACGAGCTACGCCTGCTGACTCCTTGCGCACAGCGCGACCCGGTTCCGTTCATCCTTCAGTTGCGCGAGACTGGCATATATCAGGCTATGGTGTTGACGCGTCAGGGCATTAATAGCGTCTTGGTACGCTATCCCTGCGTAACCACCAAATGAAAGTGCACCTGGCCGATAATGGCCGGGGAGGCAGGACTGCGAGCAAGAGCAGGCGGACAGCATGGCGCGCGCCCGCGCGCCCGACGCGCGATGGGTGACGAGAGAATAACGACGAGTCAATGAACGCGCAAACGGGGGGAGTCATTGCGGGCCGGCGGCCCAGAGAGCGTGAGGGCGGAATGGAGCGCAGTCCGCGCATGTAGCAGACGAAGAACGGTGCACGGGCTCAGGAAAGGATGAAAGGAAATCCAAGCAAAGCAGCCGGCAAGCGGGATACGCAAACCAGAAACAAAATCTACGCACATGGCTCCAGTATGGTCAAAGTTCGTCGTGCTCTTGAACGCGTCCTCGTTCCAATACAAATTCTTCATCCACCTGTGGCGAGCGTCAGCATCATCACTCCATCCCGACGGACCTGTTCAGCTCAGGATACCCATCGCGAATGGGGCGCAGGTTGCACTTGAAATGGCCCACATACACGGGGTCGAAGCGTACCACCCCCTCATCAGCGCGCGCACCAGGCGTAAAGGAAATGTGAGCGTACGAGGGTGACGAAGAGCCTGACATCCGCCTCCGCCCAAAAGATACGTCTTCCCGTCCGCGAGCATCCCCTCCAGCTTCTTCAGCACTACGATCAGCTTCGTCACAGCTTCCTCGTACGCCCCCTGCGTCGCCGCGAAGCCCGAGCTGTACAGCCCCATCTGTCGCAGCCCTTCGTCAGCACAGAGCGCGCGCAGGAATGGAATGGGCCGCGCACCGTTAACGTCCGAATACACCCACCCGCACAGGTCCTCGGGGTAAAGTTCGAGCGCTGCCTTCTCGGGCGGCAGTATGGCGTTAAAGGTCGAGCGTGTGCCACAGCACCTGCACCGTGAACCTGCATAAATATGCGTCAGCATTTCGCCCATTCGGCACGCACAACGCACCTGCCCTCATGTCCTTGACATACATCCGCGCTCGTGCGGGTCGCCTTGGCGCCGGTGAACGATCAGCCGTACTCGCATCCGCGCCGACCGTCACAGGCCGGCGAGCATGCGCACGATCAACGCGCGCGTTGCCCATGCTGCGACACCACATCAGTATCTTACCAAAGGACATAAATAAGAAAAGATTTAACGCACGACAGGCATATAACCACCCAGATCAATGATGTTGCCCGTTCTGCGCGTCCTCTGGCTTGAGGAAATTGCGGAAGGATGAGCGGGCGCGCGCTGGAAGGAGCCGTCGGCGCCGTAGAACTTGGAGTTGGAGATGTCCGCCTGGGTAGACACGTCGCGCGACATCGTCAGGGGCGTAGATTGGGTGCGCGGGCGAGAGGATGGAGTGTGCGGACAGCATTTCGAGCGGTGGATGAGCGCAGGAGGACAAGCGGAAATACTTCCGGACGCGCTTGATCGCTGAAGTGGGCGATCCCGGCCCGACACTCCGGCGCGTTTTTGACCACGACGTTCTTCTGCTCGCCACGCGACGCCGCGGGCGTACAGGGCATATAGCCCCCCTTCCTCAGCTTTTAGTCTGCCATGCGGACCGTAGCGTTCTTGCGCTGGACCTGACGACTCCTGCTCTCGATGCTGAACGGATCCTTCAAAACTCGACCACTGTGGTCAACGCTCGAGCTCGATATTTCTCTGGACGTGTATTCGCAGATAAACTGCGCGCCGTCTACTCCGCATTGACCTTGCAGCCTGTCATACCGCGACAGAATCTGGTTCAGTAGTCGTACTGGATCTGGCTTGACACCATGCCCGACACTTCCTCCGGTCCGGGCCTCACGCAGACGGCTCTGTCGCACGGATTGCGCCCCACACTGACGCTGCGTGGTACAAGATCCCGGCGGTATATACCTGGCCTTTCGCGCGAAGATGACGGCTGCACCGACGCACTTTTCAACTGCGCTCCATGAATCCGCCTGGGCTTTAAGAATCCAAGTGACCGCGTCCGTTTCAGCAAAAATACACGCGCTCGACCCCGTTCGCCTCCGTCTCCTGACCTTCCTCCATCGCCACTCTGGTTGCTTCGTTTGTACCGGATATTTTGTCTCTATCAAACGGTGCACAATACGCGCCTCATCTCTCAACATTTAGCACGTATTTCGACTGGGACCGTGTCGCGATAGCTAGCTGTCAGGAACACAGACACCGTCAGTATCGCACGACGTTGGGTCTCGTACCGCTACATATGTACGATGCAGACTCGGAGAACGGCTGCGTCGAGAGCAGCCGTCCGCCGAGTCTGTGTTCGTACGAGTCTAGTAACGCTTTACTTAGCGTAAGCTCACAGGACTTCATTTCTTCCTGGAGCTAGAGGGCATTTCTTCCCTGCCAGCTCAGCCTCCAACGGTCTGCTTCATACTAATGAAATACCTAGACGGCGCGTTGTTCCTAAGGACTGGTGCGGTCACACGAAGCGCGATACTAGTAGATTCCAAGCTATGCATAGTGGGACCGTGCTGCCGGCGGCTGCGACTCCTGAATTCCAAGTACACCCTGGCCAACGTAGGTGCCAGTTCCCTGAAAAGATCTCCTGACCCATTCTGAGGACCGTCCGGTCGCGCTCAACTAAACCACAGCCTGAATATGCGTTGGATCTGCCGTGAATCATTTTGGCTGATGATTCGCTAGCGTTCCAGGGCGCGATTTCTTCCAGACGTTTAGGTATGAATCTCAGGTACACCATTTCCTGCGCGGATCGCGCCGTTCTACGACCCACCCTGTGAACACATAAAAGCAGCGGCTTCGCAGCCCACCAAAGTCAGCACCTTCCTTTGAAGTTGGAGTACAATCCCGTGCTGAAGATGATCATCAAGTCTTTCCTCCTCGGCGCGGCCCTCTTCTGCGCTCTTGCGCTCGGTAAGCATCTCTCACTGAATGGATCAGCTTTGAGGAAATGACCACTGTAACCTCTCTCTTCAGCGGCGTTCCCCGGTGGTCCGTACACCATCTGGAGCTCGTCGGCGTCGGCCATCCACCTGGACAACCGCGCAGGTATAGTCCTCCGAGTCGCACTCATCCAACTTCCGGCCTGTTGAATCTGAGCGCACCCACACCGTTTAGGCCTCGGAAATTTGGTCGATAATTTCGCTTCGTCGACAAGTATTTGCTGACGGTCCTTACCTCTATGTTACTGTACTGTAGATCACCGGACAGGCCTACGTTAACGGCTCACGCAACCAATACGTGCGTTACGTATTTCATTTACCGCGAACATGAACCATTAATTTACACTGAGGGATACAGGCAGTGGTCGCCGATCCTCGCATCGCCGGGCACGGCGGACGTGTACTACATTCAGAGCAACGTGTCAGGTCTCATCTACGGCAACGGGACTGCGGTAACCGCTACTTACAGTATATATCCACAGTCTAGAACTAACGAGGTGTGCTCCGACACTGGCAGGGCGCGGTCCTCACCACCCAACCCTTCGCCAACGCATGGCTCTTCACGCTGCTCCCGGGCACGACGAACACCTACACGTACGAGTCTTGTGGAATCTCAACTTATACAACACTGAGACGCCGTGGTCTCAAATATAACACTGAGACGCCGTGCAGGATCACCGACCCGCTCACGGATCCTGTGTTTGCGCTCACGGTGGACAGCGGCTCCGCCTTCCCGGTTAGTGTAGTGTGTCACTGCAGCACCGTTCATCGGCGCGCATATTGACTCGCAGTTTCTTTGCAGCTGCAGCTCAAATTGCTGCCCCTTAACGCTGGAAATCTGCGCCAGCACTGGTCGTTCACGGACCATGGGGTGCTGGCGACTTGAGGATGAGGCTGTGCAGTTCTGTATGTCGAAGCTTGCTCCAAGCGTTGCATGCGTTGCTACAGAACCCACACACAGTGGTGCCTATCAGAAATCACTGCCGTGTCAAATAAAGTTGCTGTAGCACTGAATTGTCGGGCGGGTATGGTGGGAAGAAAGGCCAAAATGCGGGCAAAGGCTCAACCATGAGTCCATGACCATTCTGGAACCAGGAAATACTGGCCTAGGTAAAAAGATTTTTCTAGATTTAAATCGGGCGGTGAGCGATTGGTGAGCGCACAGGCAACGTCCGGGCATGGCGAGGTCAGCGGAGGAGGACAAGGTCTTATACTTCCGGGCGGGCGATCCCGGCCCGACGCTCTGGTGGTTGCTTTTTGACCACGACGGTCAACCTGCCCGACGACAGCGCTCGGCAGCAACATGAGTCTCCTAGTAACAGCTTGCGTGTCGCGCTCGTAGCTTTGACTTCGAGGCCCGCCCCTGAGAATGTTACTGCCGCCTCGTCACCACTGGTGTCTTGGCCTCGTACCCGCACAGTCCTCTCGCAGCTCTGGCATCGAAGCTCTAGTCGGCCGTTCCTTCCTCCAATCAGCCTGTTCGGGGGTATTCTAGCCGGATGTTCCTGTACCGACAGGGTTCACGCTCACAGGCACTCTTTGCGTTGCTCCAGTACTCAGAACTCTTGAGCATGGCATCGACAATAGCACGCTTGATTGCCCGCCCTTTCTGTCAGTCGCGCTATTACCTTGATTTCGTCCGTGCGACAACCTCGACAAAAGCTTTGCTCGAGGCTCCTTGGCGAGTACCTTCGAGACTCGAGCACGACATGCACTTTGGCGGCGCGCGTCCGATAAATCCGACTGCTTAACGTGTTCTCCGTCTCTAATACGGCCAGTGCTCGTCTGATAAACTCGACCTTGGCTTCGATCACGGGTTCGTCATCATGGCAAACTCTCCAGTATCACACATAATATGTCCCCAACGTATGCCGCGTCTTGCATCGTTCTGTAGCACAATTACACACGCTGGACCAATACTCTCGCGCGCCCCTGTTTCTGATCTGCCAACACCTACGATGCTAAACCCGTTGGCGATCTCCTTGCCCGCCCGCAGATACAACTCGTCTTACACCGTGTCTCAGCTACACATACACAGCATAACCAGGGCATCTGGTTCGGTACCTGACGTGAATTGACACGCTGCCTGGCGCTCCCGGGTCCTAAATTTATGCATGCCGCTGCCTGCTCGAGTACATTGGCGCTCATGCCCATTTCTGGCCGGACCGAATAATCCCCACCTTCCCTGCGACGAAGGCGGTGCTCTCCGACATTCAGGGCCGCAGCGTCCTTGTTTATGCACTACTCTGTTTACTTATATGGTCCGGGGCGAGCGGAAATGTAGATGGCCGGACACCAAGGGGCGTATTATAATGTCGCGCCTCATCGCGCGCGGCTCCTCAGGCCCCACTCGTCGTGAACGAGCATGCCCATCTTTGCCCTCGCATTCGGCTCCTTCGGCGACTTCGTCACCGTCCTTCAGCTCGCCTGGGCGCTCCGCGCGCAACTCAACGAGGCCGCTGGCGCTTCTCAGCAGATCCGCGAGCTCGTCGAGGACATCGACATCTTCAGGCGCGCCGTGCAACAAATCCAAGCGACCGTCCACCGCAGACGCAGCGCGCTGACGCCCGACGTCGTGAACGGCATTGAGTATGCCCTGGCGGCTGTGAAAGACGTCCTTGGGGCTGTAGACCGCAGGACGCGCGCGCATCAGCAGAGGATTACGCGCGCTGAAGGACAGGCGGCGTGGCGGCGGCTGTGGCGGATTGCCGCGTGGAGCTTCCTGGGCGGAAATAGAGAGGTCGAGGCGCTTAGGGCGCGCCTGCGCGACCATGTGACCGCGATGCAGACCTTCTTGTCCCTATCTCAGAGGTGCGCACGTGCATTGTCAGTGACGCGATCGCTCACGCGCCTCAGCGACGACCACGATGCCGTCTTGCAGCGCCTCGACGAACAGCATACAACACTCGATCGGCTGTCGAACGTCGTCAATGCCATCCATGCGCATTTTGGAGTGGACACGCCGACGTTCCAGTTCCGCGACGAAAGGACGGGCAAGTTTTATCTCCCTTGCGCTCGCACTTCACTTCAGGTGAGTTGAAACTGCAATTTCGGTGTGACATGTATTTGTCTCATACATTGCTTCTATAGCGATTACACGACCTCCGGGAAGTATTGATCACGATGTGGGAATGGGGCTTCCGAGCAGGCGAAGGCTTTAAGCCGATGCAGCAATACCTCGCCACAGGATATACCGGGCAGAGTTTCCAAAAGACATACTGGTACTCAATCCTCTTTGATGTTTCGCGCGTCAAACTGACGACAGTGCTCTGGCAGGATGCATACCTCCGTGCGCACTCCGCTAGGTCTGGACTGCTTCTTCTTCAAATCCGACTTCGGGCAATGGCAAGTCCTCGTCGCCGCGTCGCCCTACACCGACGACGGCGAGATAATACCAGATAGAGATCACAAAGTGATGCAGCGCGTACTGGCGCCCCTGTTGGAGCAGACGCACTTAACTCTGATGTCGTGCGACTGTCCCGGCCCGCGCTGTCACAGCCAGCTGTCAGAAAGCCCAACTCAGGGCGGTCTTGGGGAGCCGACGATGCGGATTCTCATCTGTTTGGCGTTCTTGGCTAGGTGGCGGCGAGTCGGCGCGATATGGGACACTTTGCGGAATAGTGTGTTGCGGGATCAATACAGGCCAGCGGTATTGCGGGGTCAGATCCGGTGGAAATGCTGACTTTGAGTCAACACCGGGGCTGGCTATCGAACCTGCAGATATTGAATAACGCTCAATTTCCCGCCATAATTCTCTTGTGTTACCCAAATATCTCATTCAGTCTCGCATCTGCTCCGCCAGATTACCGGACTCGGAGCCCAAATGACCGTGTCAGATCTCCAGGGTGACGCGGGTCGAAGCAACGCGGAGCGCAGATAACGGCCGGGGACAGTGGAAGCCGTATCGCTCACGCTGACTGAATATCTGTGCGCTGACATGGTCATTTTCATCATTCCTCGAAGATAATACAGGCTCGTCTTGTGCACGGCGCGTCAATACTCCTGTCCCAGCTATCATGCCCTCGCAACATTTGCCGATCGTGGCCGTCCAGTATTCCCGCGTTGGTGCGGCACCTTCTTGTTCTAGACTGCCCAGGAGTGCCGGGCATTCGCGATGTTTATCACAGTCTCCACGCGCCAGATTCATCAGCTATCAATGAGGCCCTGCGGGCTCTGCGGCCTCGAGTCGCGGTCTAGAGGAACCCTGGCCTGGATCCAACGCGTCATCCCGCGCATAATCAACATATGCTTCGGGAAGCATGGCGTGTCGAATACCGACGCTGCATCATGCCCTCGCAACATTTGCCGATCGTGGCCGTCCAGTATTCCCGCGTTGGTGCGGCACCTTCTTGTTCTAGACTGCCCAGGAGTGCCGGGCATTCGCGATGTTTATCACAGTCTCCACGCGCCAGATTCATCAGCTATCAATGAGGCCCTGCGGGCTCTGCGGCCTCGAGTCGCGGTCTAGAGGAACCCTGGCCTGGATCCAACGCGTCATCCCGCGCATAATCAACATATGCTTCGGGAAGCATGGCGTGTCGAATACCGACGCTGCCTATCAATATGAACCAATTCAAACCTCGTTCTCATCGACACGCCATTAGCACAGAAGCGGTCACAGAACAAGGGGCAGTGAGAGCTTTCCACAGTTTCAGGGAATAAAATCGGCGTGCAGGTGCTGTTCCCCAGCAGCCACTCCTAGAGTAGGTAGAGGTCTTGCGAGCCGGCGATCCCTCTCCTTGCATTGGCTTCTGTTGGTATGCTTGATCCGATCCCGTAGAGAACAGGCTCTATTTCTTGTTTTTGACATGTCCGAAAGTTATTGTCTATGAATGTGAGAGCGCCACGCATGCCCATCTATTTAACATCAAAGGTGAGGCGTCCTTGTAAGCTTTTGGGAATGCTGATCTGCATCACCGCGTCGCTCGAAAATCCCCGCACAATGATTGAGAAGTAGCCAGAAATCACAGCGTGGGAAGCGGCGAGGTAGGCGAGCAAGTCGCGTGCGTCGCTTGCGTAGGGCCGACCGACGGTTCGCAGGCGAAGCTCCGCGAGCTCCGAAAGCGGTGGTGCGTCTGCGATGAACACTCGCAGGAGAGTGAGTGGAATTTTGAGAGTCCGTAGATGCGCGAAACACGCGGCTGTCTGCGCGAAAATCGGAGGGAACCAATGATCATCGCACGAGTCACAGTGCTGTCGCATCATATCCATGATAGAGATTGTGTGCCGTCGTCCGCCCGTGAAGCCTGCGGTCAAGGTTATCAAGTCGGGCGAGACTTTAGCCTTTACGTCGAGATGGTGCACGCCGTCTAACAACGGACCCAAATCGTGGCTTTGACCTTTAACCGGGAATGCGAGCGTAACCTCCATCAGGCTGTCGACGTTGCAGGCTTTGTAGACGGAAATAATATCGCTGAGGGACTCTGCGTCTCTAGTTTGAGTCTGGTGAGAGTTCGAGGAGCCTTTCCGAACAGCTGGGACTGGGCATTGTCGCGCGACAATTTGAGAATGGTCAGCGATCGTAAGCGGGGGAAGAGGGAGAATAGATTGCCGTTACGACCCTCAATGGCAAATGATGCGGAAAGCGCATTAACGGTCGAGAGAGCCAGACAGGACGAAGGTAGAAGCAGGTGCTGGGCATGCAAGACTTTTAACTGGCCCGCTCGGCCGCCAAGAAAGTCCCTCGTAATGCGGGCGCGCGTGAGGCATACGTATTCCAGAAGTGGCGCTGGATGATTGAAGAGCTGCATATCCTGATGGCTATGAATTGAGAGGGAGCCTATACGGTGAATAAAGGAACGCAGGACGTTTTGAGCCCTCGGGCTGAGAGCGGCCAGATACTCGAGCTGAACTGGCACTGTGCCAGCGCGAGACAGTGCCATCTTGATGAGCGCGGCGGGTGGAGGACGGGAACCTTTAGAATGACTGATTTCGGCCCATAACGCAGACGATGACAGAGCTGTAGTGCGCCATGCGCGCGAGACGTGCGACACAGTGACACGACAACGGAACGGCAGGAACGAGAAGCACATGGCGAGGATCTCGGGCGGAAATCCCAAGGTGCTGTGTGACTGGTTCCATTGCAGTAGTATATCGGCCAGAATTACCCTGGTTTGCTCGAGAATGTCGTCCTGGACAGTTTTCACACTGTCGATGCTGTGGCGATAAATGAATAATATACAGCGCTAGGAAAGGTGTATAGCCTACTCTGAAGCACCACGTGCCTGTCCATTGAATGCGCTGGTTAGGAGAACTCGGAGCGCCTGACAGTCTGCCGGCAACATCAGGTCGCAGACCGAGAAGCGGAGTTTCATTTCCTTTTGTTCCGGCGACTGCACCGTCGCGAGTGATCAATGGCTCAGGGTCATTCATCCTCAATCAGTATAAGATCCAGGTTTTCAGTATCACTATCTAACTAGTCCGATAGGTCTCTGAAAATGTTGTAATGCTGTATACACAGAGTTCACACTACGATCAATTGCGCACTGACGCCTATTGTGTTACCATTGCTGATCTGTCTTCGTTTTGCAGTGCAAGTGACGGTCGATACCTCGTGCCAATTACTTCCTGCGACATAAATCAAATATCTCAAGAATATCCTAGTGCAGGTTTATTGCGGCATACGCGCACGCCAGACACACGGCTACAGAAGTGCTACGGCTGGGAGCTGCGGGTGATTAAAGCACGCTCGGCGGCGCCCGTCGTCGAGTTCTTGCTGAAGAGCTTGGTACTCTTGATGACAGCATTGAGGCGGCTCAACAGACGCCGGGCGGGGAGGTCAATCCCACAGTTCAATGAGGCAAGGAAGCCGGAACGAAGAAGCAGATAGTAGGTTCGGCCCGCCTTGTGGGACGATATCGCGCCGCACAATATCGTCAGAACAGCCGATGCTGCTCGCGAATCGATCGCTCGCCAGGGTAAGTGCGTTATCTGATCTCTAGTGGATACAGTCGCAATGCACTCGCAAATTAATACTAGCAATGCCCTCGGCGAAGGTCTGGCAGCGCGCACAGCAGTAGAATGAAGAGCTATAGCTCTCGTCAAGCCTAGCGGTGCTGATGCGCACGAGATAGCCAAACAGGTGAAGCAGCCGATAGGCAGAATAGAGTGCACGGCGGTCCCCGGGATCGCTGGTCGACCTCCTGACGCATAAGAAAAATGGTGGGGTTTTAGGCATCGGCAAGTGGGGATGACGTGCCAGGAACTGCGAGAAGGCTCTTGAGATTAAAGATCCATTGCGGGGCGGGTTGTGCCAGTGCCACAGTGTCTCAATGGTACATGACCTGAAAGCAAGTGTAGAGGTCGCGAGCACAACAACTGACGCCCAAAGGTGCGAGCGCTGCGCAGCGTTAGCTAGCAGCAAACAAATTATGTTGCGCGTATAAGCGGAGACCCGCAGCTTCGCGCCGAGGAAAAATAGAGCAGTGCTGGCGTCGAAATGTGCTCAAGGTCCGGACAGTGACGACCGCTAGTAGACGTCATGCTAGCTCGTGGACTAATAGCGCCATCCGGGGAGGCGGGAAGAAGCGGGCCGGCGCAAGCTTTAGATATGCGCGAGTATCGAGGAGCCCCGCCGCGAGCAACACGGCATAAAGGTTGAAAGAGGAAGCATTGGACGCACTGCGCGTTACAAAGCTCGTAGATGCGCGGTCCAGATAGTAATTTGGCAATATTGAAGCTGATCCACGGCGAGCGAGAGCCGCCCAGGAGGTTGACACACTGTGCGAGCTGGCGTGCTGCAAGAGAACAGCGAGTCTGATTGCATAGAACAACAGATAGAATGTCGCGGTAGGCAGGAGCCGCTAGAGCCGAAGTTGGTTGACAGAACAAGCACGATGCGTGGAACAGATTGAGGAGGCGAGCGGAGAAGGACAAGTGCCATATACACCCGGACGGTCAATCCCGGTGCCCTACCTGTATGACGACGACGATCTGCTGCCAGAGCAACGACAGCGCCTGGCGCGCTGCCCGACTGATATTCCACCAAAGCTCGGCTGTTACTGTCATATTCTGTCCGCTGCATCGCCTACTCGACGTCCGTTTGCCCGCGAATCTGCGTCCTCATAGTCGTTAACATCAACGTTCTTTGTCGGCATCGTTTGCCTGCCTGCAGCATTGGCATTCCCGTCCCTTCTTTATTGCTTCACATCTTCTCGTGGAGCCAAGAATACTGCATGCCCGTGTGTTGCTTTCACCGTCCAATTGGCGCTCCGTCCGAAGGCATCGGCACCGCCGTGTCTATAATGGTTTCATTGGTTTGCGGATCCTGGAACTACTGAAAGCCCCCTTTGTTCCAGTGTGCATTGCACGCCAGTTCGTGTTCAAACATTCCTTTGGCGATACCGCTCGATGATAATCAGACCCAGTCCGCTGGGTGGGGGTGCAACTGGCGGTGTGGATGTGATACCTATCTTGGTTTGGGCTCAAAACCGGCCTCCCTTGCTTACCTGGCATGTGCTCCATCTCACTGCCCACCATGAGCATTGTCGCATTCACGTTTGGGTCTCTGGGGGACATTGTCACTGTCCTCCAACTCGCCGCACGGCTTCGCAGTGTATTAATTGGAGCTCGCAGCGCCTCGAACGATATTGCAGACTTCATCGCCGACATTGACATCTTCGCTCGCGCGCTAGAGCTGACGCAGGCCACCATCATTCGCCGCCGCGACGAGCTCCAGCCGGACGTCTTGAATGGGATTGCACACGCGGTGAAGGCTTGCATCGCGATCCTCGTTGCGCTAGACAACCGAATGCGGGCGCAGCAGACGAAGATCACGGGTGCGAAGGGAGCCGCGGCATGGAAGCATTTATGGACCGTCGCGGCCTGGAGCCTGCTCGGCGGCAGTAAGGAGATGAACACGCTCAAGGCGCGCCTGTACGAGCAAATCAACGTCATCAAAATCATGCTGGCCCTATCGCACAGGTGTGTCTGTGAAATAGCGAGCTGTGACCATGCCTTACAGAATATAGCAACGATCAGCTAGCTGTGCACGACGCTCTCAGGGAGCAGCACACCACACTGGAACGACTTTGCGCCGTCGTAGAAGGCATGCACGGGCATTTTGGTGCTGTCACGCCATCCTTCCATTTCCGGGATCTCGAGACGGGGTGTATTTTCTGCCCTGTGCGCGCACCTCGGTTCAGGTTAGCCAGAATAGCCTCAGTTTTGGTGCAATCAACTAAGGCCAAGTCATAGCGGCTTTTGGAAATAGCAGATGCGTTGGGTCCATTTCGGAGCTCGGCTGTAATGGCTAGGTTTGGCGAGATGACGAGGCAGCTATCCTTTCGAGAGGATAACTTCCAGATGTCTGTAAGGTGCGTATACGTCTCTCCATTCTTCGCGCAAATCGATGACGAAATAACGTACAGCATGCACAAGTCGCGCATGTCTGTCGACCTTTTCTTCTTCCCCTCCGATGGCTGGCAGTGGCAGGTCCTAATCGGCGTCTGTCCCCGAAAGTGGAGTGCATCTGGTTATGAGGAAGCCCGCACTGCGCATATCGTCAGAGTCGTACTGGCCAACTTGGAGCGAACGCAGTCGACCTCCGTGCCGTGCAACTGTGTCGGCGTATGCTCCCATCTCCGCTTTCAGGAGCAAAGGTACACTGTGGGCTTCATAGAGCAGGTGATACGAAGCTACGAGACCTCTACTGCACTATTGCGTCGCTGTTTCATCGAAAGGACTCGGCGGCGCAAGGCTCCCATCACGGAGAAGATGGTCCAGAACCTGCTCTCACGGTGTCCTCATCCGTACGTGCATATCCTGCCCAATTCTTTTCTGACAGTCTTTGCAGATCGTTCCTCGTAGAAACTGTCATACCGAAGCTCACGGAATACGTCGCTCTCGCATCAGACGCCTTGATCGGGCACCATTGGCATGCAATGAAAAACCTACTGCATAGTGCGTCACCGTGTAACGAAGTAGCTGATATTTTGGTTGTTCGCGGAGAGGTGAGTAGGCCGCTGCTAGCAGTGCTGGAACGCTAATCACGTTTTTATTGCGTCTTCTCGAGGTTCGACTGGCGGCAAATGCGCACCTCCTCGCTTTACCGTTGAGACTTCTTCTGTGAATGTTATCGAGCTGTGCACTGAATGCTAGCGCCTGATGCAGTCCCAAGTCCGTGTCCCACTTGACTCGGTTATCTAACCAAGTAAGCGTTCGTCCGGAAGAACCTTCCCCGAGACTAGGTGTCGATCAGCTGGAGCTTGCAAGTTGCAGCTTCACGGGGACCATGACTCATCAGAGATTTGAGATTTTTCGTCAGAGTCCGCGTCAGAAGTCGTCGCCCACCGTGGCGATATGGGCGTTGCTCTCTCTGATCCCCGTAACTACGATCCACGCGCAGCTGATAAATGAGCGGTCCCACTCCGTACGCGGCTGCATATGGACTTTCCTCTCGATCCAAGGCGTTTCATGAGCTGAAATAGCCCAAGAAATGATCTCCAGTGTAGCTTTGAACTTTTACCTAACGGCTTACTCACTGCGGCCACGACCAGGTCACAATATTCGAAACGGAATACAAGCAACGGACGAAGCTAGAACTTTTATTTGAGGACGTGCAAACATCGAATAACATCTAATAGAATAAAGCTTAACCTCAAGCCTTGACCAGATCATAGATCTACGTGATTTCTGATCAATCGGACGACCAAGCTGCCATATGTACCGCATAAGTGCCGGATCGAGAACGAGAGCCTCAGGACTCACAGGATATAAGCTCATTTGCCCTCTGGAGAGCCTCAGCGTCGCGACGGGACTGGTCCGCGGCGAAATCCCTGACAACTAAAGATACTAGGCTGCCAGATACCAGCTCGTTCACCCACCGGAGAACTTTTCCCGCTACCGGGAGTCGATGCGCATCGAACTCCCAGGTGGCCAAGCACACCGACCATATCTCGTCGGAGATAAGAGGCTCTCCTTCAGCGTTGAGCGGACGCCGGGGAATCTCGCCCACGCTTATGCGTATCAATGTTTTCAGGTCTGAAGTAGTCTCCCAAGGCGGCGAAGATGCATATGCCTTCGAAATGTTCAGCACAATGTTCCGTCGCAGCTAGGTCGATACATTCAACACACACCCGATAGATGAGCATTCCCATCGCGTATACATCACTGAAGATGGTCTTTGATCGCTGTATAATTCTTGCGTGCGTCCCGTCTGCGGCAGAGAGGTGTTGATATGCTCTGTCGATTACCAACTCCGGCGCGGCAAAGCGAAGTGTGTTCTTGAGTCTGAAAATTGTGGCAGTGATATTATCTCTCGGCGCGACCCATGTGCTCAGTCCGAAATCACCAATCATTGCGCCACCGTCGTCACTTATGAGAATATTTTCCTGGAAAAGGTCACGCATTAACATCACTCGACAGTAACACGGAGTTACAACGCACGCATTTAAGGTCTCCGTGGACGATTCCAGCGTCCTCGTGGAGATAGCGCAAGCCTTGAAGCACCTGTCCAATCTCATGTTTTGAGACCCGTCAGTTCGGAGTTCCTACAGCAAACGAGTAGGATGCATCACCAGTGGCAGGCGATCAACCGACGGGTGAGATCGTAGATACTGATTCATATTGACATTCTCCATATAGGGACACACCAGGGCCGCTTGGTTGGCGTTGAAAGTGCACGTCCCGTAGAACGGCAGAACGTGCGCGTGCTGGACCTTCGTCCAGACGCTAACCTCAAGTGCCAGGCTCTAACTCGAATATTAGCAAGCGCAACTCAAGATGGGTAAACGCACCTGTTGCTCATCTTCGCTCCGGAACGCATGAAAAACCTTCACAGCTACTACCGTGGTGGCCGTTGCCGTACGCATTGTGCCACGGAAGATGCTAGCACTTGAGCCATGGGCCACGGGTTCACGGGATGTTAACTTGATGCGTGTGTCAGCGCTGCGAGGAGGCTGCAGGGCCGGAGCAGGGCTGGTGATGGGCGTCGGCGTCGGACGATGGAGCTCTGTGAGCTGTATGGCAGGATCGCGCCCTCCAACAGCATCTGGGAAACGAAGCACAGCAGAAGGCAAACCATCCCGCCAATTGCGACTGTGTCAAATGGGGCCTCGCTGCCAGAAGGCAAGAAAGCGATGAAATCCGAGAGGTAAGCGAGATGCGATGAGGCGATGAATCCATCTAAGTCATCCCCATTCAGACCGCTGAAAATCACTCTCGGAGCATCTGGACGTATGCGTGCCCGACGATGCTGCAAGAATTTAGACAGCACACCATGAATTCCGACGAGTCGCTGATCGAGGGTCATGCGTATGGCGTCACGATCACGACAGCATATTTCGCCAGAGGTATCCTGGTCCGGAGGGCCTCGGAGAGGCTGTACGGCGCCAGACATGCGATTGTGCGCCGTGTGCGCGTTCAGCGCCTCGCGTATGTAAGCATGATCGTGGCTACGGTAGTTGAGAAGTCATGTTTAGCAGGTCAGCTGATGGGCAGACCTTCGTGCTAGCGTTGGGAAGGCCTGCACATAGGAAATGCGGTCACGGAGGATCGTCCGAAGAGCGTCGAACACCGTGTTTCCGCGCAGCACGCTCCATGGCCCACTCAGGTTGGATAGCAGATTGTTCAGCCGGATTCCGATGGCACTCCTGACCTGTTGAAGCGCGCGAATGAAGTCATCGATGTCCACTATGCCAGTATCGCGAATCCGCACAGATAAACGACTAGCGGCGTCAAGTTGATCTCGCAGCTGCATGGCAAGCTGGAGGATGCGGTCTATGAGACCGAAGGACCTGAATGTGAAGGAGGCACTGGGCATGGTGCGGATATGGGCCTACGGAAATGAGTGATCGACCCGTATATAAGCAAAGATCTGCCGATACATATCGCTCCGTGTCGCACGCGACGCAAGGACTCCCGGTAGCCAGGTTTCCCTGTTGTTGGCTGTTATGTGAAGGTTTGCTGCGCCACGTGTGTAGAGAGGACGGCCTGGCAATGACACCGAGGGACGCGTGCTGTGAGTTGCATCGTAACTTGCAGTGGAGAACAGAAGCATCTCTTATTGGCTGTGCTGTTTGAGCGCGTGGTGGGAGAACTGAATCCAGAGGCCGAGATACGCAGCGATGAGGTGGGTGCGAATCCGTACAGTCGCCGCAGGGACCGTACACAGCGCAGCCGGGCCGGGAAAGCAACGAACGCAGTACGAAGGCTCAAGCGTTGGCAAATCAAAGGTTGTAGAGCATCCAGGTGGTCGCAAAATGGGTTCCCGACCGAACACTGAGCTCTCAGGATGGCCGACGTGGGCGGAGCGCCCGAAGTCGGCAGAAAAGGTCGGACACATACGCATCAAGACGGAATAATAGGCAGAGCACCGGCAGAGTGCATTCCAAAGCTGAATATGCGGAGAGCCAGACACGTGCAAGAGCATAAGATGGTTGCGTAATGAAGGTGGAGCAGCGCAGCGGATTTTTTGAGCGAACTCAGCTCTGCACCGGGCAGATCGGCGCCAACGACATTGTACGCCCATGGTAGCAGCAGAGGATCAATGCACAAGTCATCTAAGTCGAGCGCTGCTTGCCGCGGTGGTTGGACCAAAGTTCGACGTTCGACGTTCATGTTCCGACTCTTCCGAGCCAAGCATGGATTTGGTGCCGGTCGGACTTCGTATCTCTTTTTCAACACTTTCAGCATTGCGCATTCGGCGAACGAAAATCTATTCGAAGCTGGTTCTATTTGCTGAAAGACCTGGATATTGTGACTTTGCGTGCTATGGGCTACAATTTTGAACAAAACCGGCGCTCGCTATTACACAACGCTGTGCACGGTCTTCTGAGCGAGGTCGCGGTGAACTTGGAGGCGTGCGCTTTATATTTTTCTTTTATTGCGCTGGTGTATACTGAATGTGGTAATATTAGCTCGTTCCAAGTCGCGGAAGTAATAGAATCCTTGATTTCGGTTGTACACGGTGCCTGCGCGGAATTTTCGGAAACCTGGAACAGCCGACACGCGCGATCCCTGGCGCGACAGCTGCCTGTCGAGGTTATGACAGAATGCCTCCTTGTCTCTGATTTTGGGACGCGCGTCCGTGCAAGCCACGTTTCGCGCAGATGGCGCGCAGTTGCTCTTGCCGACTGCCGCCTGTGGACGAACTTCCGCATTGCACGCTTTTCTTCCCTGAAGGACGAACAGGTGGCTTTGGAACGACTCGAGCATATGATGCAGCGATCTCGCCCGCTGCCCATCCGGCTACAGATACCCCGTGCTGGCTTCTCGCGCTACTACTACGCCTTGCACGCCTTGCGCGCCATACAGTCGGATATGCACCGATTGGTGGAGTACGAAGGACCAGGCGGGGTGTTCCAGGAGACCGTTCCCCTGCCGAACCTCGTTTCTGTGAACTGCCTCGGCACCGGCCGTGAGATGCCAAGCGACAACGACGTCTTGCGCGTCCGGTACGTATTCCCCGCCGCTGCAAATCTACGCAGGCTCCACGCGCCATTGATGGTGCTCCTCGACGCGCCTGGGCCCTATCAGTCGCTTCAGCACCTCGTATGCCATCTCCGCCGAGACGTCGAATGCGAGCATATGTTTCAGTGCTTTCCGAACTTGATCACCGTCGAGTTTCGCGGCATCCAAGACGACACTCTGCTCCCACCCGGACCCTTGCCACCCACCGTTCAGCACATCACGCTGCGGGTCCCTGAGGTCTTCCTGGAGACCGCTGATTTCGGCGTTGTGCTGCAGCCATGGTCGAGCATCCGGATTCCGCGCCTGGACCTCTTCCGCGCGGACGACGTCGAGCCGCTCATCCCCATCTTCCTCGCGTCCCACAATCTGCCCGTCAAGCTCACCACATATTTCGACGATTCAGAGGCAGACATTGTTCTCACCTCCGTGCCCGAATCGGAGGGCGAGATCCGCTGGGAGATCGGGACTCATGGGGTCTGGGAGGGGTACGACTGCTTTCGCGCGTTTCGCACGCTCTGCGCGGAGCGCTTAATAGCTCTCTCGATCCCGCTCAGCCATTTCTGGGCCTGCTGCGACGTCCAGACGCAGGCGCCGCATCTCACGGATCTTGAGATTCGTCTGGCTGGACGCGAGGAAGTCGGTTCTCCCTGGGACGGGCCCGAGCAGGGGTTTTACCTGCGCGCGCCGAAGCTGCGCCGCGTCGTGATTGGAATTGAGGACTCGTTTCGCGATCACACTATGCCCGTACACGAGACCACCATTTTCGACACTTTGGACGACGATTTTCGCTCGTTGATCGTCTACGACGCTGAGCTGCTCGACAGTATCACAGTACATTGCGCGGCGCTTCACCTGGACGCCTTTAGCTGTCACGATTTCTCACGATTTGCGAAAATGTACAGCGTTGATACTCAGTAGATGTACTTCGCTGCATCTTTGATCATCGCGCGTCCCGTTAGCAAGCGAAGTCTGAAATGGGGAACCGAAGGCGAATGCGAGGATTTGAATACATTGAATGTAGCAGGGCGTGGATGCTTGCTCGTGTTGCCCGCCCGTCAACTGAAATGGTCACCGAACGGACGGGGCCGTTGACCGTTGGCAAGCCGGTAGTCAACCGATGCCTCGCTAACCAACGCACCACAGCCTCCGCTACTTACCCCATAATCGCGGGAACAGCAAGGACAGCAAGGCCGCCCGGCTCGACGCCGATGAGCGCCTGCGACAGCGCCGCCAGCGCCACGTGCGCCCGCGGCCAGCTGCTGCGCCGCGTGGCAGGCAAGGCGGTCCCTCTGGTCGCTGCACTTACGTTGCTAGCTGTCACTCTGGACGCTAGCGCGCCGGTATCATAAATTTTGTAGGGGAGAGATGGGAAACTCGCGCCACGCGGGTGCAACATATGCGGGAACTATAAAATCATCATGTCAGAAATATCTTGATGGGATAACAGCTGGTGGCGGGTCCGGAAGAGATATGCGACCAATTATAGTCAACGTGTGCAGGTTTGTGTGCGCCCTTCAATCATGGGCTCATACAACATCTATACTACGGTCGTCAGAGACACGCTGGAAGCGTCTTCAAGAAATTTAGCTCAGCTAATGTAAGAAGCAACAGCGAGATAAATGGTCTCGAAAACTCCAACCGGTAGCTGTCCGGCAGCATCAGACCTCGGATTAACGTTTAAAAACTTTTGCGACGACTATCCGGCAGTCTCCGTCGTGTATTCATGGACGACGCGTAGGGCGATGCGGCAACGAGAACTTGCCATTGGTTGAAGTCGGAGCGGAAGAAAAAACAATCCATGGTGAGGCTACCACAGCCTTTGAATCTGACCGAAGTTTTCATCAGCAAGAAAAAGGGAGAGAGGATGCATGAGAATATGGTTAAACACCGAATTTCTCTCTGGAAGCACTTTGTCACGCTTTCGTCGGAAAGATGACGCTGCAGCTGCCCAAAATCTTCGTCAACGCGCGTAGGTCTCCCCTGGAATTCCAGCCATGTCGCACGGAAGTCGTCAAGGTGCTACCGAGTAAGTCAGCCACGGTTTCCATGGAGTGACTGACATTAACTCACCTGGACTGATATGCGAAGGCAGGGCTGGTAAAATTCGCCTGTCAATTGTTCCCGAAATTGGAATGACGGAGCGCCGACGCCGACGGCGAGAGGGATAGCCTCGACTAAGCCAAGAATGCGATCTACTGTCGTGTGTTGCTGGCGAAGTGTCTCGCGTAGCGCATCCCGGTCGTGACTAAGGAAGATGAGACAGGGCGTGAGATCGGACACCGGCCGGACGGACCATTGAGAGACGGCCAGCAATGTCTGCATCAGGTTGACGTTGTCTCGGAGACGCGTCTTGAGCGCCTCGATCTCGGCGTCTCCGCCCAGTATGCTCCACGCTGCAGCCGCCCAGAGCTGCTGCCAGAATGCGGGCCCTTTCGCGCTGGTAATCCTCCCGCGCTCCGCGCGCAACCTGCGCTCCACCGCCTGGAGGACGTCTCTGCAGACTCCCAGCGCGTGCTCGATGCCGTTCAGGACGTCGGGAGGCAGTTCAGTTCTGCGGCGGTCCACAGTGGCCCGGAGCTGCTCGAGAGCGCGTGTGAAGACGTTGAAGTCTGCGATGAGCGCGCGGATCTGCGTGGACTGGGGCGAACCGCTGGCGGCGTAAAACGCTTTGCGAAGCTTCTCTGCGAGCTGGATGACGGTGACGAAGTCTCCGAATGAACCGAATGCGAGGGCGAAGATGGCCATTGCTCAGAGAATGCAGTGCGAGAGACTGCAGTGAGCCGGAGGGCACGTCCGGCCGGGGAAGTGATATAGGCAGCAGGAGTCCCGAATATTTACCGCCACGAATGCGTGAGAATCCCGATACACCGCAATGGCACTGCAACACAGTCAGGGATGAAAAACACCCGACGCACAGAACACGCGTGAAGTGCGGGAGGTGCTGTGCGTGCTAGCCCATTCCAGTCGTGCCTCGAGGTCGGAAAAGCAGCGGAAGGATACTGCTTCCTGCGGGGGGACTCGGAGACCGTTGCACTGCAAGTGAAGCTTTCGGGAATGTCGCAGGTCCCGCCGTCGATATCCCGCTGAATCCACGCATACATTGGCTGTGGTCACGAACCTGCCGTCTTACCTAGGCTGTTCGAAGCGGTAAGGAGCTCTCTAAACGTCCTCATCCCGGCGACAGATAGCAGGAAAGTTGAACGGGCCTTGAGAAGCACGAATAATGCGCGCGAGGCGTTTACTATAATCGCGCAAGCAGGACGGCGGAGGCGGTCAATGTGCAGCTTCAGGCCTTGAATTGAATAGGAGGACGCAAAGAAAAGTGATGTCTGAGCAGTACACCCGCATTCCAAGCGCTGTCGCGGACAGCTTAGGGCGTGCAGAAGAAAGCAAGCAGGCGAAGATGGCAGGGAGAAGACTCAATCCGCAACTGCGCGGCAGTGTTCGACGTCGGCTGAAGCGCCAAGTCCAACGCCGAAGCGCGGCGGAAGAGGTATGTAGCAATGAGGTACTAGGCTAGGTGCGATTCGGGCGCGAGCAGTTCAGAGCGATCCGGGCATGAGCAGTTAAGAGCGATCCGGGCGTGAGCAGTTCAGAGCGATCCGGGCATGAGCAGTTAAGAGCGATCCGGGCGTGAGCAGTTCAGAGCGATCCGGGCGTGTGCAGTGCATGGTCGGGATCGAAGGGCAGCAGCAGATAGATAGTGGCGAGCTGAGTTGGCTTAGTAGCCTGAGACGAAAGGGGGGCGTGCTTGGAGATGGGTCACGGTGAGCAGAACGAGGCACTCGGAATCAGAGCACGCGCGGAATGCGCATGGAACTCGCAGTCGGCGGCAGGCCTGCTCGTGCGCAGTCCATAGACCATGCTGGACCAGGCATACGCGCTGCTGTCGCGACCGACATGGAGGAACCGCGTCGGGGTACCACGTATCGACCGTCGGCGGAAGGATATGCGGGATGTCTGTTGGAATGAGTCGAAGCGGGGCGTATTGTCTGCGGCAGTCGGATGTATTGAATTCAGTATGTCAAATGAGAGCAGACGATGGGACTTGCAAGAACAGAATTGCAATCTTCGAGCAACGCCTGTGAATTTCTGCGCAGCTGGATGAATAGATGGAACTGCCGATTCAAAAAGGTGCACATTGGTCAGGGAAAGCAGAAGACCGCGCACGCGCGTCTAAGAGCAGGGCGAGTGGAACGGGTGATAGAGAGTCAAGCCATAGATCAGATACAAAACAGTTGACTGGCAGTGTACAATAACTTATTGTACACTGCCTGTCAATAAGTACCATTGGACGGAGAGGTGCGCGCCGAGCGAGGGGTTGCATCATGTGGTCAACACCCCGAGACTGTGCGACACTATATTCTACAATGTCCTGCCCACAGACAGGCTCGATGGCAGATGCGACAGGGACTTGGACGCAGGAACGACCAGCTGAGTACCCTTCTCTCAACAAACCATGGCATAGATCGACTATTGAAGTTCATACAACGGACAGGAAGATTGCGGACCATGAAAGGTATGCAACACATTCGGAACTGAGCAGATTCATAGTCCACTGGCAGAGCCGCACATTAGAACACCCAAGCACGGCAAGATTTGGTTTTACACCACCCGTACACGGATCGCGAGCATGGGACTAGTCCCGAACGCAAACGACGAGGGGTAGTTCCCCCATAACGTACGGCTGGATAGATGGGCTTGGCCCGGAGAGCATATTTTCTATTTTGGCAATCAGTCACTGTACAGATGTAATTATCGAGTGTCCGCGTGCGCTCGGCGCGAAGGACGATAAGCAGCTTTAAAAGAAAAAAAAAAAAAAAAAAAAAAAGCGAGGGTTGCAGGTATGAGACGGGAACTGGTCTAGAAGCAGAGCCACGCGGATGACGGGCGGTCAGGGAGTCCCCGCAGCGCTGTCACGGGCGAGTAGAATCGAAAATTTGCAAGCCTCTATCCATTGGCGCGCGCTGCAAATGTCGGCGAGCGCGTCGAATCAGCGCGGGTCGGATTCGGTTCCCAAACGAGGCAGGCCGGCGTGAGCAGGCCGGCGAGGACACAGATGAGCAGGGTTTCGCCATAACCAGGCGCTATCGACAGCGTTGTGGTTGGGAAGCAAAGGCCGGCTATCGGACCGGGATTTTGAGCGATCGAGCGACCGGAAGTATATGACACTTGTCCTCCCATTTCGCCTCAAGCTTACACGCATACTCGCCCGCGCCCACGCACCCATTCTACGCACCCTGAAGATGTCGCGCGACGTCTCCACCCAAGCGGACATCTCCAAGTCCAAGTTTCAGACCTCGTGAGTATCTGATCACGTTATCCTGTTATTGCTCACGATTCATGCTATTTTCTATCTGCGGCATCGCAGTTGCCTGTGGCAGTGGCCAGGACAGCGAGGCAGGCGCGTGAATGGAGTCTTCCCCGGGAAACTATCACGCGGCGCCTACCGCTATCGCCCGTGCCTCACCGTCTGCTACCGGCAGGCGTTCGTTTCGGCCCTGGCGGTGGCTTCCAGCACGCACCCATGCAGCATGTATCGGGATTCTGGCGACGCTCTCCCCAATGGGCTATAAATACGTATAGCGACCCGTTCACATCCTGCCCTTCGACGCAGCTGACCCACGGCGGGTATCATTCCCGGCTGCTATGCCCATCGTTGCGTTCACTTTCGGGTCCTTCGGAGACATCGTCGCCATTCTCCAGCTGGCCTCGCAGCTGCGCGGACAGCTGCACGACGCCAGTGGCACCTCCGCACAAATTCGCGAGCTCATCACCGATATCGACGTCTTCATGCGCGCCATGCACCAGATCCGCGGCATCGTCGACCGCCGCGGGCGCGAGCTGCAGCCCGACGTCGTCAATGGCATTGAGCATGCGCTCTCCTGCTGCAAGACCGACTTGGAGGCCGTGGCCCGCAAGACGATGGCTTTCCAGAGGAAGGTCACCCGCAGCACTGGAGCGGCAGTAGCGGCATTGTGGCGGGAGCTGTGGGCCGTCACCGCGTGGAGCATACTGGGCGGCAGCGCGGAGGTCGATGCGCTGAGGACTCGGCTCCGGGACCATGTGAATCTGATGCAGCTCTACCTATCCCTGGCACAGAGGTGAGCACAGCTTTGTCCCTATATCACACGGCGTCTCATAGCGCACAGTCATGGCCAGACAGATATACGCGACGTTCTGCGCCAGCAGCATGTTGCACTCGATCGTTTGGCCAGCGTTGTTGAGGCCGTCCAGCCGCCCTTCGGCATGAGGACGCCGTCATTTCATTTCCGCGAAACAAAGACCGGAGAATTTTATCTGCCATGTGCTCATACGTCGCCACAGGTGCGATGATGTCGCTCTGCGGACTTGTGCACTGTCTCACACGAGCGACAGCGTCTCGAGGATCTCTTCACCGCATTGGCTAGTTTCAGGATATATAGTGGGTTCAGACTCAGCAGCGAACCTGTATGGAATACTGGTCGGCTCGAAGGCCGCGAACATAGTTTCCAGGAGACAGTCTAGTATGCACTTTATACCGATTTGATGATTTTCCGCCTCTAACGAAAGTCTAGTATCAATGCTGCCTACCTCAGGATAACCTGTTTCTTTTTCCTCGACTGCGGGCATTGGCATGTTCTTGTTGGCGCGCGCTGCTGGGAAACATCCAAGCCTGCGGCGCCCGAGATACAACACGTCCTTAAGCTCCTGTTGGAACGACGGCACACCATTGGTGCTCAGTGCACCTGCGACGGAATGCACTGTGACCTCCGATTTCAAGACAGACGATTTACGAAGGATCAATGTCGCATGCGGATTATGTGCTATACCAGAGCAACAAACTGGATGAAGCGAATGAAGCGTCTGCCGCAACCACCTCCATGTGTGGTACCCATGGGCTGTACATGCGTTTTCTGCGAGCTCAGTTACCCGTACACGTACGTTGCAGTATTACGCGCATGCAGAACTCATATTCATATGGGGGATTCGTGGACTGTAGCTGCATTATCTGCCGGCTCAGTGACCCGTATGTTGCAGTATTACGGTCCCACAATTCTCAGCAATCCAGCAGGACTTCAGATTTATGCAAATACTTTCTCCGTCTCGAGAAAGAATACCAAGACCGACTCCGACTCGGACGTTTGGACTCGTCAGGGATTACCCACAAGATGTTTCTCGCCGCACAGCACGCCCGCTCCAGCTCAAGAGGAAGTCGGTCAGCGACGGGTTACGAACAGAGACAAGTATATTCATCAGAACTGCTTGTCAGTGGGTACGAAGACGGAATGGTGAGCTGTCTGATTACCTCGACTTGCGGGTTGAATTAGATTGATTACTGCCTAGATGATTGTCGTGTCGGTTAGGCATACAGCGGACCTGTTCAAGATGCTGATTTGAAGAGTTCATATTACATACCGGATGCGATTCAAGGGGGGAATAGCTAGCAGGGTTGATAACCCACGTAAATAGGATCAAGAAATGGACGGCTCAGACGCCGAGACTGGAGGTCATTTTAAGTCAGCGCGCACGCAAGGGACAGCATGAGAGATGAAAGATGTACGAAACAGAGGGCGAAGCGTGGTCACTCAGGGCAGTTGCAGCGACGGGGCACGTGACGCGGTGTCGCGCTGGTAGACGCGTGTATACGTATGACACGCACAACCGAGCAGGCCCTCAGGCCCACTGCGCCAGCTGGACACAGGGAACCGGGTTAGAGAACTTTGGACTGCAGGAATGGAAAACGAGGCGGGAAGAAGTGACGCGCCGCGCAGTGCACGGTGATGCTATCGAGCAGCTCAGCGTCGTAGACGATCAACGAGCGGAACCTGTCGTCCAAAGTGTCGAAAATGGTGGTCTCATGTATGGGCATGGTAAGATCGCAAAATGAGTCGTCAATGCCAAGAACGACGCGGCGCAGCGTTGGCGCGCGCAAGTAAGACCCCTGCTCCGGCCCGTCCCACGGAAAGCCCACCTGCTCGCGTCCCGCCAGCCGGATCTCCAGGTCCGCGAGATGCGGCGCCTGCGTCTGGACGTCGCAGCACGCCTAGAAATGTATGAGCGGGATTGAGAGAGCCGTCAGACGCTCCGCGCAGAGCACGCGAAACTCGCGGAAGCAGTCGTACGCGTCCCAGAACGCGATCGTCCCGATTTTCCAGCGGACCTCGCCTGCAGTCATGACGATGTCGGCCTCGGAGCCGCCGTACTAGGTGGTGAGTCTGACTGGCAGATTGTGGGACGCGAGGAAGATGGGGATGAGCGCTCGACGTCGCCCGAGCGGAAGAGGTCCAGGCGCAGAATCCGGATGCTCGACCATGGCTGCAGCACGGCGCCGAAATCGGCGGTCTCCAGGAAGACCTCAGGGACACGCAGCGTGATGTGCTTAAGGGTGGGCGGCAAGGGTCCGGGTGGGAGCAGAGTGTCGTCTTGGATGCCGCGAAACTCGACGGTGATCAAGTTCGGAAAGCAGCGGAATAGATGATCGCATTCGACGTCTCGGCGGAGATGGCATACGAGGTGCTGAAGCGACTGGTAGGGCCCAGGCTAGGGTTCTGTGTACAATGCCACGTTTTAAACACGGGTTAAAAAACAGTGTTTTAAACGCTGTTATAAAACAGAGGTCGGAAAACTGGCTGTTTAAAACAAAATACAGTTCAAACGCAGGACCTCTCAGACATGTGTGAGAGGCATGCATTTAGTCCGTGGGCCATATCCTGCCATATTCTAGCAGCCTCCATCGCTGGTACTTGCTGGTAGCATATGAGTTAGCTGCATCTCACATCATGGACAGCTAATCAGTGAAAGGTTCATTCAACCGCAGGAGCTATCTTAGTGCTGTCAGTAACCGATTAGCAAGATCTCACAAGGGAACAGCATTCTTCAAGTGCCCAGACCTGAGAGTGCTGTTGAACCTCTGGTGTAGCAAGTGGCTCATTCTGACCTATATTCTCGCAGATACAAGTTTACAACAGGACATCAAGCATTGAAGTCTAAGTACCAAGCATTGCCTATCAAACCTTGCTGGGATTGGTGATATCTTAGGTTATGAGGAGTTATACCTGGGCAAATTAGAGTGGAAGGTTGTTTTTGTAAGCTTGTCTCGCCTTTTCTAATGTATTACGTAAGCTGTGTTTTTAACACTGTTTTAAACACTTGTTAAATAACGGGTTGGTTAAAAAACATGTTGAGAATAGCTCGGGCATTTTACACAGAACCCTAGCCCAGGCGCGTCGAGGAGCACCATCAACGGCGCGTGGAGCCTGCGTAGGTTTGCAGCGGCGGGGAATACGTACCGGACGCGCAAGACGTCGTTGTCGCTTGGCATCTCCCGGCCAGTGCCGAGGCAGTTCACAGAAACGAGGTTCGGCTAGGGCTCCGTAAGAAAGTCCAGAGACCCGGTGAGTAAGTGGTATATAAACCAGCTCACCCGCCGCTCGGTAAGTAAGTAAGTACATATGTAAGTAACTGTAACTAACTCTGGGGCAATAGCGGCTCTATCTGCGGTACCGGCACCTATTCCCAGCAACCCACGACCTTTCAGGGGTGCCATAGCCCTTTCTTCGCAATAGCACAGAAGGATTAGTGCCTGAGACGCCGGCCAGCAGTCCAAAACACTCTTTGGGTGGCATCGACGTGACCTTCCTTGGATAAATTTCTCACATTTTGTTCAAGTGCGTAAGGTTCCAAGGGACAGCACCTCTCATTCAAATTGATCTCTAGCTCATCCCAGGTCATGTATGCTTCGAAGAAGGGGGAAATAAGTTTCGGTTGCATCGCAGGCTCGGCGGAAACACGTGCAATCTGTCTCAAGTGTGAGTGTAGGAGAAATTTTAATCTGGGACAGCTCAAAGCACCCGCTGACGTCAATTAGAGAGCAAGTATCAGCTAAACTGAACACCCCCTGGACTCCCCTGCACCCAGCTTAGTGAGAGATGCCTTGGAATTGCTTACACTTTCTTACATGGGGTTGCGGAAGCCCCGGTAAGTATCTGTTAATAACTAGTAAGTAACTGGTTTATATACATCAGTTAGTTACTCGACACTTACTTACGGAGCCCTAGTTCGGCAGTGGAACGGTCTCCTGGAACACGCCGCCCGGTCCTTCGTACTACACCAATCTGTGCATATCGGGCATTATGGCGCGCAAGACGTTCAAGGTGTAGTAGTAGCGCGAGTGGCCAGAACGGGGTATCTGTAGGCGGATGGGCAGCGGGCGAGATCGCTCCATCATTTGCTCGAGTCGGTCCAGGGCCACCTGTTCGTCCTCCTGGGAAGAAAAGCGTGCAATGCGGAAGTTCGTCCACAGGCGGCAGTCGGCAAGAGCAACAGCGCGCCATCTGCGCGAAACGTGGCTTGCGCGGACGCGCGTACTGAAATCAGAGACGAGGGGGCATTCTGTCATGCCCTCGACAGGCAGCTGTCGCGCCAGGGATCGCGCATGCCGGCTGTTCCAAGTTTCCGAAAATTCTACGCAGGCACCTTGGACAACCGCGTGTACGGCCGCTATCACTTCTGCAACTTGGAACGTGCTGGTGTAGATTAATAAGTCGCCGCGAGGACAATCAAAGCAAGTCTTAGTCTAGCGCGCACGAGTCCAAGTTTACCGCGCTCGTTCAGAAGACCGTGCCCGGCTTTGTGCAATATCGAGCGGCGGTGTTTTTCGAGATTGCAGCCCATAGCACGCAAAGTCACGATACTATTCGGGTCGTTCAGCAAATAGAAGCGGCTTCAAATAGATTTTCGTTCGCGATGCTGGAGGTGTGGAAAAAAGAGATATAAAGTCCGACCGGCACCAAATGTATGCTTGACGCGGAACACGAACATCGAACGTAGAACCTTGCGCGGAAAGCAGCACTCCCGAGTCCGCTCAGATGTCCTGTGCATATATAGACCTTCCTCTGCTACCCGTCGCGCACAAAGTCGTCGGCGCCGAACTGCCCAGCACAGAGCCACCAGCTGGGGCGGACGCAAAGACTGAAGCAGACCAACTGTGCCATGTGGCGCGCGCGAAGACGGGGCTTCTGCGCCGGAAATGGTGGGAAGCGCCGCGGAACGTCTTGCGGACTCGTGGCCGCAAAACAGAGGCTGAAAATACTTACTGTAACTCTGAGGGTCGACGTGTTTGCAGTATCCGGCGCACGAGGTTCGTGCAATGGCCGCCGCCGGCGGGAAATTTGAGTAAAGCCAGCCGGGACAGCACAAGGTCTTGGGCGCTGCGCGGAGTCTTTTCGCGCGGCACTTTAAAGTTCGAAGCCGTGTTCAGAGCGACAGCGGGATTCGAATTCGGAGAGAGCGAGGCGTGCAGTAGAAGGATCGCGCGGCGCAAATTATTTTTTGCTGGAAGTCGATTGAGATGGCAGCGAGGGAGGTTAGAAGGTCTCGAGAAACAAGCAGCATCAGGAATTTAGACACACTGGCAGGAAATCGGGATGTGGACGCACTGATCATGAATTGAAAAGCCGAGTCGGAGATCCGGGGTTTGGGGTGCAGATCATGGAGGAGGAAGAGGCGCAGAGAGTATTGTAGGGCAAAGGTTGGGATACAGTATAGTAGTAGCTTCAGTTTCACACGTTGGGTCTAGACAGCGCCACGGCGGAGGAGGTCGATGTGCAGCTTCGGGCCAATTGAATACTATAGCGCAGGATACCGATAGAATGCTGCATAAGCAGTGCACCCGCATTCCAAGCGCGGTCGCGGACAGCTTAGGAGTGTGCAGAAGGATGCAAATAGGCGACGATGGCAGGGATCGGAGATATCGGGAGGGTGATCATGAAGCTGCAATTGCGGCGCAAGAACTATGTATGAAGCACTGAGTTAAGTGCGATCCGGGCGTGAGCAGTTCAAAGCGATTCGGGCGTGAGCAGTTCAAGACGATTCGGGCGCGAGCACCTCGCAGCGATTCGGGCGCGAGCACTTCAGAGCGATTCGGGGGTGAGCACTTCAGAGCGATTCGGGCGGGCGTAGTGCATAGTCGGTGTCAAAGGGCAGCAACAGACAGATAGTGGCGAGCTACATAAGTTAACTTAGCAGCCTGAGATATATAGAGCGGGGGTGTGGTTGGCACTGAGGCATTCAGGATCAGAGCACGCGCGGGACTGCGATCTGGAAGGTGCACGAAAATAATAATCGACGGCCGACCTGCTCGTGCCAGTGCGCAGTCGATAGTAGAACATGCCGGGATAGGTATGCGCGCTGTTGTCGCGCTCTTTCCGCACACAAGTGCCGGTTGAGAGTCGGGGTCAGAGCCCGCGAGATCGGCTCAGTACTAGAGCGCAAGAAATGAAATGTGGACTGGCGGCGTCAGCATATGTATGCATGTAGGATGTCCGATGTCTGGCAGAATCATATGTCGCGCCGGAAGGGAAGGCCGCGAATCTACTTCAAGATGTTGTGTAAAGTTGAAGGAGAGGGTGCAGAGCGGATGGATACGCAGTAATTCGGGCTAGCAGACACGGCAGTAACGGTTACGGACGGCGTGGAGTACGATTGAGTGCTGGTCAGCGGCGACAAGGGCGGGAGACGGGGAAGGAAGTCGTGGAATGGAGCGCGGAGACTCGGAAGAATACGGCGAAGATAGAGGCCAGTTGGGAGCAGACGGACGGTGGGCTGTCAACGATGCTGGCAACACGGCGACGGCTAATGTTCCCAGCTGGCCATTGGCAGGCGGATGGAGACAGAAGGCAAGTTGTCGAGACTGATGCTCAGTTGAGCGAGAGTCGCAAGGCCAGATTCAGCAAGAGCGAGTCATCGCAGGCAAGGACGCGAGCACGTATGGTCGTCACCACGCGCTGTTGCATGCTGCCTGATAATAGGGGGGTGTCACAGTAAGTAGTCGGAATCCGTTGAGACCACTGTGACACCCCCTTCATAAATGACGAGGAACCAGCATCCACAGAAGCGACGGCGCCTGGTTTTCGCGAGACGCAGACAAGGACAGCGGACGGCGAATGTTCTCCGTCCGTAGGTAAGTTACGCCAAGGCAGACGAGTGCCACAGCCCGAGTCAGTCGGTCGAGTTATCGAGACTGACAGCGTAAAGCGAGAACCGAGTAAGACCGTGCAGACGGGCCAGGATACAGTACAGTACAGATAAGCACAGCCGTCACCGTCACCGGGTGCCGTTTCCAGAGAGTTGGTTGGCCGCGGGCACCAGCCAGCACCTCGGCGAGAGATTTCTGCGCGCAATACAGAGCGGCAAGGAACATGCAGTGAACGTCACAGCTCCCGAAGATTGTGGCCGGTTAGGCCATGAGCACCGGAAAGCAGATATGGCGTGACCAGAAAGCAGAACCTCCAGCTCTGTCAGTGCAGGGTGGGGTCGGGCGGTACACAATTGGCACCTGCGTATGGCATTCGGCCGGCGTCAGGGTCGCGGGTGAAAGGGACTAGACGAGCGGGCACGCCGCGTACGTAGCCCTCGTGTATTGTCTGCGGCGGTCGGGAATGTATTGTATACTGTACTTATGTCAAATGGGAGCAGACGATGGGACTTGCAAGAACAGAATTGCAATCTTCGAGCAACGCCTGTGAATTTGTGCGCGACTGGATGAACGGATGGACCGTACTGCTAATTGGAAGAGGTGCGCGCGCACGGGTATGGCGATGGGTCAGCAGAAGACCGCGCACGCGCATCTGAGAGCAAGGCGAGCGAAACGGGGTGTCAGGTCTGTGCAGGTATGAGACGGGCACCATTCAAAGAGCAGAGCCATGCAGATGACCTACGGGCAGTTACGAGAGCCCCGACGGCGCTAGCAGGCGCGAGTAGAATCCAGAATGTCATGTCATTATGCTTTGGCGAGGGGGTGCGAATGTCGGCGACCGCGTGAAGACGCGTTGAATCAGCGGTCGAGTGCTGCTGTACGAGGCAGGGCGGAGTAAGCAGGCAGGCAAGAATACAGTCGAGCAAGGTTCCGCCATAACCAGGCGCTGTCGCCGCGAGCAGAAGAGCATCGGCGTCGTGGTCAAAGAGCAACCGCCGGAACACTCGGACCGGGATCGCCCATGCAGCGCGCAGCTGAGCGATCAAGCGCCCATCGAGCCGGAAGTATATGACGCTTGTCCTCCTGCGCTCATCTACTGCTCGAGCTCTCCACTCTCTCGCCCGTGCCCGCACACCCACTCTACGCACCCTGACAATAGCCATGTCGGGCGACGCACATCCCCAGGCGGACATCTCCAAGTCCAAGTTCCACGGCCCCGATGGCTCGTTCCAGCGCGCGCCCTCGTCCTTTCGCAATTTCCTCAAGCCCGAGGAGGCAACGAGCGGGCGGTACCATTTGTATGTGTCCTATGCGTGTCGTACGTTTATTTCATCCAATTTTGCGGCGCGTCTTTGGACGCGATGCTGACGCATTGTAGCCTGGGCGACGCGCGCATTAATCGTGCGCGCGCTCAAAGGGCTGGACGCGCACGTCGGGCTGACGGTCGTCTCCCGCGCATGGGCGCGCACGGCTGGCCGCTGGGCGACGCCGACCCGTTCCCCGGCGCCACCGCCGACCCGCACGAGCGCGCGCAGCATATCAAGGATCTGTATTTGAAGGCTGCGCCGGATTATGAAGGCCGGTACGTCTGGCTCTGGAGGCGAATGGGTGAAATGCTGACGGTGTGTGGAGGTTCACGGTGCCGGTGCTGTGGGACACGCACGCGCGGACGATCGTCAACAACGAGTCGTCCGAGATTATCCGCATCTTCAACTCTGCGTTCAACGATATCCTCGCGCCTGAGAAGGCTGCTGTTGACTTGTACCCCGAGGAGCTGCGCGCGGAGATTGACGCTGTGAATGAGTGGGTTTATAGCGATGTTAACAGTGCGCTCTGCCCATTCCATTCTATTCCGAGTTCTTCGCTGATGAAGGTAGATGGGGTGTACAGATCGGGCTTCGCGGCGACGCAGGAGGCGTACGAGGCTGCTGTCACTAAGCTGTTCGTGGCGCTGGATAGGCTGGAGGGCATGCTTGCCGGCGGGAAGAAGTATCTTGTGGGCGGCCGGTTGACCGAGGCGGATGTCAGGCTCTTCGTCACGCTCGTACGTCCCTCTTCATCTCCATCCACTTCTAAGTTACATGGCGCGCTGACGACGCCACCATGTGTAGATCCGCTTCGACCCGTGTATGTGGGCCATTTCAAGTGCAACATCCGCACGATTCGCGATGGGTATCCTGAGCTTAATAGGTGCGTCGGGCGCGTTATGGGATGGGGTGGGATGGGATGGGATGCTGATGCGGTGTTTGGTGATAGGTGGATGAAGAATTTGTATTGGACCGAGGACGCGTTCAGGAGCACGACGAATTTCGACCATATCAAGACGCATTATTATTGGAGCCATCCGCATGTGCGTGGACTTTCTTCTCCGGCTTGCAGTCCCTTCCTCTCCGTCCTCTCGTTTTTGTCCTTCTGGACCGAGCACTCTGCTCCATTTTCCCGCGAGCTCGCGACATCCCTTCCGCTCGCGCCCTTCCTATTTCCCTACCGCCTCCGTTTCGCTTGCCCCTTCCCGCGAGCGCGTCTGCCCCTCTCGTCCCTTTTCGCGTCCGTGCGGTTACAGTAACGACGCGAGGGCGTGCGCCTTCGTCTACACCGGCGTACTTAGGTTCTTGCTCGTATTCCTGCCCCCTTTTTTAATCCCTTTCACCCCACCCGCGTCGTTCTACTTGTACCCGCGCTCCTGTTCGCCGCGCTGCAGCTCGTCTGTCTGGCAGGTGGACGCGCGTGTCCCCCTGAGCCCTTCGTGCCCCGTGCGCCGTGCCGAGACGCCCCGCTGGTGGGACGCGACGCCGCGGCTGGGTTGAGCGCGGCTCTGGCGTCATTATCATTAGTACGTGCGCAGAGGGAGGGCGGGCGGACGCGTGCGCAGACGGACGACGCGCGTATGCGCGTACGCAGCGCAGACGAAACAGCCGGTGTATGCGAGCGCAGACAGGCGGCGGGCGTATACGAGCGCGGACAGATGGCGCGTCTTTGCTGGCGCAGGGCGACGGCGCGCCTTGTGCTGGCGCAGCTGGACGCGGCGTGCTGTTTGTGGGTGCAGAGGCGCCGGCCGGCGTGTCCTTGCTGGCGCGTTGTTGCTGGCGCCGGCAGGTGGGCGTCGCGCCTGTGGTCGCGCGTTTGCGGGCGCCGACGAGCGGCGTGCGGACGCGAGCGCTGAGCGCAGACGGACGGCGTTCATTGGCATCGCAGACGAAACGGCGCGTCTTTGGCGGACGCGACGGATGGCGTGCCTCTGCGGGCCCAGACTGGCGGCGCGCTTTTGCGGACGCAGACGGAGCGCGCTTTTGTGGGCGCAAGCGGATGGCGGTTCGTGAGCGCAGACAGACGGTGCGCGTATGCTGGAGCAGACGGAGCGCGCTTTTGTGGGCGCAGACGGACGGCGCGAGTTTGCGGGCGCAGACGGACGGCGCGCGCGTACGCGGGCGCGGACAGAGTGCGCGTCATTGCGGGCGCGGACAGACAGCGTTCGCATGCAGGCGCAGAAGGACGGAGCGTCTTCGCGGGCGTTTGTGGACGGCGCGCGTTTGCGGGCGCAGGCAAGCGGGCGTCGCGCCCTCCTGTGCGAACGCACGCGCGCCTGTGTGGGCGCAGGCGGATGGGGGCAGACAGATGTCGTGTCGTACGCTGGCACAGGCGGACGTCGCGCCTTTTCGGAGCTGCAGACGAACGTCGCGCGGACGCGAGCGCACCGACGGGCAGCGCGTCGTTGCGGGAGCAAGCGGACGCCGCGTCTTTGCGGCCGCAGGCAGGCGGACGTCGCGCATTTGCGTGCGCCTTTGCTAGCGCAAACAAATAGCGGTTGTACGCTGGCGCAGGCGGGCAGCGCGCCTTTGCTTGCGCAGCCAGGCGGGCGGCATGCCTTTGCGGGCGCCGACGGGCGGTATGATTTGCGTAGACGGACGGCGTGCGGACGCGAGCGCCGAACGCAGGCGGACGGCGCGTCGTTGCGGGTGCAGACGGGCGGCGCGTCTTTGCGAGCGCTGTCGGGTGGCGCGTCGTTGCGGGCGCACACACACGGCGTGCTATGTGTGGACGCAGATAGACGGCGCGCGTCCGCGAGGGCAGGCGCGCGTTTGCGGGCGCAGACGGGCGGCGCGTCTTTGCCGGCGCAGACAAACGGCGTGGCGCAGACGGACAACGCGCGTGCGTGAGCGCAGACAGACGGCGCGGCTTTGCGAGCGGCGGCGCGCGTTTGCGGATTGCAGACAGACGCAGCCGAAGACAGACGTGTTCGTACGCAGCCGCAGACAGACGCGTCCGTACGCAGCCGCAGACGGACGGCGCGATGATGCGGGCGCAGACGGGACGGACGGCGCGCGTCCGCGAGGGCGGGCGCGCGTTTGCGGGCGCAGACGGGCGAGCGCGTACACCCAGCGCCGGCAGCAGAAGGCGGCTGCACGCGAGCCTAGACGGCGGCGAGTGTGTGCGCAGCGCGCTGGCCGTTTTGCTGTGCGCGCTCTGTGGTCGATGTGCTCGCCGCGAACTCTGGTGCTGCTCGGCTCGACCGGGGCTCGGCGTCGGGTCTGCTTGCAGGTGGTGCTGGCGAGCGTCGAGGCGCATGTCGCGTGCATGTCTGGCTGCGACATTCGCAGGTGGTGATGCACATCGCGTTGGAGTGGAGCTGGGCGCTATTGCGGAGTGTCGCTCGCGCGCGCAGGTGACTGTTGGCTGGCTAGCGGCGACGCGCATGCCGTTGACGCGCATGGAGGTGCAGCGTCGACTCGCACCGGAGCGCGATTGGGATTATGTGATGATGGGCCTGGACTCGCACGCCGCTTGCGGTTGCAGGTCTCGAGGCGCACAGCGGCTGCTCGCATAGTACGCTCGTGGGTGTCGCTCGCGAGCATCCACTTGTATGCCGTTGGCGCGCGGTGGCCAGGCGCACAGGCCGATGGTGAGCGGCGTCGTAGCATGGGCACTACGCTAGCGGGCGCCATACTCGCGTGTCGCTGGAAAGCGACGATTCGCGTGTCGGTGACGAGCGCCCGCATGCTGGTTTTGGACGTCGTTCTGCTGTCTCCACGCCGCATGGCTCGGTGCCGTTCCAACCGCGGTGCGGGTCAGGACGCGCGCGCGAGGCAGGCGTGTGCTGCCGATGCTGGCGCGGGCGTTACAGGCAGATGCTGGGATCGGCCTTCCCGTGCGCACGTATGCGTGCACGGCGGAGCCCGGTCGCGCGTCGTTGTGCAACGCGCGGTCTGCATCGGGGCGGTGGGGCTGCTTTCGTCTCGCAGCGCATCCTGCCGACTCGCTGCTCGCGCGAGCCCTTTTACGGGCGCGCGCGCGTTGCCGTATTGCTCTCTGTGTACTGCCACGTGCCGTGCGGGCCTGTTGTCGTCCTGTGTATTCAGCGCCGCCGTAGGGTCGCGCATCCCGCTCCTGCTGTGCAGCTGGTGGACGTCAACGCGCACGTTGCTGGCGGAGCCGGTTCGCACTCGCTGCGGCGTCCGACGCGCCCGCATCACCCGTGGCTCTACTCTAGTCTTATTCGACTTTCTGTCCTGCGGTCTATGCTGGCGTGGGCGTGGTACTGTATGGTTCGCAGTGGCGTCTCGTGCGCGGTGCACGCTGTGGTGTCTCTTTGTGCCAGCCTGCCATGCGTCTGGCCGTTGTGCTTTCTGCTGTTGTATCTTGGCGTGGAAGTGAGCGAGCTCGCGGGATTCCCATGCGCACTGTGGAGCTCGCTCCGTGCTGTCTGACGCGCGGCCTGCATCCGACGTCGATGCTTTTCACGTCGCTATGGTCCTCCTGGCGCTCCTCGACGGTCGCCTGCTGAGTCCCGGGTCTTGCTCTCCCTTCGTCTTCGCCGTCAGCTAAAATCCCTTCGTATTTCTCTCCTTCGTCCTCGCCTGTTTGCCGTATCACATGCTCACACGCGTTCTGTTCTCCGTAGATTAACCCGACGCGCATCGTCCCCGTTGGACCTGTGCCGCACATCCAGCCGCTCTGAGTCTCAAGAGGAGAAAGAATGTATCGAGATAACCTGCATCAGGAAACCGCGTTTTTCCCTAAAGCGGCATAGGCAAACTCTGTAGAGTTGAGCTCTGATAACCGCTGCCAAGGAGCGTCCGATTCGGGTTCATGCCACCAGATCGACCGTACTAAACATTTTGAGGCACCCGGCGCGTGTCAGCGCCGTACAAAGTCAATCTCAGAGCTGCGAGGGCGATGACAGGGCGCGTTTGGCGCCCCTGTGCGATCAATCGACGCGCCTGCTCGTACTGCTGCGCACTTTCCGCGTTTTCCGCACGCATACCAGGGTGTCTGCACAGACGAGATATGCTTCAGGATACAACCTCTGTATCGTATCTTCTCATGGCCTGCACAGACGCATTACTTCACTTGATATGCTCAATATGTCTTTCCTGATGTGCAAGTAGTTGGGTTCTCTCACTTGGGCCCACTACATGCCTCACAGAGTCCAAACCCTCTAGAGTGCTGAGGAAGGGTGGTAATACATGCATTCCGGGTATAGCGTAGGAAAGTCAAAAGCTCGAAGTGGCAATCGCCGACTGTCGTAGGCTCAGGCCCGTGTTGGGTCGGAGTTCAAGCGTCTCTTGCCCTCCAACCCCCACCATCCCCTCGCGACATATTATGGACTCCGTACCCCTCCTCGCAACTCACGATAGACCTCTACCCTGACGGTGGAGGGCCCCATCGCTGCGTCCTGAATGTGACGCGAGCATCGCCGAATAAGTCCCTCTGTCCATACGGTTCCTCGGCTGAGTATCTCGCAGGCGACGCGACGCGACTTCGAGAGCTTGACGCGGTGAGTATTACATTGATTTGACCTTTCTCAGCGGTATATTGTCCGTCAACAGGAGTCCACTCTGACCGAGATCGGTACGTCGTATCCACACTGCTGTGCGCTGCCGTGCCTGACTCCCGTCCTTGTTCAGAGCCGAATTGCGCACAGAATGTAGGAAACACAGTAAGCATATGATTCTTATTGCTGGAATCCGACCTCACCTCTTTTCGCAGTCTGCGGTGCGCTCTCGTGCCCTGCCGCCGTACGTTCTTTTGTAATTGTTGCAGCTCGCTATCCCCTCTAATATTTTGTTCTGCTCAGAGATATCAGGATGTTCGGCAGTTTCGCATTGTCGACTTCGTCACCACGACGCGGGCCTCGAGGCGGCACCCTGTTTTGTGATTTCCGCTCGCCGCTCCCACCGGGCAGTCCGATCGCGTCCGACAGGCATCTATACTATGTAGACATTACGTTTAATCTATCTCCTAAATACACTTAATTTTCCTTCGAAATATTCTGCGCGGGATCGGCAAGAAATTTGCGGAAACTGAGCGGGAAAGCACCAAAAGAACAGCCAACAGCCCACGCGGCAGGACCTTAGACACTGAATTCAGAGCACTGGAGAGCGAACAATCATATCTCCAGTGCTCACGAGCTCGCTCTGGAGCGATGATATCGCGCAATAAAACGGGGACATGGGTCCTGGGGCGCGGACCGCTATGGAGGCTCCAGTCCGCCCCAGGGAGAAGACACGGTTTCCTGATGTGAAACCAAACTCAAATGTAAACTCTGTTTGTACTACGTCAAGATTGCGAGTGTATGCCGCTCGAAATTTAACTTGATTGACCATATTGAACGTCCGCAAGTACTACCCGAACCCGTTCATCCCGGGGCACGAGATCAGCGGGGAGGTCGTGTCTGGCATCAGCGACTGTGTTGCAGCTCATCGCCGACGTATGTACACTATTTTCAATCTGCTTTCAGTTCCGCTGCTTACGATGGTGATGCCGATCATGCACGGGAAATTGACGTTATACAGTTACGGAACTTGAAAATGTCGGTCGGTAATTTGCTAATATCTCAGGACTAACCCAATCTCACAACATGGTGTATATATGTTTTCTGTAGCTCTCAATGAGCTCTATAAGATGGTGTATTGGTCCGAGCTGAACGGTGTGGCTTTGGAGGGAGAATCAGCATCCGATCAAATGGCCGAAAACTGCTATGTTAATTTCAAGTCCTAGTGCTTAATCGAGGTTTACCTGTCCTTCTACTCATAAATAAAATGTGAGTTTCATATTTGAGCTAAGGGAATCGGTGATCTCAATCTGCTGCCAGTGGCTCCTCTTTCTTGGCTGTTTGAGTGGCTCCTCTTTCTTGGCTGTTTGAGCCTCTCAAACAGCCAAGGACACAGACACATGCTGTTCTATGTGTCTGCAGGTACCCAGGATGTTTTGAAATGCTTAGTTATTTACTTATAAGAGGTTTTGGACCCATGGTCAACCCTCAATGAAGGGTAAGGGCTGGGTATAGAATCCCATGAGTTCAGATTTATTGGGCAGTAGCACCAGATTGAGATCACCGATTCCCTTAGCTCAAATATAAAACTCACATTTTATTTATGAGTAGAATGACAGGTAAACCTCGATTAAGCACTAGGACTTGAAATTAACATAGCAGTTTTCGGCCATTTGATCGGATGCTGATTCTCCCTCCAAAACCACACCGTTCAGCTCGGACCAATACACCATCTTATAGAGCTCATTGAGAGCTACAGAAAACATATATACACCATGTTGTGAGATTGGGTTGGTCCTGAGATATTAGCAAATTACCGACCGACATTTTCAAGTTCCGTAACTGTAGAGGAGGCGCTGCTGGAGAAGGTCAACGACGTTCTGCGCGACCTCCACGCCGGCAAGGTTTCCTCCCGCAAGGTTATCATTTCCGCCCGCTGGAGATGCGCAACAATGATGTTGCTGGATGTGTGCTAGCGGAAAACTTTGTCTATCGATGCCGTGTATTTTCAGAGTAGAAGCAGACGATATTCGCGTCCGAACGAAACGCGGCTGGCGGGACGAAGCGCGTTGCAAGTCGTGGAGAATACACACTGCGAAGCGCTCGTCTTTGATCTAGCTGGCCTGCTCGGCTTATATAGATGATATTTGACTGCGACTAGCTGTCCCACGCGAAAGCCACGCTCGCCATTGTCGGGCTGACTCATGATCAATTGACACGCCGTCTTGCGCTACCCGTTAAAATCCTGGCCGCCCAGCGGAAGAGTAATCAGACGATTGGTAGGATTCGCACGCTGTCAGGCTTTGCGCTAGCAACTGGGACCTGCATTTAATCTCTTTTAAGACAGCAGGCCGGTGCAAATGCGGAAGGCCCAATCTGGCTCTTCCGTCGTGCAGTGCCTGTGCTGTGGCTGATGTTGGTGCAGCAAAGACACTGTAAGGTATCTTAAAGTGCAGCTGCAACCACTTGAGATGTAATGGAAATACAAACATCCAAGCTCTGACCGGCAAAGAGTAAACTTTTGTACCTTGGATTTTGACGCAGAATTTGTTGCCAGAGGCTGCAAAGTCAATCCTCAGGCTGGTGCTACGTGGGAAGTGCTTAAGAGAGCTTCTCGAATGCCTGTCGAAGTGCCATCCCCCCTCCCTCCTAACCATGGCATACCAACTGTTCCAAGCCGTCGCCCGTGTCTTTACTCAAGTGCAGCAATGCATGCTTCCCCACGCACATACTCAGCTCCCACCGGACCACAACCGGTTTGAGGCACTGCGTGCACTGCAAAACGCCGAGTTCAACAACGGCACCGTTGTCTTCTTCGATCCCGACGATGGCGCGTTCAGGCCGTTCCGTGGGTAAGCACGTGTTCTGCTGCTGCTTCTTCTGCATATATCTGACTCCATTCTAGCATTTTTGTTCTCCAGGTCAACGGTCGGTATCGCGAGGTCTCGCCTCGTAGCTACCAGACTCAGTACGATCGGCACCCGGAACTCAAGCGCATCCACTGCCTCTGTGTGGCTGATCCAACACTTTCGCGTGATGCCTCGTACGTCCGGTGGCTCGAAGACATCCAAGGCAACCTATTCGCTGCTTGTCATACCGACAACACAAGATGCGGATGTGGCATGAACGGTCCGTCCCAGTCACTGCGCTCAGTGCAGGCTTTAATGATTAAATACTGTGTGCAGTTCCGCTGATTTACTATCGTCCCCCGCCACCGGGCGAGAAGAACTTCCTCGAACAAGCACCAGTGGATGCGATCATTGTCAAAGGTGAGCGCTAGCATGCGGTAAATTTGCGCTCTCAGAGGTCTGATTCCCCCATCAGAGTTGATGCAGCAGCGCAGCGCATTGCGCTCGTCATCCGTCCGGAGCCGGGCAAGCAGCACATCGTCTCGCAGCTCTGCAATGTCAACATCCTCGGCTCGTGCACCGCGCGCACAGGCGGGTTCATCTTCTCAGGGACGACGGCTCGGACTCCTTGGACTGCACGATGGCGAGCATGGCCCATCCACCCGGAAACGTGCTCGTAGCGCCAGCTTTGACTCCGCCGACTTCGCATCTGACTCTGAGGCTGAAGATGGTACGTGTGTACAATTACTGGGCTCCATACAACGTGTACTCATTTGCATTCTCTGCTAGACGTGCGTACGGACTGTCGCCGCCGCCGTGCTCGCATCACCCAGCTGGTCAACTTGGCGTCTAATCCTAACAAAGGCCTTGATCTGCACGAGTCTACAGAGCTTGCAGGCCTGCTTGCAACTGAGAACTGCGGAACATGTGGCTAACTCTTCCTTCCTGCCGATCTGCGCGCTCACATCATTGCCGCACACCTTTCTTGATCCATCCACTCCCTTACCCACACTCATTTGGACACATCTTCCTCACCCACTCATTCATACACCCTTATTTTGCGCAGCCGGTGCCGCCTGAACACTACTCTCGTCTCATGTACTTCAATTAAACATTTTGTTTAGTTACTCATAATAACACTTCAACTTCGCTTGTAAGAGTTTGCCAGATTCTGATACTCAAGTTACTTAGGAATGGTACATAGAGAAGTCATCGGGCAGAAACTGAGGCCATGGTAATGTAGCTGTAAAAGTAGTAAAGGGATTGGATGGATGTGTAGGTGCGTGCGCGAGATGAAAGGAAGAATGTGTGCCTGGCTCGTCTGATCGTGCACGCTTCGCCGGAGGTTCACTGCGAGCAGCGGAAGACGGAACGGTTATGCAATAGAGCGTGTTGTTTGGGCGCAACGGTGAGACGGGAAGAGTGCCGGACCCGCGTGAGCGCGCGGCCTGAAATGTTGCGGTCTCGGCCTCAAGGTCAGCCTCATAGCTGCGCAGGTATTGCGCTGCTGCTGCAGCTTTTGCGGTGTCACCATGGTTTAGCGCACGCTGAAACGATGCAGCGCTTTCAACGACTCGATTCTGCAAGCCCTTTATGCGAGCGTGAAGCGTGGACATGTTTTCGTCTTGATGGGCGCGCTTCCTCTTTTCACCTCTCACTACATATCATTAGCGCTACATAAAGCGACTAAATGGCGCTTACCGTGACGCTGTATCGCGCGCGCCTGGCGCACTGTGTCCGTGGCAGGTTGATAACGCTTTGAGATGTTTTTGCCGAGGGTGATGTGGGCGCTCTCCTGCTCGCGGACGTCGTGCTGCATTCCCCGCTGTATCCCCCTATCAGCGGCAAGCCTTTACCGTCCCTGTTGACGTCGCGATGGGCCTGCTCAACCCCGTTCGAGTTCGACGCCCCGGCCAGCCAGATGTGCAGCGGAATTTTGCTTAGTGGCTGGTAAAGTGCAGGCAGCGCAAACGGCGAAAGGACCTCCTTATCATAAAGCCAGTCTGTTCAATCCGTGAAAACATGCACATATGGATGAACGAAAACTGCACCGACCTCGAGCTTTCTTGTTGCTATGCCGTATAATATCCTTCGCGCCCTCGAAATCGCGATGTGGCTGCGTCGAAGCAAGACTGTACATTGCATCAAGCACGCGTGGATCGGTGACATCGCCGCTCTGTTTGAGCTTGCGGATGTTGCGTTTGAAGTGCACGATGCAAAGTCGAAAGAACCGGGCGAGATGGTCGTAGGGAGTGAGGTCGCAGATGCGACGGTGAGGCTCGAATGGATCGGGAGTGTACACAAATTGCGCGACCTCAGCGGCAAACATTCCTAAGCCTTGTATAAAATCAGTTCTGGCATCGCCGCTCAAGAAAGACCATGGGCACCTAGAGCTTGGCCTTTGTGTTCGTCGGCCGTCCATATTTCGATGCCTTCGCCATGGATGTGTCGGAACCGAACAGACCAACCAGTATCCGACTCAACGATGCGGAAGATGGCACGGAAGAGTTCCAGATGCGCCTCTGCGGACTGACACTCCGTAAACGCGCGACACAAGGTGACAGCTGCAACAATGTCAATAACAAATGTGTGAGCGGGACATTGGACTACACTGTGAGGTTGCGGTATCCCAGGCCACCATCTCGAACTCCAAGAATCCCTTGACGCGATTGAACGCAATGTCGGTCTGGACACGCTTCTGCTTTGTGATAGCCCGACTTTGTTCAGGTGACATACAGACGATCATGCGGACAGGGTTTGCTCGGCCAGCGACGGGGACAGCCTCCGCAAAGCGGACGTACTGGTGCTCCTTCGGCCCGGCCAACTGCTCTTGGTACATGTGTCTTGCGCCTGTTGGAGCTCATCAGCCAAAATCAACAGGAGTATGAAAGTACCGTCACCATCGAAGTCAGTGCCGCAAGGGTAAGCCGATGTTGCCCGAATCCGATCAATGATGTAGCCTGCATGGTCTTGGTTTCCGAGCGACGGGTGCAGGTCGGACAATGTTGGGTCGCGCGGGTCTGACCACGATAGAGCTGCCCGGAAAGACGACATGAAGCCGCTGTCTTGTACGACGCGCAGCGGCGTTGCATCGGCCAGGCGCCAGTCCATGCAGGATATCAGGGACTTGAAGGCTTCGCGTAACGGCGGGGGAGTCATGGATCTCTCGGGCACAGCATGTGCGTGCGGCCCGATGCACACTACCATAATGTTCGGCTCGGCATACAGGTCGACAGGAACATAGACGCGGAAACGGGACTTGCAAGCGTGGGGCTCGGGGAACATGTTGCCGCGCTCAAGGCCGTCCTCGCCGCGATGCCAATGGGCTAGGAAGACGTCTGATAATCATCTGAGTCCTGATGCGAGAACTCACGACAACGCTGTGCTTGACTGCGGCAGGACTTGACATGGCGACAGGGCAGCAAGGGACCATAGCCCTTCGAAGCAGCCTGCTCCTCATGGCGTCGTATAGAATCTACATCATCGTCGACCAGCGCTTTCAGGTACGGGATGTTGTAGTCCTGTAGGTTATGATAGACGAAATGTGAGCGGTCTGAGGAGCTCCAGTGTTCACATCTGTGCTCCCGTCAGAAAGAAAGGGACGTGAAACGTCGCACTCACCTTATGAACGACTTTCCATTGGCATCCTCACGCAACTGCGGCCTACCGGCGCATATCGGTCGATGCGGCGCGCGACTGTCGCGCGGCTGCGAAGCATGCGGCTCACGAGTTGCATCACCGCTGCCCACGCACGCCCCGTCGCGGATTGAACAAAAGAAGGCCAACGTCTTGCCAAAGACTTCGCGCTCGGCTTCGGTAATGCACTGGTCTTCCTTGCGCGCGCGCTCTTCTCGTAGCGCAGTCTGGCGGCTGGGGGATGTGAAATGGTGATTTTGCAGGGAATCCGTAGCTGCGGCGCCATCTGAAGTGCCAGAGAAGGAACAGGTCCGGACACCAGTGCCTAAAAGCAATAAGATCAAGAGCACACGACTGTACGTTCGGTGATACACTCACAGTCGTACGAGTACACCTTACAGTCAACAGGTCTGCCATCATTGTGGAACAATGCACACTTGGCTTCATGCACACCGTGGTTGCCCCCAAGAGAGTACTGGAAGGAATGGTGAGGCAAAAACGGGCGATCCGGGTCAACAGGAAACCGATGAGCGACGATTTCCTTGTCGGTGGAGCCAGTCTCGGGGTATTCGACGATTGCACCGTACGGATGCTCTACCAAAGCATGCACCTTCGTTTTGTGGTTGATTTTGTGCCGCTTGGCCGCGATTTCGGCCGCGGTGAAGATACTGGCTGCCGGCGGCTCGTACTTGCGCTGACGCACGGCCTCGGCGAGATAGTCACGGAGCGGCGAAGGGCATCGCGGTTCAGCAGCCCTGGTGGACCCCTCTACTGGCCGTGAGGTAGGGCGGGGCTCGGGCGCCTCGATTGAGGGTTGTGTCGGGCAGACTGAACGGGTGTTTGCCAGCGGCGAGAAGAGATCTGCAGGCTGCGACAAGATAGCGCGCATAAGCTGCGCGTTGTTCAAGTCAATGCCAGCGCCAGAAAGCAAGTTTCTTGCAGCATCGACGAGCTGCTCATCGACAGCGGCCAGCGAGCTCATGGATGCGTTTGATGCACACAGAGCGGTGGGCGACGCGACACGACGCGACACAAAACTCGATTGTGATGCGCCCCCGCCTAGCGCGTCGCACCCGGCGGGCGGCAACGCGTCGGATGCGCGGCAGCGCCATGACGAGCTGGGTACAGCGCCGGAGCGGAGGGCAAGGCACGGTAAGCTATTCAAGTTCCGCACCATTACAAATCGGGCGGATCTGACAGCGTGCGAATCCTATCAATCGTCTCCATACTCGCGTTTGATAATGCGGCCTGCTGCGCCTTCCCTAACTTGTATTGACACCGTGTCCCTGCGGGAAATATCCGCTGTCGCAGCGGGGACTGGGAGCACTGCCGCAGATATCAAGCTGCAAGTGGGGTAAATCAAGAGCGATGTGCGGATGAGTTGGTCATTCAGAATTTCAGATCTCAAATCGTGGCGTCGGGGAACAAGAATGTAAACAATGTAAACAAGTCGAAATCAAAGTCCGCCGTCCTCGTTCGTCCCGATGATGTCGAGCGACAGCCAGGCGCTTCGAGGCCTGTTGTTTTCTATCTTTGACAGACAAGCCTCCTGTGTTGCTGAGTATGCATTGCTCCATAGCGGCGGGGTTTTCTGATCATATTTATGGCCGCAGGGCGGACACCATCAAAACTATAACGGCCGACATTCTTGCGCAGGCAACGGCCATTGTTGCCGACATACGCTCTCAATGGAACGCTTCGAACCCGATTTTGATATTTCCGCCCGAGGTTCTCGCCATCTGCTTCTCGTTTCTTCCATTCGAGTCCCGTGTTACCGCTTCACACGTCTCGCGCGCATGGCGGACTGCGGCTCTGGAATCTCCCGCGCTTTGGGCCGACATCAGTCACTGGCGCAGACTTCTGAGCACGCGTCCCACCGGGCTTGAGTGACTTATACTACCATTCATCCACTCGACTGGGGACCCCCTACGACCCTCCCGCCTCCCGCCCGTTCCGGGAAGCTCTCGGATGCCTGCTACACCAGCAGCTGGCCTCGGCCCACTGACGTAGAGCACGGCTTGCCCGTCCCTCGCGTATACAGTATACTGGCGTAGAGCACGACCCGGTCGTTCCTCGCGCTTGCCACCGTAGAGCACGCTGCTAGCGTTCCTCGCGGCCTATAACGTAGAGCACAGCAAGGCTGTTCCTCGCGTTTTTACAGCGTAGAGCACGGTTCGCCGTTCCTCGCGCTTTCGACGCTGAGCACAACTCTTCCTCGCGTCCAACGTAGAGCACGGCCACGCCGTTCCTCGCGTTTATTAACGTAGAGCACGGACCATCCGTTCCTCGCGTTTCCTCCTCGCGCTGCCAGCGTAGAGCACGGGTTACCCGTTCCTCGCGCTCCGGCAACGACGACGTTTCAGCATGATAGTACAAACTTCCAATGTTGCGACTGTGCGTAGCACAGGTCCCCACTTGTGCAATCCATGTCACTTTGGTTTCGAGTGCTGCTGCCGCGCGCCCACACCGTCCGACGTGGCTTTGTTGATTTCCTTATGCGGCAACTATACAGTCCGGAAGTAAATCACCGGATCGAAACCCGATCAGGCGCCAGGTCTCCTGCACGCAGACGCGGGGAAATGGGAGCGAGTAAGTCGGTACACCGTACTGATTCTCATCCAGCGCTGGTCTCACGCCGTCGGACACACCGCTGTCAGCGCTTGGATCCGGCATGCCCTCAACATCGTCGCCGACAACGGCTCTCCTCTCAACTCAAGCCCTCGAGCTGAAGCACTCGAGTTGAGGCGCTTTTCTACCATCCCACCCTCTACTCACATTATTCTGGCATTGGAATGGGGCACCAGAACTTCTCTTTCTCCAGCACCTTTGCCGCTCATGCCAAACCGGTTTGGGAACCACATCTCTGTGTTGCACATGCACAGGACTTGGCCAGCCCGAGTTCACAGCTTTGTATCACAAAGGATAAGATGTGGCACTGTGCCTGTGTTTGCACAAGCGATTGCTGCTATTTCCGATGCCATGAGCGTCCCAGCTCTTACGTTTGAATGCTTCAGGCTCTGATATATTTCCTCCGAGGGAGCCATTTGTCCTAGGAAGTCGGGGAATGCTAAATGTCTCATCATACAATTTATAAAGGCTATTCAGAAGATGCCTAGACTGAGAATGCAGCTTCTGGATGGCGAGAGGAGTCCACCCTCAATGCTTAATGTAACTGGGTTTTGTCCTGGAACACAGCTTGTGCACACCATGCATGGTAGGCAGGGAGTTATGTGACGGTGCAGAGGACTGCACTTTCACTCCTCACAGAGGTTTTACCTGTTCTACCCGCCCAACTTAGAGGGCCAGTGCAGTGGTGGAGGCGGAGTTGTGGGAAGGGAATTTTCCCCAGTTACAGACAAGTTTGGGGGCCAACAACCGCGCAGAAAGGAGGCTGTATAGGGTGGGAGGGTTGGTATTCCGGATTTATGTGCATTTCATGTATATAGGTCCGAAGCGGAGGCAGTCCGGAAAGGGCCCGTCAGCTCCGAATCTACCTACCTACCTACCTACCTGGGATGGCTCAGAGCCCCCATCTTCCACCCTCATAAAGATGGCAGTTAGTCGCGCCGGCACTGTCCCAGTTCGCCTCAGGTATCCTGGCTTTCCGACCCTGGCAGATGAACAAGTCCTGCGTTCCCTCATCCACCGCATCGGATCCCTCACAATCCAACTTAGTGTGAATTCCGGCTTGCTACATAATCCTGCGCCGCTATTGGAATATCTAGTGTATCTCACGCACGTCGCGCACATTCACGAGGACTTTCTCGGTGGCCAAATCGGCAAGCTTAAATCCTTTCACGCACATTACCTGGTACTGTCCTCTACCTGCCTGGCTCTGTCGACAGTTACAGAGCTTCGCGGATCATTTGTCATCCAGGGTCCTGAGGGAAATCTGTTCTCTCTCTGTCCGCGCTTGCAGTCGCTCTCGCTTCTGAATTCGACGAGTGACACTGCACGTCCCCAATTCTTCGAACGTGCACCTTCATCTCTCACCAAACTTGAACTGGAGACTTTCAGTCCCCGCTGCGATCTCCTTCCCGTTTACCGTGCGTGCAACGTCGACAGCCTGCGGGACGTCGTGCTTCGATTTCCGGTCAAGGGCACGGATCGTGACTTGGGCCCATTGCTCGATGGCGTGCTTGACCTCCGTGTAGAAGCAACGTTCTCCCCCGACCTCATCGTTCTCACCGCGATTCTCGCGGGCGGGCGCCGACACACGATCTCAATCGACCGTTTGATAGAGCACCATTACCGCCACCGCAACGCCCGCCGCGCGTTCCCGCCGATCTTCGCGCAGAGCGCGGCGTGTCTGGCGCAGCTCCAGATACTCAGCATCCCCATTACGGTTCTGGCGACGTTCATTGCGGACGCACCGCCGCTTCCCGCGCTCACGGAACTCCGTCTGCATATTGCGTCTGGAATGCGCCTCGAGTTCGGCGGCTGGCCGACCGATAGCTTCCCGTGGGGGCTTCTGCACGCGCTTTCGGACGTCCGCGTGCAGCATGTTGTACTGGACGTCGTCCGCGCCGGAGATCGCGTCGAGGATGATGTGTTTGGAGAGGTGCGCGCTCCGCAGGGAGTTGAACAGCAAAACGCCGGGCCCACAGAGAAGGACGCGCGTGATATGCTCGCTGCACTTGCTTCCTCCTCTATCGGGGATCCGGGACGCTCCTCCATTTCCGTGCGTGGATTTGCAGGAACTGTGGTCGCGAAAGTCGATGTTCCGGCTCGCCTCAAAGCCAGCCTTTCGTTCGACGAGGTTTGAGATGTACCAATAGAGCGGAGCTTGGGAACATGAACGTCGCGTGCTAATATACTAGCTCCCATCCTCGCCTTCGTTCAAAACAAGCTCAGCACTGGACCCGGAATAGTGTGGTGGTCGTGATTTGTTAGAGATTATTCCCTTGACTTTCCGCAAGAATGCAGGACAATAGTTTGAGGGTGGTCGTTGACAAATCTCAGGACCGCCATTCATACTATTCACAGGTTCAAGACATATTGTACTTGATTTTGTAGTGAGTGGCACTGAGATTTGTATTGTGCCACATTCAATGGATTGTCTTTCATTCTTGCAGAAAATCATGCTGGTAATCTCTAACAATTCTCGACCACCACACAATTCCGGGCCCAGTGCAGATCAGAACGGCGATAGTTCGCTTCCGACAGGTAAGACGAAAATCAGATGGTACCCAATGAACAGTACGTTTGGACGCTTGGGGTGTCTGATACGCGCCTTCTCGCCCACTCCCCCGCTTCCAAATTCGGTTCAGCAGTCCTGATACTGACAGCAGGACAGATAGCGGTCCGAGTCGTAAGCCGCGCAGTTGGCTGCCTGTGCATCCTGCTGCAACCAGTTTCGAGCAGGCGTATGTCATTTTCCGTTATGCGTACCCTGGCTCGTTCTCAATGCCTGCGACGTCCCTCGCGGTTGGGATATATGCTGGCATCTATTCCCTGTAAGTTGCATCCTCAATCACGCCGATTTGGCGGCGGCGCCGACTGTCCGCATGACGCGAGTCAGATAGCTGTGAGAACGGCATAGTAGATGATGAGAAGGGATTGTGTGAGTATTTGATGAGTCCCGTGCAACGCTTAAGTACCCTTTGAGAATGGATGAGCCACCGCGGTTTGTCATCTGAGATTTCTGCTGCCGACAGCACCTACATCGGCTCCCAGTGCCCCGGCGCTGTTGATACAGTTTCACCCACCATGGGAACAAAGTCGGTACCAGATTTTCAGACAGTAAATTATACCCCTGCACGGCGCCTATCTTGCTCTACTTCGGCACACAGTTCAACCGTAAAGATATCTAATCAGGCAAACTACGATGAACCCCATCGCGGTTCCCTGAAGGTAAAAGAGGTTGAATTCAGGCTAACTAATAGGGATTGACACGGGAAGCGGGGCGAAGTGAGAGAGGAGAGCGAGCCCGGGTCCCCGTGTAGCTACGCAGAACGGACCGACGCTCAGGGATAACACGCAGCGTCGACTGCGTTATAACACCGTGTCCTAGGCGAGAGCTTCTCAATCCACACCGCCGCGTTGCCACATGCGCGACGTCCAAGCCTACGATACGTGGCGAGCTCAGAATCGCAGATGATAGCCCGGATACCGGAATGTCGTGTCCGGCAACCCTGCGAAGATGGTGCCGACCCAGAGAGTGCACAGTGCCCTGTCAGCACGCGGTGTTGAGTAAAAAGTGCAGTTGCAGTGGTTGCGGTATGGGTGCTTCCCGTAAGCGGGCGCCGACGACCATCTGCAGCGCGCGAAGGACGATGCCGCGGGATGGTGCACGCGCATGCACATCCGAGGCCGGCTGAAGATAATGACGAATTCGAACGCTCGCGCAACTAGCTCAACGACGTCCAAAATCGTGAGGAGATGCAGCAGACGTATCCAAGCCGTAGGGCGCGCGACATCGAACTGGATAATCGCCAGCAAGAGGTCGCGAGTGGCTTAGACAACCAAGCGCGCACATGCGAATCCAGGAGCAGGGAGGTCGCATTCGCGGGCTGCGTCCACTGCGCGCAACACTCGATCCGGAGCGAGAATCAGTAGTCCGTCGGGAAAGAGCGCACGCACAGAATTCAGGAGCAGTCAGCGAGCGCCGAGCGGGCGGCGAGCTGCACATAGTAATTATTTCAAGAGCAGCGTCGTAACCTCACAGGCCACAAAGAACGGTCAAGAGCTGCTAGCTTCACGCGCTTCGCGGGGCGGCCTGCTCTGAGCTGACTGTCACGAGATTGACGCGCTTGGGGATCCAGACAAAGGAAATCGGGGGAATTGTCCGATCAATGACGAGTCCGCGCGTAGTGCGTGATGTGCAGACTGTAGAGGAGTCAGCATGCGCTCGCGGAAGGACACCTCCGGAATGCGCACCCATAACCGTTTTTTATGAGCGGCGCGACATGTTGTCCTGATTTTCATCGCGTCCTAGAATACGCGCAGGGTGGTGCGACGCACATTTTGCGCCAAGTGGCTCCAACAGTGAGCGCACGAGCACGGAGTAGGAAGCGAGCAGTTTGCGGAGTTTCGGCCCGATGCGCATCTTGTCCTCAAATCCAACCGTCGCGCTGCCCGACCGCGAGCTCTGCTTTTTCCTACCCCCAAAGCATATGCCCAAACTGGTGCTGCGAAAAATCCTGGCTGTCACATTCAGGACGCTGCTTTGCAGCTCATCGGGTTAAATTTCGGTCGAGCCGATAGGATTCTGCAGCAACACCCGCCAACTGTGGGCACCCATCGCCGTATAATCATTTGGATGTGATATTTACTGCTGAGGCTCTATTCTTGGCGCGTCTTTTGGTTCATAGCGCTCAGCCCAGCGCGCTCGTAGTGCATTGTCGGCGCTGCTACCTCAGCGACCCACAGCTTCCTATCTCCGATTATCAGGATATACGCGCTAGTCTTGGTATGAACCCTCTACCGACGACATTGCTGCTCCCTTGTCCGACTCTCGTCGACGCAGTGTCCCAAAAGCTCCGTCTGCGCTGCCGTACCCGTTCTGCGCGAGCCCTAATCGCGGGGAGTTACCCCATACTTCGTCCGCTCGTCTTCCCGATACCACGGCGCGTTCGCACGTGGATTATACTGACCCCCGCATCTCAACGGCTCCGCGCTGCCGCCGAGTCAGCACGCCAGGGGGGTTAGCGAATCGCATATGGCTTTTTATAACACGCTGTCAATCACCTTCGGGCTCCCTCTTGTGCTTTCATCCCAGGCATGCAGTTTTAGACTGTGCGAGAACCTATCGCTCCCAAATCGACTACCTTTCAGCTGGGAAAGAAACCCCCTGAGGCAGAGAGCATTTCAATGTGGTAGCGCCAGTTGCGGGATGCGAGGTGGCCACACCTCACAGTCCGCTCGGGTACGATGCGCATGTTTGGGTTTGGCGTTGAGGACCAGAGGTTTGACAGCGGATGATAAGAGCGAAGATGGGACTTCTGCAGAGGCGCATGAGAGACTTACTTAACTACCTTGGAAAATATGCTATGAGGCTCGGCCCGCACAGCGGATAATGTGTAAACAACTCGCTCCAGAGACCGTTATGCAGGAAACTTCGGACCAGCGCCGGGATGCCCGGGCAACTGCTATAAGAGAACTCATCTCAACCGTCAGGTACATGCAGCATCGCAGCACTCCGACGTCCGCTCTCATCATCTGCTATGTCTCCGCTACTCTGTGCATGTATCAAATATGCGAAGAGGTCAAAATTCGCCATCCCGGGCCTCGACGGATATACATAGCACGGCGCACACGTAGATGATAACCATGAGTAACCCTCTGAGTCTTCTACAGAAATACTGCAACAAAACTAGGGGGCTCGACTTCCGGTGTATCAAGTCATTGGTTCTGGGAAGATTGATCCCGTATTCTGGATTGAGTCAACGCATCGAAGCTTGACGCGGGGGATCCGGCAGCAGGACGCTGATGCTGAGAGATCTCAGAAACGCCTCGCTGCAAGCCAATACACAGCTTTTTCGTGCGTGCCATAGAGCTCTACCTTTTGGTGAGCAGAGCACGACATCCAGAGCAGGTAGCACGGCTTTGGTGAGACGTTGAGGACCGGCTCGCTGAATGCTCAGGCTATTTGCGGCACCGTGCTGCAGCGACCTACAGAATCAAGTACAAGCCCGGTCTATTGTATGCAATTGCCCTGAGAATTGACGGCAGTCTCAGTCCAGTATTGGGTGAGCGTTACCCGCACGCTGCGTTTGGCTGGCCATGGTGCGGCGAAGATTCACCGCGTGGCATACTGCATCACGTGAACGGATACTGCTCTGATAAGCAAACGGCCCACGCCGACGGCCTGTTGAGATCCGGACTTAGCCGGACGCGGCTCTCGCACTCATACCTACCTACCTCGGGCCCCCGCGATGCCTACATATCCTTCCTCCCTGGGCGCATGGCGCGACATGGATGTTGAAGGTCCAGCTCGAGCTGCCTGGGAACAGTTTGAGCCTTTTTTCGAGCAGCATGGCTATAAGCTCTTTGTGCAGGACACCGTTGAACGTAGCGCCGTCCCCGGCCGCATGAACGAGTTGGTGCCCGCCGGCGACTGGAGCGCCATTCGTTGCGAAAACGAATACGATCACTTCGCGCCGGAATGTCTCCAGATGAAGCCCAAGCGGTCTATTTTCTTTCTACAGGTAAGTACACGCCCCTCCAACTGAATTGTGCCCGCCTGAACTGGGTACTGTAGACCGGCATTCATGTCGCTGCGCGCTCGCCCAGGAACACCGACGTCGTCATACGTATAATGGCCATCGGGGACGAGGGTCAAGAACACCTCGACATCATGCGAGCGCTCTCCAGGCCGGACGCACGGGTCCCCGAGAATCATACAGTTCCCATGGTGGCCGAGCTGCAGAAGGACGACGTGATTTTTGGAATATTTCCGATGATGTGGCCCCCTAGCATGGAAAGACCCTGGTTCAGAACAGTTCGAGAAGTGTTGGAGGCTTTGGAGCAAGTCCTCGAAGTACGTCGATCACTCTAGCAATTCACACGCCCGACTGATTTTTATCGCTATATCAGGGCTTCACCTACCTACATCAGCAGCTCATTGCTCATCGGGTATGGACCTTGTGTTCTCTTGCTGTTTTCGGTGCTAATTCATTGATGACATTTTAGGATTTCTCACTCTGCGAGGTCTTTATGAATTATGGCCGCGACTGGGAGTTTCGCAGCTGGGGCGGCGGCTGCGTCCGTATACCAGACGAATTTCGCTCACTCTGCCCGGGCCTGCGCTACCTGATCAACGACTTCGAATTGTCAGTCCAGTTCGCGCCCGAGTCGGATTCCAAGACACGTCTTGTCACCGGCATTCCAACGGCGCGTTATGGTGACACGGCTGAAATTTACAACAAGCCGCTCCCACCCGAAGCTCTCCTCGAGACGCCGTATTGCCCGTTCAAGATGGATATATACCAGTTCGGGAAGCATGCTCAAGATGTCTTTGAAGTGCGTGCGAAATTTTGTAATCTAGAGACTACCAACGCTTCCGTTTTAGAACGTCGACGTTGCGGGTCTGCAGGAGATTTTCGTCGCAATGGCAAGCGACAAACCCGAAGACCGACCTACTGCATCAGAGGCTCTTGCTGGACTACGCGCCATCCGTCAGACGGCGTCTGAAGATGCCCTGAATGCGATACCGACCGACCAAATCCGTTGGTTCCGAACCGTCGTGCCGGGCAGGACCTGGTGCATACATTTCTACCTTCTGCGTTTACAATCCAACTGATTCATCCTCTAGTGATTGCCAAGTCTGCACGAATCGGAACATTCCGGGCACTCGTCATGGCATAATCCAGGCGTTCCCGGTTGAAATCATTGTCATCTAGGTTTACCAGATAATTTTTGGAGTCATTCGCACATTGCAGAACATTCATGCTCTAAATCACTGGCGGCGAGCGGGAGTCCCGCCGGCATTTACGTGTGACTTCTTGAAATTCTTCCAGCAGGGCTTCCGCTTCTGGCTCCTAAGAAATGCCCGCCCGCGAACGGTAGACCTATTGTCGGTCGTTGACATCTTGAGATCCCAGAGTCGCGTGGCCCATTCTTCCATCATGGCCATTGGGGCTTGAAGGACATCCGTGGAGGCCTCTCTCGTGCACAGAAGTCCTCGAGCCTTGAGCGAGCTGTGTGTCCGACTAACTTACATACAGAGAAACCATCGATATCAGACAGAGTCCGGTATTTACGTTCGGCTTCTTCAAGCCTTGAAGTTCTTCCAGGGCTTCTGCTTCTGGGTCCTGGTCCAGAACCAGTCTAGACCCAGCAAACGCATGCCGGCTCAAAGGTATAAGTAGCAGATGATGAGAGAGGAGATGGAACTTCACCAGCTCCGCTTGAGAGACTTAAATACCTTCGGGCTGACAGGCTCGTTCCGCACCGTCGATACACAATCACACACTACATTCAATCTTCCCACCAGCTCGCCCAGTGCTGTCACACCAATCTCGTCGTTGGCGATTCTAACGCCCGGTCCTTCAATGCGGAGCACTGGTACGCGACTGGCCTTAGTCTGCACGTGCGCGGAGATGAACCGCGCCAGAGCAGATGGCGAGACAATGCTGCATTTATCGTTGCTTGTCCGATCGGGGTGAGTTCCCCGCTGGAGCATGCAAATGGTATGCAGGCTTGGGGCGTCGAGGACACCACATTCCTCGAACAATGCATCGTCGAGCAGAGTTCCCATGGCGGGATGAAGTGCATGCCCGTATTCGTTCGTCAGCGGCGCGCCGCACAGAATGTTGAAAGTCGTCAATGCGGGCAGGCAACCTCGCGGCAGGAGCAGAGCCGGGCGCGTCTGACGGTGCGACAGCGCAAGCGAGATCGTCAAGCTGGTGAGGCCGCGCAGCCAAGCAGTCTCACCCATCAACTTTCCCACGTTCTCGTCTCTGCTGAGACTTGGCGCCATCTCGGACATACGGCACTCCCGTGCGCCAGCAACGAGAATTGCGTCAAGAAAGTCGTCGTAGTCGATAGTTAGAGAGCGGAGGGACCATGCAGGATCGCCACATGCTTGAAACAGCACTGTCTGGCAGTAGTTGCGTAAACTAAACACGTCGACGCGCGTGTAGCCCTGGGCGACTAGGCTGTCCCACGACAGATAGTTCGGCGAGTCTTCCAACGGATTCACACTGAGCTCCAGAGAATGAACAGGATGAGAGTCAGGAAGCCTCTCAAGATCACGAGTGGCCCTGTAGTTGTCCATGTAGAGGGTGTGTAGGCGCGGAAATAGAGTGAAGATGCGGTCATGAGCAACGCGCAAAGGAGCAATGCGCAGGTTGCGCACGTCTGTGAGCCGGCCCATAACTGGAGGAAGAGGATGTGCACCCCATTCGACCGTTTCGAGCAGCGGTGCAGCACTCAGAAAGCCGACGGGACATCCGCCTCGTATTCAAACGCGGCCGAAGACTTACGCCCATGAGAAACGTCCAACACACGCAACAGCGGAGCCCACCCGGATAAAAGCGCGAACAGCGGGGTATACAGATCTCTGAAAGGACAGACGACGGAGAGTGATCGGACGCGGTGCAGATGCGGTGCAAGGACAGATGCTACTTTAGCAATCGGATATGCACTCGATCCCGTAAATATGAGCGCCAAGTCGAGTGGAGCAGGCCCAGATAGTAACAGCAGTTCGGAAAGCATGGGCAGCGCTTTGGTGCCTTCGGAGCGTAGATCCAGGTCCGTCCACAAGACGGCGCAACGCCTGATAATGAAGCGCCAATGTTGGCACACACAGGCGGCGATAACGCGGTCGCGGACATGCAGAATAGCTGCGATGTTGACCAGAATATCTTCCGGTAGCCTTTGTGCGAGCGCGCGAGGCTGCTCGCTGGCCTTGGCTTCGGGCGATGGCTCGTCGGGAGGATGTTGAACGTCCGACTGTTTCGTAATACCGCAACTGGTCAGCCAATCCTTAAAGGGCCGGTTAAAATGCCATCGTCGACCATCCATGGTGCAAGCGACGAAGAGAGCCGCAACGCTGACAGAGCAAGAGAGCAAGTCCGGAACAAATGATGGATCGGAGCTTCAAAAAGAACAACGCCCAAAGCTGACGTCGGTGAAAAGGCACGAACCTCACTGCGCATCACGTCGACAACGTCAATATTTAATTTAAAAATATACCTGTAAGCTAGATGCGATTAGCGAGAGACTCTTGAGACTCGCGAGTCGCTATGCCTGCAGGTTTGGGAAGGGCCTGCACAATGCGATCATGGCCAAGAGGACATCTCTGGCTCAGGTAAGGTGCATAGTAAAGTACTAGACCAAGACTACGGTCTGCATGCTGAGCCCGATTCTCTAATCGCGCGAAAAATCCTCAAAGTCGTATAAACCTGGATTAGCAGAGCGCAGCGCATATCCAGACATCGTTAGAATGCTGCTCGACGCGAGGCGGAGTTTCGCCGTAGCCAGCACAATGCGACAGAGGCTGCCGTCATTACCACTAAATCTAGAAAGCGCTGCGCCGCAGGCGAATACAGACTCTTCATCAGTACGCTCCGTCGAGCTCGCGCTGAGAACAGTCTTGACGTTTGCGCGAATCCCTCTCAGGAATCACTGCATTCGCGCGAGATGGAGCTGAGCAAGAGTGGGAAGTCATAATGGTGACGTCTATCATGGTTTGCAACATTCAGCGCGTTCCTGCTAGTAGCACGTCAACGGATGAATGTGGACGCGTTGTTCTTCCTATTGCAGCGCGTGGATGGAGTCCGAGGATTAGAATTCATTGTCTCGACCCCGTCATACGCTATGCGCTCGCATGATTTCTGTTGCATCTCACAGATATTCGGGAGCACACCACCTCATTCATACATCGAATACGCCCACGTCATCATATTCCCCGCCCGATGCAACTCCGGCACCGTCAGGCTTTCCACAACGCGGTACTCGATGCCCTCCACGATGTCCGTGAGCGCCTGCATCCCCGCGCCCCGCGTCGGGTCCTCCAAGTGTACGTTCCGCAGAACGAGTCGCAGGCGCCCGCAGCGCAGTCGCGTCGCGACGAACCTGTATATATCGTGCACATCGACACTCAGGATCGGCGCAGCGAAGTCTAGCAGCGCCAGGTTGCGCGTAGGATAGGATATGTGCAGCTCCTCGAGCTTCGGGCAATTCAGGACCGACGGCGCGTCCTCCCACTCGTAGAAGAGCCCTGCGTGCTGCTGCAGCGAGAATTCTGTCATGTGCGTGCTCATGGGCTCGGCAAAGCTGTCGAGCACCACATCGAGCTTCTGCAGACGCGGAAGCGTGAGTTCGGGGAGCTGTAGCGGCCAATGGAGCTCGTGCAGCGCGAAGTGCGTGACGCCAGACATGAGCTCGCCGTCCTGCAACACGAGCTGCGTGATGCGCGTGCCGACCGTCGGGCCCAGCACCCATGTCATACCCGTATCGTATGCGAGTTCCAAGTGGCGCGAGAGGATGGGAAAGTGGATGTACAGCCGAACGCGGCGCAACGAGCGCTTGGGCGCGCTCGCGAGGATGTAGCGCAGCAGATCCTCGTCGGCGAGGTCCATCCAGACTTGTAGCGGTTTTACGCAAGTTACCTGCGTGGTGATCATTGTGGCTGCGTCGAACTTCCCATAGATGTTGAGGAGCCCGAGGTTGTGAGCGGTCACGTGCTGTGCGGTACTGGATACGAGGCTGGTCATGCTGACCTGCAGCTGCTCGAGGTGGGGATACATCTCGATAACGTGCAGGAGGTCGATCTCGAGCTGGCCCAGCGAGAGGACGCGGACCGCGGATAGCGCTGGGAACGGACGCGACATGCGCAACGCGACGCCGCTCAGGCGGACCGCGCGCAGCGCCGGCGCAGCGTGCGCAAATAGCTCGTCGAGAACGTAAATATCCGCATTAGGGATGCGCGGCAAACGATTCAGTCGCAGGGTGAAGTTTTCGAGCATCGGCGCGGGCATTTCCAGCGCGCGCAGAAGCGGCAGGATCAACACGGCCTTGTCGCCGCGCGTGAACTCGAAATCGACGAGGAGAGTCAGAGTCCGTATGTGGTGCATGTGCTGGCGAAGTATGTCGGCCAGGGCATCGCAGGAGTCGGACGCGAAGAGATGCAGAGATAGCGGTGCGGTACCTGACCGCGCGAGGATGCTAGCAGCCGCATCTAGTCCTCCAGGACTCGTAGACCCGCCTTTGAAGTCGCTCCACAGGTTAGGAAATCCCAAAGCCACGATGCGCCAATGGCTGCAGACGCGCGTCGAGCAGATCCGGTCCCGTAACGACAAGTGCAGCAAGATCTGCAGAAAAAGCTCGCGCGGCAGTTGGTTGATCGGCGCCGCATCATTTGAGCTGCGCGAAGAATGCAATAGAGTATCTTTCACTGCTGTATTCAAGGCTTCTGTCGCCTGGCGCAAGGCGTCTGTGCTGTGAATACCTGATCAGCTTGATACAGGCGCAGGATTGGATCTTGTACCGCGCAGCTGTACCTTGCGACTCCATGGACGATTCGCAAGCCCGGAAAACTAGATTCGAAAGCGCAATGCGCGCGTCGGCAGCCAATGGTTCCGGTACGATCGAGGACATGGTGATCATGAACGAGTTGGAACTCCGCTCGCAGCCTGCCTTCAACCACGCGCGCTACGATTTGTACCGACGCTGGCAATGCGCACCGCGTCGCGCGACTTGGCGCATCTATTTCTTCTCAAAATGGCGCAATTTACAACCGTTACTCTGGTATTCTGTCAGCTTTCGGTGTTCAAATCGGGCAGATTGTAGTACTGACTGGCGCGTAGTGTTGAGCTTGAGCTTCCTCACAGCGACGCCGTTGCGCAATGATTGATTTCTCTCACAAGCTGCTTGTCTGCACAGGTCACTAGCGCGAGCTACATAGCCAGCGTACAAGTCTCGTCCGCTACACCTCGCTGCCTATACGCGTTGATTTCGGGTCCTTGCGCTCGCGGGCTACAGATTCTGGTCATCATTGACTTGACTTGCTGCTGTATGATTGCTTCTAATAGCTCTACACTCGGGATGCGATTCTTTGCCCTCTGTGGAACTGGCGCTCTCAATGGCTTCTCTTCTGTCTCCCACGTTTGTGCTGCTACTGTTCATCCTTCATCGTGCTGCATAGGCGTTTAATATGCTCGCGCTGAGCCAGCATACCGCGAGCTACGACGTCGAGGCCGAAATGGCCTGTATTTTGTCGCCAAAGTCTCTCTCGCCCGCGCTATCCTCTCCTCCCCTCGCGGCCGCTGCACCTGTTTATCGCACACCAACGATTTTTCCACGTTCCCTTACCATGTCCTCTCGTCGATACCCGCATCTTTCTTGCGCAGGTCAGCGCATGACTTCCCGATTGCTGCGCCGTACGCAGCGTCGTCCTGTGCCATATTCATATCTTCAAGTTCCTAAGCCTCGCTCAAATTGAGCGCGGCTCGCTCTTCTTTCCGTCCATTTCCCCGTGCCCGCCCCGTCCGTCCGTCCAGGCTGCCCACCGCGCAGCAACATATCGTCGTCGTTTTGCTTTATTTCGGTCCGCCTGTTACTGGGGCCCGGGGTCCACGCTCGAGTCCTGTCGCCTTGCTTTTTCGATCTCTGGTCGTGCGCGGGAGACTGTGCATATCCTGCTCGCGCTTTGCTCGCGGAGCGCAGAGTGCCGTCCGTTCGCTCTGGATTGTTCCATGCCCGCGCTGCCGTGTGATATCCTATTCTGCGCCGCCGCCCACGTTGAAACAACGTACTCGCGCGTCCGGGCCGCCCGTCTGTTGCTGCGACGACCATCTTTATTGGTGCTCTCCTGTTGACGTCCGGGCGTATTCTTCGTCGTGCGTGCGGGCACCAGCATTGTACTCGCACGTCGCTCACGCATCTCGCGAGATTCAGCACTCGTCCCTTCTGCGGTGCGGAACAACGACTCCCGTAGCCTCGCCCGCTCTACCGGACACACGTGCAAGTTGTTATCCACGTCCCTGCTCGAGTCAGCGCGCGTTCGTACGCCAAGTCGTGCGCCCTGCCACGAAGTCTCGTGCCAACCAAGTCTCGTGCCAACCAACGGACCCTTTCTTGCCCCAGTTCTCCTTCGCTCGCCGCGCCGAGTCTGAAATTCATGCTCGATCCCGCGCTAATGAATCCCTCCCCGACTTTCAGTGTCACTCGTCGCATCGGAGTCAGCATCAGCCCGAGCAACGCCTACGACGAACGAATCGCAGCGTACGAAGTCTATGTGTCTCGCGCCGCGGTCCCCTACTAGTATCGCAAGCACGATGCCTTTATGGGCATGTGGAAAGACGTACCGTTCGCGATGGCTACTTTACTGGTACTAAACCGGGCATATGCAACGAATTTTGCATTCGGGACGACTGAACAAGAGCGTGGACTCTCCTGCCAGTGCACGCCATTGCGTGGAACCTGTCCCTGCCAAAGGTAAACGGGGCGTCTTTGCCTCGAGGCCGGTTTGCGACCTTGAACTTGAGCGGCAGTGTCACCCGTCTGCCTTTCTTCTGAAATATCGAGCGGGATAAATCTACTTACAGTTGCTGCGCGGTATCAGAATAGGCTTATGATCACTTTTGGATTAATATGGAGCCCTGCGAGACGCGACAATTGTATCGGATATACAACTCTCTGGCTCTGGCCCCGGCGTCACATTCATTCAGAAATGCGCGTGTCGAATGAGAGCATATACAAGCATTGCGCGGCACTCTGTTGTGTTTCCTGAGTCGTCCCGGGGCGCGGAGCTGGAGTTCTAGGTGTGAGGGTTCAGGGCGTGAAAACGGAATAAGCGAGGGTGTATGGTGCAGACATCAGACTGCACACGAGCAGAGAGGACGGATCTTCCTGCGATGCGGCGAGGAAACGTTGGGCAGGGTTCAGCGCCCGGGCTGAAGAACGGCGAGAAACCGACGCTGCGCGGTCGACTGGATGCGCAACACCGCCAGACGCACGTCGGCCACCGTTTCGCGAGTCTGAAATATACATGCACCGGAGCAGTATGGAGTCGAGTTGGCGACGTGTTGGCGGATGCAGGGAAGCCGGCGCCTCATTCAACGCACGTTCGGTCCCCTGATATATTGTAGGTATCTTTTGCTGCGTAGCGGCGGAAATGCTGGAATGCGGCGTGTTGGCAGTGAACGCGCGATTGTGACTCGACTCGAAGCCAAGGAACTTCAGTCGAGTATGAGTGTCGTAATAGCACTTTTTACGCACTAAGTATCATCGCCATTCGATGTGCAGCCTGAGGCAGAAAGACGTCATTGGAAAAGAACCCGACGAACCGGGCATTCTTCCAGTCGCGGAGTGTGCGAGACAAGTAGGCGGTAGTTTGATGCTTCCAAGTCTTGCTGGCGGCGCGGAGGTTCAGTCGACTCAGTAGATGGCGAAACGCGTCCCTGTCCGGGCGCGCACAATAAACCGGGGATTTATCAAGAGTCGGGGCGCTCGAAGCCTGACAGGCTTGAGTGAAGTGATGTGAAGGGAAACTGCGGCGTAGGGAGCACACGTCGGCTCGGGACATGATACTGTATCGATGAGCGCGTGCTTCGCATGCAGAGTAGAGTCGCTGGAGCACGAGAGCGAGATGGACTCGGATTACGCTGCGCGCGACGGGACTCGGGCCTGCAGGCCAGGCATTGCATCTCACAGATTCGGAGATGTGCACTGTGCGGGGAGCGGGAAGTGTATAGCATTGGCGATACTGTACATGGGAGTTCTGTGAGAGCCAAACGCGGCGAAGTATTAAGGGCCGCGGGAAGTCGAACCGTGAGCGCAGGCGGATGGCGATAAGTGAGCGCGAAGAAGCCACCGAGCAGTACATATCGCGACACCATCTGAAGCAGCACCCGGGGCGAAGCAGGCAGCCGCTCCCGGTCGAAGGAACACGAATCGGGCGAGGCAGGGTACGCCGTGATGTACGGGCTGAGCTCTCGCCCCGTCAAGCAGATGCGGGTTGAGCTCTTGTCGCGCCACGACGAGGAAATGGCGAGGACGGGATTGGACAGATCTGTTTTGGGCCGGACGCGGATGCGCGGGATCGACAAGGATTAGGATGGAGCGGGTGCCTTGGCGACGGTGATGGTGGCGAGCGCAACGCGGATAGAGTATCCTAGGGGCTGTGCAGGGCGCGTTCGACGTCGCGCTGGGCGGTGTGCACCGTGACAAGCAGACGGAAATAAGTTGAGGACATACACGGCCACCCAGCCGATTACCGGATTTCGCTGAGATGGCCATGTTCCGGAATCCTGATGCAATCCTAGTGAAATCCCGTAGCCGCTGTGCTTACCGAAATTCCACAATCCGCCTTACGCAAAACCCATGAGAAGAATTTGCCTCCGCCTCGTTAACACCGAGGCACCGCTGGTCCCATTCCAGCCAGGATGTCAGGATATATACATTGCAGACAGATTTAAGAAACAATTATGAGTTTATTACTGAGGTAAAGACTCTAGTCATCGGGCGCGGGGGAGGGATGGTTGTCGTCATCTACCAGACTTTACACGCAAAACAGAGGAGCATCTAGGCATGCTTAAGAGCAGTGGGCAATGCAATCCGGGTCATGCATGAGGGAGTGCGCCTTATACGGTGCGAGTGGCTGGACGCGAAGGGACACGTTAGCACCGGAAGCGCCACGTCAGCGCTCCTCAACGGCACTCAACGAAAGTCGTGGGGGCAAACATCAACTACATGAGAGCGTAAGCGGGTGGTAGAGTGAAAGACGCGGGAAGGGGGGGGCTAGGTAAGGGGAGGGGGATGCCTTTGTGTCTGGCGGACACGTAGGACTTGGCCGGAGAGAGAGCTTGCCGTCGGAGCTTGAAGTGGCCGAACTGGTCTTCTCAACCGGCGACGGCGTTGGGGACCGAAACCGCCGCACGGATCATCCGGCAGGTTTCGTGCACGGGCAACCTGTGAAATCCACTCGAAATTTCTCGTAATTCCTGCGGCTACAGGAATTCGGTGCAATCCCACCAGGAATCTGGCCATCCATTGTGTCAGGTTTCCCGTATTCGCCCAAATTAAAGCTTTTCCCATAATCGGCTGGGTGGCCGTGTAGGCGGAAATAGCGGAGTTTTTTTTATGTGTTGTGGGGTTGTGACCGGGATTGCAGCGGGATGAGCGCCGGTTACGGTGAGGCGGTGCTCGCATGGCCGCGCCCGGGCAAACTCTAACCTCGACCGCCTCGACGCGGCTGCCGGTCGATGAAGGACACGACGAAGCGCAGCCCGACGTCCGACTCGGCCCCGAGCAGGCGCAAGGAGAAGCACGTCAGTCGGCGTGTAATGGCTGTCGTAGACGGTGCGCTCGTGCCCTTTGCTGCTGACGCTGACGATGACGGGGTACAGGAAGAGCAAATGCGACGGCGTGCAGCCTGTATGCGGCACCTGCGCTGCGCAGAAACACGAGGTGCGTAACGCTGGTGGTCGCTGTTCGGGCCGGAGTGACCGATGAGTGCAGTGCTCGTGGACGACGGAGGAGGACGGGCGGCGGCCGGCGACGAAGGCCCAGGTGGACGCGATGGGGATGGAGATCCGCACCCTCAAAGACGAGCGCGACCGCCAGAGCGCCCAGATCGACCGTCTGCGCGACCGCCTGCGCGCGCTCGGCCACGACCCCGACGCCGCCACCCCGCCGCCGCTCTCCATCACCATCCCCCACACCCACTCCCACCAGCGCGCGCACAGTGAGGGCGGCGCCGGCCCGCAGTACCTCGGCATCCCGAGCCCCATCTCGTTCGGCGCCCACTCGCCCGTGAGCGTCGCCTCGTCGCTGCCCTCGCCCATGCCCGCCGGCTCGCAGTTCCTCACCGTCCCCGGATTCGGGCCCTCGCGCGGCCCGAGCCCGAGCCCCGAGCCCAGCGTGTACGGCTCCAGCACGGACGACGACGAGCCGCGCAGCGCGAGCGTGCTGAGTGACAGCGACAACGACGCGCCCATGGCGCCCTTTGTCGCCACGCGCAAAAGGCTGTTTACGTTCGGCGAGGGCGCGGACGAGGACGTCATCGCGCTTACGGGATCGAGCCCGCTCGCGCTCAGCTGTTCGCCGCCGCGCACCCCTGCGCGCTCGCGCGCGTCCAGCTTCCGCTCGGACGCCGGCGCTGGTGCCAGCGGGTTGGGCGCGTTCCGCTTCCCGCCGTCGCCCGCTGCGTCCTCGCCCAGCTCGCCGCCGCATCCGCACGCGCACCAGCACCAGCCGCAGCCAGAACCGGAGCACGACGAGCACTGCCCGTGCGACTGGGCGCAGCACCTCCCGCCCGCCGTCGCCGCGGCGCTCCCGCGCGCGGAGCACGACGCGCTGCTCGCGGACTACTTCGCGCACGTCGCCGCGTGGGGCCTGCGCGTCGTCCCGCGCCTCTTCTTGCGCGACATGCGCGCCTGCCTCTCCCAACACTCCCCGTCCCCCTCGCCGCAATGGAAACACTACTCCCCCGCGCTGCACAACGCCGTCCTGGCCGACGCCGCCCAGCTCGCCGCGCCCGCCTCGGTCCTCGCCAACGCCGAGACGCGCGACACCCTCGCAAGACACGCGCGCGACCTCGCAGAGGCCGAGTGCGCAGGCCGCGCCGTCATCCCCGCCGTCGCGGCGCTCGCCGTGCTTGCGCAGTACCATCTTGCCCGTGAGCGCGGCGCACGGCTGGCGTTTGCGGTGCTTGGCATGGCCGTGCGCGTTGCGCTCAGTGCGGGCTTGAATATTGATGCGAGGGATGTGGTGGTGGATGATCAGGCCAGATGGGATCGCGAGTGGTGCTATTGGAGTCTTTTTGTGCAGGTAGGTGCGCGCTCTTTGCTTTTCTTCTTACGTTTTCGATATCCCCATGCTCGCTCCGCGCTCCGCGCACGCTCCCCACGCGCTGTCACACTCCTAATCCTTCATCCGCTCCTGCCCTCTTCCCAGCGTACCTGCCGAACGCTCGCCCGCCCTGTCATTCCACTTGTTGTGCCGGTCGCGTCTGCCCACTCGCGCGCACGCTAGGCCTGTCGCGCTGGTCTATCTCCGCGCCCGGGCACTCGCGCCTATCTGGGCAAGAGACGAGGCTATTGTCACTGCGCGCTCCTCGCTGCCGCCCTGCCGCCAGCCTGCCCCCGTCTTGCATGCTACGCCGCCGTCCAGTCTTCGTCGCTCCATTCTGCGCCCCAGCTTGTCCTCACTCTGCTTTCTCGCGTCGTGTCCCGCCCGTTCTGCGCCATATCCGTTCGCGCGTACCGTGCCGCGGCGGCGATTTGTCCAGGCTGCTGCGGTGCGTACGCTGTCCTTGCACGACATCTGCGCCCAGCGCGCACGCTGTGGGGACTGCTCCAGCTCACGCGTGCTGCGCGCTAGGATGGCCGGCGAGGTCAGCTCTCTTCGCGCGCGATACAGCACCACGCGCGCGCTGTACACGCTCGTCAGAACGGCTAGCATTGCGTGCGCGCCATCCCTGCTGGGCCGTTCTGCAGCTCCGCGCGTCGCGGTGCCTTGGCACGGACGGCAAGGCTGCCCTCCATTCGCACGCGCTCTTCTTCGCCCCGCCGAGTTCGCTGCGGCCTGCACTGCGCGCTCGCACTCGACGTCTGCGCGGGCTGCGCAGTCTCCGTCCTTGCGCGCGCTGTCCCCCCGCGCTCTGCGTTCGTCTGAGCATCGACGAGGATGCCGTCCGCGCGCGCACGACGCTCTAGTGCAGGCTGTAGCCTCACGCCCGCTATTACAGCTCGCCAGGGCGGCTGGCGTCTGCGCGCGCGCGCCATCCAGCTGCTGCGCGCCGTGGTCCGTCTTGTCTGCACGAGTAGCGCCACTGCCGTCCGCGCGCGCGCTACGTTTCCTTTCGTTTACTGTCAACGTATCCCATTCTAAGCGCCCCGCTTCCTCACTCCCACTCTTGTCCTCTTTCTGGCGTACCCATCGCCCCGCTCGCTTGCCCTTCCTGTCATTCCACCTGTCGCGCCGGTCGCGTCTGCCCGCGCATGTCCCTCTCCTGCGCCGCAGCTGCAAGAGGCGAGGCTGCCGTCCTTGCCCATCCGCCTGCCGCGTTGCTGCTACCTCGCACGATACGCCGCACCCCCGTCCCATCTCTGCCGCTGCATCTTGCGCCCGCACCAGCTTGTTCTCCTTGCCACTCCAATTTCCCGCGCACGCCCATTCTGCATCATATCCATCCGCGCGCGCCGTGGCTCGGGTCTTCCAGGCTGCAGCGGCGCGTGTGCCGCTCTAGGACGGTGACTGCATCTGCGCGCTCTCTCTCTGCGCTCGTCACGGCCGGGCGCGCGCGGTGTTCTGCAGCTGCTCCATTCTCCGCGCCGAGCTCTGTGCGCCGGGATGAGGCCCTTCGTGCGCGCGTGCTTTGTCGCCCCGCGCGTTCCGCTCCATTCTCGTAGTGCCGCGCTCGCACTGTTCGTTTTGACGGGCTGGGCAGTTGCCGTCCTCGCGCGATATCCCTACAGCGCTCTGCAGCGTCTGCGCTCCGCATTCGTCTGAGCGTCGGCGAGGTTGCCATCTGCGCGCACCTTGCTTGCCCCGCTGGCATCGCGCCGGATGTACGTTCGCGCGCGCTGGTATAGCTCGTCTGGGCGGCTGGCGTGTGCGCGAGCGGCGTCCCTTCGCCGCTCTGCCATACCAAGCGCGTCAGCGCGTCTGGACGGGCGGCGACCCTCCCTGCGCGCGCGCTCGTCCTTGCCCTGCCGGTTCTGCAGCTCCACCACACTGCGCGCGCGCTCGGGCGGGCTACGCAATCTCTGTCCTTGCGCGCGCCGTCCCTGCCGCGCTCTGCTGCGTCTGCGCTTACGCGCGCGCATCATGCCGAAGCCGCTGGCCGGCTGCACCTTCACGCGCGCTGGTACAGCTTCTCAGAGCGACTGGTGGTTGTGCGCGCGGGGCGATCCGGCGCATCTGGACGAGCAGCACTGCTGGCGTCGCGCTATGCTGCTCTGCCTGTCCTCATCGCGCTTCCCTGACTCGGGCGCACGGGCGTCGTGCTTGGTCTCTCGAGCATCGAACCATTCGTCCATCCCGCGCTTTCTCCTTCAGGCTAGTGCCTGTTGGCGCAACGCTCGCACAATGCCTGTGGGTGCATCGCTCGCAGCTGCCTGCTAGCTGTTGAAGATCATTCCTTCTCTTCCTCAGTTCATATTCACATTTTTCTTCCTCCTTTGCGCCTTCCCAAACCTTATGCTGACGCCTTGCACTCGTCTAGGATGTCGACATCTCGTTACACGTGGGCCAAGAGCTGACGATGCCGCTCCCGCGCTTCGACGCGCGCAACCTGGCGGCGTCGCCCGCGCTGGCGTCCGCGGCGCCGGGCGAGGCGCACCTCGTGGGCGAGACGTTCGTGCACGCGTGCGCGCTGATGGCCATCGCCGCGCAGGTCATGCAACTGCTCGCGCGCACGGAGCCGCCGCCCGCGTCGGGCGTCAGCGCGCTGCAGACTGAGCTCGCAAGATGGCATGCGGATCTGCCGGACGCGCTGCAGATACATCGCGCGAGCACGAGCTCGGCGCCGCCCCATGTTCTCGTTATGCATATGGCGCTTAATTGGATTACGATTCTGTTGCATCGGCCGTTCTATGCGGGGAATGCGGCAAGGGATGAGTCGCGCAAGGTGCGCTGTTTCGTTTTAATCCGATGTATCTGTGACGTTGACGCGGGCTCGCGATGCAGTTCCTCGACGACGCGTGCACAAAGCTCTTGCGGACGCTCGGCACGTTCGAGCGGCTGTACGGCTTCCGCGCGGCGCCCCTGGCGCTGGTTCAAATTGCCTTCGTCGGTGGCGCCGCGGCGTTACTACGCGCTGAGGGTTTGCACGCGGGCGCGAACAAACGGCGCCAAGAAGCTATCGCGCTCGCGCATCAAGCACGCGACGCGCTGCGCGCCATGAGCGTCGGCGCGGGGTGCGCGCGCGGGTACGCCGACGCGCTCGAGCGGCGCGCGGGCGTCGTCGCGAGCCACGTGCACGTGCAGTCGCACTCGCGCACGAGCAGCGTCGCGTCGCCCGTGCGCAATACGACGGCGTCCTCGTCGGGCTCCATCACGACGCCGCCCATGCTCGGCCACGCGCACTCGCACTCCGTGCCCGCCGTCGTCGTCCAGGACGCGAACAACGGCGCGGCGCTCGCCGTCGCGCCGCCGCCCGCCGCGCTCGACCCGCTGTTCAACCCGTTTGGCGGGCCGGGCGACTTGTGGGCCTTCCAGCCGTTCGACCTCGCCGGTGGTGGAGACCCGATGCTCGGTGTGCAACCGCCGCATGGTGGAGACATGCCGATGCCGATGCTGGGCTTGTCTGCGAATCCGGATGCGGGCGCGGGCGTCGCGCTGTTCGGGGCGGGCGGCGGGCATGATGTGTTCATGCAGCAGCAGCAGCCGGACGACGGGGGCGCGCTGTTCTTGCAGGCGGCGCGTTCGCATACACACGGGCAGGACCAGCATGATCCGTTCTTGCAGCAGCCGCAGCAGGAGCAGCGTGATGTCTTCCTCCAGCACCATCATCAGCAGCAGCAACAGCCGTGGCCGTGGCCGCCTCAGCAGCAATAACACGTCGTGTGGTCTTGGTGCGCGTGCGGTTTCGGTCGTGGCTTGTACTGTAGTTCTTGGGTTCTGGTCCGCGCTTAGAGATTCGTGATTCGTGCTTCGTGCTTCTTGGTTTGGTATGGTGAGTGGTACAGTAGGATATAATGGCAGGGTTCGGTGGTGGCCTCAGAATTGTTTCCATACGATTGTTTTTCCGCCTGGTTCGCTCTTGTCCTTGGAGTTAATTGTAGCACGTTGACTCAGGGCTGGAGCGTGCGCATGTGTAGGAAATGCAATTGCTCGAGACTCCCTAGATACAGAGAGCCGGTTAACGAGACAGAGACTTGGCGCTATGGAAGGCATGTAACGAAGCGAGCATGACAAAATCACTGCGCGAGTGTCAGGAGCGAGTCAAAATACGCGTAGGTGATCTGCGGCTCGGTCAATTGGCGGGATGCAACCTCTGAAGGTTGGCCTGGCTCTGAGTACCCCAGATTCTGAGCGTAGGCCATCCAATCGAGGAACTGCGCGTCATGGACGTTGCCGGTGGTGGCGACCGCGGGAAGCGTAAAGTTGAAGAACCCGGTCGCCTCGGGCTGCGCGTTGCCCGTGTCAAAGAGAGGCTCTTCGCCGGCTGCGGAGGTGAATCAGTCTGCGAGTCGCTGCTGTCGACTCGCTGCCAGAAAATGAGCTGAACGGCAAGTCGCTGTCGATGAAGGACTCACCTCCGATGCTGCAACGTCCTGCGCCTCAGCTGCCGGCGGGCGCGCTTTTAGGGCCGCTATTTCTGCCTCTAGCTGGGAGACGTAGGTGCGGTAGTGAGTACAGAGCTTGCATTCGCGTCCGCGCGCGGTTCGGCGGTCTTGGTCGACCGTGTACATGCACTACGAGTCGCGTCGAACATGGTCAACCAACATCCCAAGCTAGTGTATCAAGTGAAACGGCGTACCAGCTTGCCGCTCTTAGAGCAGCGGGAACAGGGCTGCCCGCCGTCGCACTTCGTCTTTCTGCGCCTACGTCAGCCGCCGTTGCTATCTTCAACTACGATGCCGAGACGGGCTCACTTGTCGCGACAGCTTGTGCAGGCGCTGGGGATGTGGCTGTTGTTCCTCGCCGTGCGCTCTACGAGAGTGCTCTTGGTGTGCGATGGCATAGGAGCTCAGAGGATGCGGGAGGCGGTGGAAAAACGGAAGAGGCTGAGCGGCGGCGTGTCGAACCTCCGATCCTTGCCGCGGTGCAACGGGTAACTTACTGTTCGACGGCGATCAAATTTATGACATGTCCCAGCAATCGAACCTCCCGAACTCATCTTCATCGTGCTGTACATATAACCACTTCTTTACTAGTGATACCACTGGCTGTCCGTCGCCGGGCCTTTGCCTACACCACAGATACCGCAACAACACTCCCAACGTTCGCTAACAACTGGTCAGTCCATGAGCCTCAGATCTCGCAGTCTCGGACTGTGAGGGACACCAGTGTCTCAAAAGATGTCTCAGCAATCAATTCACTTGCAGAATACACATTGCTGTGGATTGAATGATATTTCTTGTTCCAGATCTTCGCAGAGCTTGTTGAGCTGCGGGTAGGAAGCCAAGGTCGCTAACGGAGTTCGAAAGCGCGAAGCAGGCTTGACCTCCGACAGCGCCGTTCACTTGCCGCCCATCGCTCGCGCGCTCGAGCTGAGGCGCTGAATCCATCCCCCGAAACAATCACTGCCTTTGAATGCAGCACAGAACGTGCAGGCGACGCACCGAGCGGTCTGGCTTCGGGCTTGCACGTTGTAAGTCTTAGCTGAAAGCTGGTAGACTTGCGTTGAGAATCTGAATTCTCTCGGGTGTGTTCACTCTTGAAACTTGAGTAACACAAGTATTCCGGTAGAATTAGACCGGGCTTTCCTACGACGAAAGCCCAGCTTTAAATACAAGTGCGAGTCTTGATTACCTAATCAAGACACGATCGGAACACGGTGGGGATACGGTGTAAGCCACGTTGGGACACGCGCGTGGAGTCTGTCGCTATTTCCGCTTAGTGAGTATCCGGACGTTCTTACCCGCTAATCCAGTGTATAAAAGAATCAGTACAGAAAGTAAATACAGACGAGCGGGGCTCAGTATGAATAGGAAGCGTGCAACTTGACAAGGTGAGCTCAAATTATTACACACGCCCTCCGCGACTTGGATCGCAAGTCGCAACGAATTAAATAGTTCTCGCGATCAGATTCAAGCGATTCCAAGGCCCACGTTCGTGGCGTCGCCAAGGCGGATCCCCGAGATTCCATCTGCAACCGATTGCGCGGCGTCTTCAGGAGCCGGACCGGAGGTCGGGCGCTCGTTCATGTTTATCGGCGCGCCCTCCTTCTCAGCTCCTGCCATCTCCATGGCCACGTCTGAAGACGCTCCAGGCGTCTGCGCCCTGGCCGCGGACCCGTTCCACTGGGCAGGCATGTAGACCAGGACATCGCGCTGACCAACTCGGACGGTCTTCAGATCTTCAGGCCTGATGATCTGAAGTTCTTCGTAATTGTCGCGAGCAGCGGCGAGTTCGGCCTCTAGGTTCGACGATGACGGTGCCGAATGCGTGCTCCCGACAGCGGGCTGGGTTGGTGCAGCAGCCGAACTAGGTAAGCCAGTACCTAAGTGCTCGTTCGAGGCTGGCATGTTGACAAATCCGTCCCAGAACTGCTGGAATCCGCGCGAGACGCTGGCAGGCTGGAAGCCAGGGCGACGATCGGTCCTACGCCAGGGACCTCCCGACTGCGACGGGCGAGATCTACGAAGGTGCGTTTGATAAGGTCTATAACATGGTCGATGAACGTACGGAGGCCGTGTGGGCGCCCTGGGCGACGCAACTCGGTTCGCGCGGGGCTCCGTTGGAGTCGAGCCGCGCTGGCGGCCTGCGTTTCCTGCAGCCTCTCGGCGTGCTCGAGAAACAGGCGAATCGTGTCGTTCGAGGTTGACGCTTCGGTGGGACTGAGAGCCGCGGCGAGACCAGTAGCACCGCTGACCGGGCGGGGAACCGCTTCCGCGACTCCCACGTCCGCGGTCTGCAGGAGTTCCTCGGCGAGCTGCCGCGGGACGAACTGGGGATTGAGCAGGTGCCATTCCTCGTAGCGGTCGGGAGCGGGTTGAGTCGGTGGTGGACGGAGACCCATCAGAGCGTTGCGGACGCCAGTCGCCCATCGGAGGCACGCGAGGTGCTCCTCCGTGCTGAAGTTGGGCGGGGCGTCGGTGCCATTGATGACGATACGAATGCAGATGTTCTGAGTGGCCAGGATGACTGCGAACACACGAGGAGGTGCGATGGAGGCCAAATGGTGAGTTGCATCGCGCTTTTATCCTCCTCCCGTCCTCTCCTCAACTTCGTGTCACTGACGATATCCTGACTTGCGCCGCAGTCCTTGTTGCGCGCAGCGCGCAGTTTCATTACTCCAACGCGAGCCGTTGGAGTTCCTTCCGAGTGAGCGCGATCTTTCCCAATCAGCTTGCTCATGCTGATTCCCTGCGCCTCACAGTAGTCTGCTAATATCTGGAGATGCTGAACATCGCGAGGATCTTCCTGAGTGACCGTACCATCTCCCCATTTTACTGCTACCCGTGAGTCCGCTCCTTTACCCATCGTTCCAATAATCTCAACCGCAGTCTTTCGTTTTCCAGATGTGGGTAAATGCACGAGATCTTGCCATTGCCGATTTGGAAAACGAGCGTCGTCGCTGGGGTTGTGGGGCCGCAGCAGGTCTGCGTGGAATACAGGGTGAATCCCGCGCGCCCGCATATCTCTTGGCAGCTCCAACTCATACGCAGCACCAGGCTCGGCGACTCTCACTATCTCAAACGGGCCGATAAACTTGGGTACGAGCTTCCGTGCATGATGTTTCGGAATACTGAGGTTTTTCGTATTCAGATAGACCCAATGTCCCTTCTCGAACGGCGCTTCCTTGCGCGATTTGTTCGCGTGGTACGTCTGCGATACCCGGGCCGCGATGATTGCGTCATGCGCAATCATTGCGGCTTCACGCATTGTTTCAATGAATTTCTGCACGCCGGGATATTCACTGTCGCGATCCCAGGTTACGCTTCTCGGATGCTGACCATAATTCAAGTAGAATGGACTGAATCCTGTCGTTGCGCTCGTTGCGCTGTTCATCGCAAATTCAATAGACGGGAGCTTCGTTGCCCAGTTCTTCTGATCAGTGGCAACGCACTGCCGAATCATTTGGCCAAGTGTTCGATTCGCCCGTTCGGTAGCCCCGTCAGTTTGGGGGTGGTACGACGTTGACATCCTGAGCTTGGTTCCAGCGAGCTCAGTGAGTCTGTCCCAGAAAATGCTAGTGAATAGCGTGTCCCGATCGCTGACAATTGCTTCGGGCATTCCATGCAGCTTGTAAACTGCCTCGAATATAACTTCCGCCACATCAGCTGCCTTGTAAGTGGTTCGGACAGGCACCAGATGCACCATCGAGGTGAATAAATCGATAATGGTGCATATGCGGTCATACCAGGTGTGCTTCACGTGGGACTTCGGAAGCGGGCCAACAAAGTCCACCCCAATCACTTCCCACGGTCTTCGGGGTACGGGCAACGGCTTCAGCTGTCCGTAAGCGAGGTGCGTGCGATCCTTCGTAGTCTGACACGTCTGACAGCTGGAAATATAGTCCTTAACATCTTTTGCCATGCCGTTCCACCAGACCTCGTTGCGCAAGTAAGTCAGAGTTTTACTTGCCCCTAAGTGTGCTAACAGCGAATGTGCCTGTTAGATCAGCAATTCCCGGATTCTCGTCCCGCGAATCGTAACTTCGGGTATGCATAGTAGTGGTCCGGGGTCACTCGCCATGAAAATTATTTCTTGGCCCCTCTCGCCCTCCACCCGGAAGTTCCGGTAAGCGGCCGGTGCCTTGAGTATTTTCGAAAACATCTTATCGTGACCGTAACGGCCAGCCAGATCGGTTTTCAGATTGATTTCGACCGTACTTTCCGCGATGATTTTCGCCAAGCCTGGTCGTTCAGACTGGTTCTCCGCGGACTTTGGCTTCTCCGCGGTGTGTACTCGTTTGCGACTCTCAGCCATCCTCTGCTTTGTCCCAACTGACTTGGATTGGTATGTACCGTTGTTGAGGTCACTGCGCGACCTCGAGTCGGACGATTGGTGATCTGTAGTGCCGATCTGGTGGGGCGCGCGCGGCATCTGGTCAGCAGAGATCTCTTGATCAGGAACTTGCATCGTGTTTGCCTCATGTTCCTGACGCGCGCTGACGTCTGACTGCGCAGCCGAATTGTCGCTGAGTCCTCCTTCTCGACTTTTTTCGGTAGGTAGTCCTCCTTGACGTCGGTTAGGACGTCTCAGTCTGATTTCTGGAATAGGAGGCGCACTCTTGCCTTGAAGGCGAGCGGACTTGCGCGGTGCGTCTCCCTCAACTTCACTATGAGTTACCTCGTGTTCATCTTCGGTTTCACGGTCCGTGTAGATCTCCGCATTGCGCACAGTCTTCCTGCGCCGCAGTACCCGTGCAGACTTCACACCAAGCAACGCAGCACGGCCTACGAAAACTGATGGAGAAAGTGGAGCTTCATCTTCGCTCACAGGAGGAGGTACAGTTCGTTCTTCCTGAACATATTCCGCCGATTCTCTGACGGTGCCTTTCTGATCACGCTCGTAGATACGTGATAATCCGTCGGCCAGAATGTTCTCCGGCCCGGGTATGTATTCAATGTGGAAATCAAACGAGCTGATAAGTTCATACCATCGAGCCTGTCTCTGAGACATCTCGGCCTGATTCATGAAACTGACCAAGCTTTTGTTGTCCGTACAGATTCGGAATTGCGTACCGAAGAGTAACGGTCGGAATCGTTTGAGCGATTCTACAATTGCCAGAAGTTCTTTCTCGTGAGTTGCATAATTCCGTTGTGCACTGTTGAATTTGCCACTCCAAAAAGTAACTACTTTCGCAGTTTTTATGTCCTTTCCCTGGCAAATGTAACCACTCGCGCCTGTCAGCGAGGCATCAGTAACTAAATTGATGGGTCCTGACTGCATCGTGTAATCTAACGCGTGTCTCCGTTTATCCCGATGCTCGTGAACTATGCGTTTGACTTCGTCGAACGCGCGTTGCGTTGTGTGAGTCCACTTGAAGGTCTTAGTAGTACCCGTAAGGCCGGTGAGGACCCCCATTGGGATACGGATGCCTTTACAGTCGGGCGCGAGAAAACCTACAGCGCCCAAGAAAGACATGAGACTTGCCTTGTTAGTAGGCGTAGGCCATGCCAATACACTGTCAACTTTCTTAGGATCCATTTTGATTCCCTGCTCGTCGATGACATGTCCCAAGATGTCAAGTTCCTCCGCGAACAATTGCATCTTTTTGGGATTCAAGTAGAATTTCTCCTTTCGTAAGACATCCAGCACTATTCTCAAGTGCTCCATGTGCTCCTGTGCTGTGTCGGAGAAGACGATAATGTCATCCAAGTAAACGGCCATGAACACGCCGATGTACGGCGCGAATATATGATTCATGAGCGTTTGATACGTAGCTGGTGCATTGCAGTCCCCAATCTGCATTACCAGACTAACCATGGTACCATCGGGGGTATTGAAAAGCGTACGTGGTACGTGTTCAGGTTTGACACGAATTTGTTCATACGCATCCGTTCCGTCAATCAGGCTGCGGTACTTATGCTTCGTAACCGAACGTAGAATCTCTTCTATATCAGGTAACGGAGCACCTACTTTGATGGTGTTGGCATTCCGAGGTCTAGTATCGATGACCGTACGGATGCGTATCTCGCCCTCCGTTTTTGGTTTCGGAATAATCATGAGCGGACAACAGTTCCCGCCCGGCCAATATTTCCATCTTCCAGTGTTTAAGTAGGCCATTTTCTTTTCAATCCATTGCTTCCTCACAGGGTCAGGGCATTTGGATTGACGGTACGGATAGATCTTGTTTTCGTCCTTCAGCGGGATCTCGTGATTGATTGCCCGCAACGGCGGTAACGGAGTGTTAGCCGCAGACAAAAATAGATCACTGGCTTCTTTGTGGATCTGATTACGTAAATCATCAATGCTGACTTTGTGCGTCATCGTCATTCCCGAGCGCAATACAAGCATCGAGTTTCCTTCTAGGGGCTTGGATTTGCGGGATCCAATGTGCACTCTGGTTGGGTTCAAACCAATCATGACCGCATGCTGGTATAGAAACGGTGTGCCTAATACAATATCATAAGTGTCAACATTGGCTACGTCCCAAGTCCGCGTTTCGCAGATGCCTTGATACTCGAATAGAGTATCACATTCTACGTGCACCTTAGATCGGGAGCCTGTGATAGCCAGTTGAAGTTCTAATGCTTCTCTTTTCCGCCGCAATGGTACTTTCAATTGGTCGGCGAGAGTCGTCGACATGAAATCGGTCAAGGAGCCCGAATCAATCAATGCTGAGCATTCTGCGCCGTTTATTTTCACAGAGACAGCTATGGGCATAGGTAGCATACGGTCTTCATTCTTTACACGCATAGCTCCGCGAGTCAGGTGAGTCGTACTCTCATTAGACACTAGTGCTTTGAGCCGGCGCGGCAACTCCGTGGGCTTCCTCGTCGTCGTGCTGATCGAGAAGACGGGCAGCGTCACCGGTCCACGAGTGGCGGGCGGACGGACCCGGATCACCCGGGAGACGCGCGACGATGTCGTCAATGAAGAGATCGCCCTCGAGATATTGATAGGGGCGCGGCGAGCGAGGACGCGTGACCGGCGCGTTGTCGAAAGACTCTGAGAAGTCAGACTCGTACCCCGAGCTGATGCCGCTGGAGACGCTCTCCGAGCTGTCCGATACGGGCAACAGAGCCGGTATGGAGTCCTCAGAGCCGGTATTCTGGCATTGACTAGGTTCGTCAGCCTGAGCGTTGGCGGCTGGAGGGCTCGTCGACGAAAGCTGATTCGGCGGCGACGCAAGAGAAGTGGCGGGAACCTGCGACCAGTCATGTGGTGGGAAACCGAAGGCAGCGTAGACTTCCTCAGGCAAAAGCGGCTGGGGAAGCGCCGACGAGTCCGACAAAAGTTCGTCGGTAGACGGAACGGAGATGTTGCAGAACTCATCTTCGTGCTGATAAACGGCGTGCCAGTGCTTCCAGGCGTTATGAAGGGCGACTTCGCGATACCGCTCAGGCGGCAGGGACGCGGGAACCGTCCAGTCGATGCCAGCGTGCGGAACCACGGTGATGAGTGAAGCGCGGACCTACGGAAAGCGTTACCATCGGTGCGCAATGAAAACGACCGACGTACCAGTTCGCCTCCCTTGTTGAACACCTCCGGAGAGCGGAGCAGGTCGAGAAGCGTTACGCCTTCGAACAGCAGCTCTGGTGAGGTCTGGAAGCGCAAGTTCGTCGCGATGTCCAGAATCCAGAGCTCAACTCCGTCGCACTGGATGGCCCAGCGCTCGTCCTTCGGGAATCCATACGAGCGGGCTTGGATAAAGTCGTTGATGCGGACGAACTCGTCGTTGATGAACGTCACGGGCTGGTCCAGTGGCTCGCCATCCTCGAACCAAGGAAGCGGTGCAACGTGGGCTGAGAAGGTTGACAGGACGAGATGGTCGGGAATGGCCAGTCCAGCGAGTACGAGAGGGATAACATTAATCCCCAAGTCGGTCGCGTCGAGCTCATGACGGCGAGCGACGTAGTTGATAGCGTGTAGCTCGTCCCAGACAATCCAAGTATCGGGCAGCACGTGCTGACCGCACGGACGCTCGTAGCTGGCGACGGTGAAGCGGTCGTCGCAATCAGCGTAGCCCGCGCGAATTGCTGAGCCCGGGTGGAAGAACTCGACGAACGCGTCGTGCAGTTTGACGCGTATAAGCTCGGAGCTGGCGTAGCGAATGTCGAAGATGGGCAAAGTGTTCATATCTGCGACAGAGACGGCGCTCATGATTCGAACGAGTCGTGCAGGAACTGCGCGATTTTTCCGTCTGACTGCAGGTTTATCAGTCTGAGCAACACCTCTCTCATGAGGCGATGGCGTAACCGCAGCAATTCGAGCTCCACGGGGCTCTGCCTCTTGATTCTCTGGGCATGAACGAGAGGGGTGCCCTTTGCGATGACACGTAAAGCAAAGGTCCTGCGCGCGATGTTCCGCGTACTCTTGTGGCGTTAACCGCCGCCGATTTGAATTGAACCTTCCGGCGCCGCCGGCGCCGCTGCTAGACTTATCCCGCCGAGCCACGCCCACTGCGCGAGCTGGAGCATTGGAGGTGCGCCGGGATGACCCGGGGTTAGCCTCACGTGATGCCCCACTGCGTGTGCGAGCGGTGGTCCGGGGTCTCTCCTTCTTCCGAGATGACTGACCGGCACGCTCGCCTCTGGGCGTCTCCTGCGCTTCCCCTCGTGGGAGTCGATCCTCTCGTTTGCGTTCCAATTCCCGTAGCTCAGCACGTTGAGCATATTGCACAAGTACTTTGTAGCTATCTCGATCCACGCTGCGGCCTTTCTCTCTCCAGAACATTCGGATATAGTTATCAACACCATCCCAAAAGATTCGCTTTCGTGTGTATCCATCAATCTCAGCATATCGTACGGCCAGATTTTCTATATCCTTGGCATAGTCCTTTACTGCACGCCCATTCTGCTTGGAGCGCAGAAGCTTGCGTCGCAAATCTTCGCGGAACCGAACCGGGAAGCAATGTTCATAGATCTCCTTGTAGACTCGATCTACTGTCCATTTTCTGAGATTGGTGAGAGCTACATGTCTCATATACCAATTCATTGCATCTCCCTTCAGAGCATAAGCCATGGCTTCAACGGCATACAGGCCGAAGAGTTGTTTAGCTCTGCAGTAAGAATCCCATTTGAAGATCCAAGCTTCAAATACGTCGAGATCAGCAGTACCGTCATAATAAGGTATCTCAAGCTTTAACTTGCGAAGAGCCCTCCTTCCCAGCCGATTTCGGTGAACTAGATTTTCACTATCCACAGAATAATCGGATTCTGACGTCTCTCTTCGAGATGATTGGGAATCTGAACTATCCGTGCTATTATCAGATTCGGAAGGAGACCCATCGTCATTCGTCGAAGCGGAGGACTCCGAACTGCCTCCGGATTCACTGCTTGAGCTACTACCGTCACCATCGAATTCTGGCACACGGCTTTGACTGCGCCGTGCTCGTTCTTCTGGACCTGGGGTCTTCATTCTGTTCGATAAAAGTCCTCCAGGAGGCATATCTCTTCCAGAATGACCTCGTCTGCTTCGACCACTCAGTTTTGCACCTGGATCGCGCAACGGCATCTCTGACCGCGTGATAGGCAGATCCGACTTGCTCTTGCGCCGTTCTTTGGCACCCTTTGACTTGGGTTTGGCAGCCTTGGACTTCTTCTTCTTGGGGCGTGCGTTCTGGTTCGTGGATTCTGAACGCGTGGAAGACTCGCTCCCCGTTACCACCACCTCTGTCTCATCGACTACTGGCTCATCTGGCAATCGTGACGGTCCCGCTACTGGTTCAGATGACAACGGGCTAACGGCTCTTTGCTTGCCCTTGTCTGGAATCTTTTCGTGTCTTTTCCGGTCATCAGATTCGGTCGAGCGCGAGCGCGCTGGAGTTTGGGAGCTTCGTGTTGCCTTGGATTTGGTCTTCGTCTTGGCTGTTGTAACTGTGACAGCCCGTGCAGCTAGCGCGCGCGTTTGCGCTTTTATTAGGGCTATTCTATCGTCATTGGTGGCCGCTTCCTGATCAGCGGGAAGAGACGATCCCCAAACCGGAATGCCGCGCGCAGGTGTTTCCAAAGCTTTATGCTGTACTTGCGTCGAGTCTGGCTCTTCCTTGACCGGTCCAAGTTCAAACTCGACGGTCCTGGGTACACGCGGCGGACTGGACTGCGGAACGTCATCTAACGGAGTGAGAGGCTTGCCAGCATCAGTGTATTCAAGCTCGGTAGACGTCGTCTCCCATTCGGATAGAGATTTATTAGCAGAATCATCAGCCCAATCTACAATTTTCTTCTCTTTCCAGAATTTGTCCCAGTTCTTGCTACTTCCTCCTGAGTTCACTTTTGTATGACTACTTGGACTATTTGGAACTGGAGGAGATTTGGCCATGGATATCTCTGCAAGATTGTTCTGAGTAACCCATCCTGGACTCAGTGGAGCAGACGATGGCTGCGTCTGCGGAGATACGGGTGGAGCTATCGGCTCACCAAACGGTACTCCACCTCGGGCTTTAACCTGCGCAGCATGCTCCGTTGCCAACTGCGGCGTATGGATTCGCAGATGAGTTCCCAAAATTAGCATACGAGTTCCATTGCGCAGCGCCATGCGAATGTCATCGTACGTTACTGACGGAAGCTTTCGCTCAGGTGCAGCACTTTGAAGACTCGGTGGCGGAACTTCATACTCTGGAGCCGGAGTGGCGTACATTGACGCACTCTGGCTACGATTAGGACTGCTGTAGGATGATCCTCGAGTCTCTGAAAAGCTACCCTCAGGTACATATCCCGGATACTGAAATCCCGGGGAACTAGAGACTGTTCTACTACCGATAGCGGTGCCTTCTAGATCCTGGGAATGCTCGTCCAGGACTATCTCCTCCTTCTCGAGGGCATCCGCGTTATTGCGGGACTCGTTCCCGTCTTTGCGAGCATCCACTTCTTCGTGGGCATCCGCTTCAGAGCGGGAATTAGATGCGAAATCACTGACCTTCTCCTCGTCTCCATCCTCGGGAACGGGAAAGGACGGGGTGAGCTCGCTTAGCGGCGAGCTCTGTTCGACTGAGCGCAAAGGCTCGGCCGAGTCGTCTGCCACGTTAGTGACAGCGTGCGCAGCGGACGGACCTTCAGACGCTGACCCACGGTCAGACGACACGTCAGTGGCTACAAGGACTTGTCCTGCAAGTCCGGTAGTAGCGACCTCGAGTCTCTGTCGGCGAGTAAGTCGCGGCGAAGGTGTTCCGACTACGGGATTGATACCGCCCATGCCTCGTAGCTTAGGTTGATCAGGCCCAGGGTTCTGAGACATAGCTAGTATCAATTTGTAAGTAGAATACTAATACTCAAAAAATGTAAGTCTTAGCTGAAAGCTGGTAGACTTGCGTTGAGAATCTGAATTCTCTCGGGTGTGTTCACTCTTGAAACTTGAGTAACACAAGTATTCCGGTAGAATTAGACCGGGCTTTCCTACGACGAAAGCCCAGCTTTAAATACAAGTGCGAGTCTTGATTACCTAATCAAGACACGATCGGAACACGGTGGGGATACGGTGTAAGCCACGTTGGGACACGCGCGTGGAGTCTGTCGCTATTTCCGCTTAGTGAGTATCCGGACGTTCTTACCCGCTAATCCAGTGTATAAAAGAATCAGTACAGAAAGTAAATACAGACGAGCGGGGCTCAGTATGAATAGGAAGCGTGCAACTTGACAAGGTGAGCTCAAATTATTACACACGTCTCCGACATACGGTGCGTCGTGATGGCTGAAACTGCGCTATTCCGCTTGCTGACTATGTGATAAAGGACTGGGTACTTGACAAGAACTTTATGCGCTCGTACCTCGGGCGGTACGAGCCCATGGTTCACCTCTGGTCGCTCGACGGCGGCACCGTCAGCCACTGCTCGCCCAGCAACAGTGGCGGCGGCAGCCCCCGAGCGTTCGTGCATGCCGCAGACCGGTACGCTCTATATTCCATTTCAGCGCTCCGGGTCTGACCCCATATCTGGTGCAGCTATGCACCTACGCTATTCCGTCCTGACTGGCGGGCATCGGCCCCAGGGCAGAATTTCGTGCGTCACCCAAACCAGTGCGCCGTATTAGCTGACTGCGCGTTCCAGTCCTGACACGGTATCTGCTACAGCTGTTACAGTCGTCGGAACTTCGTGTTCAGCGCTCGTCAAACGACCGCTCTGTCGAGCGGAACTCTGCACAGAGCGGCACATCCAGTACGACGCGTCAGGATACGCTGTGACGCTCCGTCTAGGCCACTTCGCGGGCTGTCTGAGTCGTAGACGTTCCAGTGCTTGCTCGCCCGGAGTCTGCGCCATTCTGCACGCTGAACGCTGACAACTGCGTGCTCACGTCGGGGATGCAGGCACACCTTCGTCGCCCGCTATCCCGCGCCCGACCAGCATCGCGGCCGGTAACACGTCCGTGGATAGCTTGCGCGCTCGAGCGTATGCAGCGGATCCAGGAGCTCGCCCCGCGCATCCTTGCGCACCCCGCGCTTGCGTCGGCGGCATCAACGACGACATCGGGGAAAACCGATCCGGCTGACCAGTTCCTTGCCATGATCACCATGTCAAATAATGCCGGCCATGGCTGATCTCTGGATAATGTGAGATTGCCAAGTCCGAGTTCTTGGCCATGCTATGGGCCATGCACTTGTATGCTCCTGGTCCACAACCCGGCAACCCGATGAGCATTGTCTGTCCATCGCCGACAATGTCATGGCAACGTCGAGAACAGGCGGTGTACGGCACCAGCCACCGCACTTTCTGCGTTGATATGGGCTTGCATCCTCATCACGACAGTGCAGGCAAATATAATAAATAAAACGATAATATTGACGGAGCAACTAGACAGTTACGAGGCGGCTGCACCACTGGCAGCGGCCTCAGCGGCAGCGGCGTCTTCGAGGCGCCTCCTCTTCGCGGCGATGTCTGCAGCGTACCGAGCCAGTACCGAGGCCGATGTGCTCGCACCCTCCTCTTCGTCTCCTTCGCCGTCGTTGTCACTGTTGTCGCCGTCGGGCAGCTCGAAATCCCCGCCCCAAATCTGCCTGAGCAAATTGTCAACGTCCGAGGCTCACATAGAATTACAATGCTGCTCACTCTTCCCACCACCGCAGGATGCCGTCGACGATCTCTTCGCCGTCCGGTCCCATGGCCTCGGTATCGTAGAGCGTCTTGACGATGTGGTTGAAGAACCTGCGGTAGTTGAATCCACGCGAGCCCGACGTCGTGAACCTCGGCTCCGAAGAAATGGCAAAACGAGTCTAACGTGGTGTGAGTAAGATTCGAGAGCACAATGTGAACGTACGATGCAAGTAACATAGGCCGCGAAGGCCTTCGTCACGAAGTTGAACCGGTACTTGTAGGTAATGGAATTGGCGGCACCGCCGTTGTCGCCAGTAATTGCGGCATTCACACCGAGAGTGAGGGCCTTTGCGGCCTGCGTAGATCTCAGCGTATTAAAATAGATTAATGTAAGCACGGCATACCTTGGGTGGCAGCGAGTGCTTCAGGAAGCTGGAGCCGGCCAGCTGGAGCGGGTCGTCGTCCGCAAACAAGAGCTTTGGGAAGACCCTGCTCTTGAACTTCTTCGCGGGATCACGCCACTTGAGCGCGACTGCTTCGCTACCCAGGGTGTGAGCTGGGGAAATAAATCAACAGCAGGCAACACACTTCTTGAAGTCCTGCGTCGGCGGTAGAAGCAGCTGCCCCATCCCGGGGTGCGCGAGGCCACGCTTCTCTTTGTCGTTCGCGTCTGCTAGCTTGATCTCAGGCTGCCACTTGTACAAGCTCACAACCGCTTTCTTGAGTCGCAGGACGTCCTCGCCGCGAGCGTCCACACGATAGCCATGGAGCTGCAGTGCAGTCAGTATGTCAGCGCCGCAACGCCTGTAACACACCTTGTACACGATAAAATCTTTATCGAGCCGATCCAGGAGCTTCTGAAGGTTGGGAAAACCTTCAATGAGGGTCTTCCACTCGCGCCAGCAGCGTATTGCCCTAGATCAGTATGTTGTGATGCGAGTCCGCCAATGCAAGAGACTACGCACGTTTCGGACTCGATCTTGCCCGCCAGAATGTCTTGTTCCTTGATGACTGCGCCATAATGGAAGACCTTCTCGTAAGCCGAGAAGCAGACATAGATGCGTCCCGCCATGCGACCAATATGCATGAGCGTGTTCAGATCCTTGCTCCTGCTCTTTTGTCAGTATATACTCGACTAATCAGGTGCCGACGTACTTTACAGTGGCCTCGTATGCGGCAAACTCGGATTCCCGAGTCGTTCGCTTGCGCTTGGAGCCAACGGCGTCGTTATCGTCCGACTCGTCGCTTGATTCCTCGTCATCATCTGGGTTGTCGTCGTCCACCTCTGGCGATTCCGGGCGTTGCTGCTCAGTACCGGCAGGCTGTTGCTCTGCATTGCACGATGGCTCGGCAGGCCTCGGTGTGCGAGTGCCAGTTGTGGCCGAGGCCGCCGGGCGACCATGACGCGCAGCGGCGGCAGAGGCTGATTGCGGAGTTTGACTGGCCGGGGCCGTCCGAGGTCGCACTGTCGTCGAACCAGTCGACTTGGATGTGTTCCCATGGCGCACCGGCGTGTTCTCAGACCCAGTGTGTTTTCGAGCACGTGCTGGAGCCTGTGGTCCACTAGAGGTCCGCCTGTTTGGCTTGTTTGCCGGTCGCAGCGGGGTGCTCTCGCCAACCACCATGCCCGAGTTGAAGAGGGGGAAAGGGATAAAAGGCAGCCAAATCGAATGCTGTGTACCCTGGCTTATATACCCTGATATGCCCATGTGGTTCGTCGAGCCCGGTGACACAGTCTGATGAAGCGGGAGTATAGCAATCCTCACCAGCAAACCAATGGAGGTCATAGGCCTCTGGTATTTTGTGAGAAAAATCACAATGCCAGAGTTTGTTCCTTTCTGTGAAATTAAAATATAGAGGGAAAGCGTAAATCCCTGGTGCGAGCTTGTGCCCGTTCCGCAAAGAACAGGTTGCGTGCTCAGTTCCTTATTTGAAACTGATCTTGAACCGCGGATTATTGGGCTGAGAAGACTCAAAGCAGTGTATAAAAACTGTTTTCATGTCCTTGGTGTTGAAATTTCGGACCCTGCAGCTCTGCCAAATGACGCTCGAGCTTCTTCGGCGATAGCCGAAGTTGTCCTCAAAGATGCTTTGCAGGCCCTTTGCAACCAGTCTCCAGCTCCTTTAAATGCCAAATTTCGCTGAATCACTCATAATATGACTGTATCTGAAGGTCTCTTTTATTAAAAGAAGCCATTAATGCTCGTAAAACACCCAATCATCTTCGAGCGGCCGAACCTCCTGGTCCTCCTCTTCATCACTCCGCTCATGGTCACTATCTTGGGTGCCGCCACCTTGTAAGTCAGAGTGCATTTCCATTTGAGCGGCTGGACCTGCGGCCGCTCGAGAGGGCTGCTGCTCTTCTGCGGTGTGCTCGAGTGGTGGTGTGCTTTGCTCAATGGTTGGCTCGCTTGTGTCAGGAAAGCGCGCACGATTGGCCTGGTGGCCTATCCCAAGTCCGGAAAATCGTTGCAGCATGTCACAGTCTGGGAACCTGAGGCTACAGTTAGCCCTCAAAAGCATGGCAAAGAAAATGGCACACCTATTAACATAGTAGTATCGCCAATCGCCTTTTGGATCGTCTCGGAGAACAGAAGGGGGTAACAGATCCTCTGTGACATTATGGGCATATGCAGGGATTAAGTGACTAGCTCGCAGAACAAGCTGCGGGTCAAGAAATCCGAACGCATCCGGATCCGAGGAGGGTACGGATCCCACTCGATCCAAGTGGCGAGCGGCCCAACCACTGTCGAAGCTCGTATCTGAGCCAAACCAGCGGACCCGCAGAAAATCGATTCGCCGAGGCCGACCGTCCGTCAAGATCGGATGAGAGACACGGGCGTGGTATACACCGGTCACACGAGCATACCAGAACGGGCTGCGGGTAGTAATTGATTCATCTTCCTCGTCCGGCTCATCGTCCTCGTCTGCCAGTACCATAACGTTGCATTTTCGTGTGTTGCAAGAGATGCAATCTTGAGCTCGTCGCATGTCGTAGGAGGTGTAATTGATACGAAGGCGCACGTGCGAAAATATTCGGTCGTTGCTGAACTGTATTTCGTCCCGCTGGAATTGATCGTACTTCTTCGTAATATCTGTTTCCTATTAATATGTCGCCCGGATCTCATGGTATGAGATCCAAAAGGTTCCTGCGCCACGGAAACGAGGAAGGGGGGCTCGGCGCTGACTCGCAAAATTATGTTGGGCCCGGCAGTTCGATTGAGGGTTGGTGCCGGAATTTTGCGAGCCCCACGGCACTCTGCGTGCAAAGCGCGTTTTGGCCTTGTCCATCACTTGCCCATCATTTGTCCATCACTTGTCCGCGATTTGTCCATCATTTGTCCGACAAGAGACCGTCAAGAGCTTCCAGGGACTCCAAATGAGAGCAGACACCCCGACAGCCATATATCTCCGGAAGGCTGACGATCGTGGCTACGCGATGGTGTCGCTACCTCGGCCGTCCGTTGCCAAAGCAGCCCGGAATACCTGCCGATGTCATGAAACCCGGACAAGGAGCCGTATCTCCGCGAGGGGTGCAGCTAAACTCGCGGGACGACGAGCGCACGCATTCTGGACGAGAGCCCAACAAATCCCCGACAAATGATGGACAAATGATGGACAAGGCGTCGACAAGGAGCCGTATCTCGACGAGGAGTGCAGCCGAAACCGCGGGACGAAGACCAAACACGTTCCAGACGTGAGCCCGACCGATTGCCAACAAATGATGGACAAATGATGGACAAGGGACCGACAAGAGCCAATTGCGACCCCAGTTGGACCCCGATCGTCGGACACCCATATATCTCCGGGGAGCTCTCGCGAGGGTCTACGCGATGGTACCCTTCACGAGGCTGTGCGCCGTCATGGCAACGCGCAATTTTCGCCGATGTGACAAAATCCGAAATGGGCGACCGCAGACCCTGCCGAGGTTACCTTCCGGAGTCTTCCCGGCGTGCTGGACGACCATCCGATGGGCGGTGCCAAAATACGAACCCTGCCGATCGAGGTTTGACTGCGCTGTGAAGTGCCGAAGGCAGATCGTGAGACTCGTGGGGCCGAGTCAGAGACATCCATACATGACCTGAGAGCTGCCGAAGACGCCGATCGGATGCACAGGAAGCCTGGGATCTGCAGGGACCGTGTCCAGACCCGATCGCAGTCTGCTGCAAGATCTGCACATGCCAAAGTGTGTCTCGCTTCGTCCCTGGCGCTCGTCGAGGCCTGAAACTTCTCTGCGCACCATGTCGGGACACTGGGGGCTCATTTGCAGGGGAAACGGCACAAAATCGCAGAATCCGAAGCCCGCCGACGCTGTCGGACTGGCCTCGATTTGGGGGGTTTCGGGGGTGCGCGGCTCGGGAGCCTGTCGGTCTGCCCACCGATCGGCCGTGTTTGGCTGGCAGCAGGCAAAAGGACCCTGCCGATAGTCTGAGCATCCTCGGACCTTTGGCCAGGAGAAAGGAAGTCCCACTCAACCGGGGCTGAATACGTTCTTCCGACTTGGTCTCGTCAGCAAAGCCGATTGGAAGCGTGCCCGTCTTTCTTGGCGATCGGAATGCAGCATGTCGGATCTGCAACGAGGAAAATTCCAGCTCCCCGGAACAGTTTCAACCGTGCGAATCGGTGCACCGGTCGTGCCGCTGCGAGTGGGCCGAGGTCCCGGAAGATATTAATATGTCGCCCGGATCTCATGGTATGAGATCCAAAAGGTTCCTGCGCCACGGAAACGAGGAAGGGGGGCTCGGCGCTGACTCGCAAAATTATGTTGGGCCCGGCAGTTCGATTGAGGGTTGGTGCCGGAATTTTGCGAGCCCCACGGCACTCTGCGTGCAAAGCGCGTTTTGGCCTTGTCCATCACTTGCCCATCATTTGTCCATCACTTGTCCGCGATTTGTCCATCATTTGTCCGACAAGAGACCGTCAAGAGCTTCCAGGGACTCCAAATGAGAGCAGACACCCCGACAGCCATATATCTCCGGAAGGCTGACGATCGTGGCTACGCGATGGTGTCGCTACCTCGGCCGTCCGTTGCCAAAGCAGCCCGGAATACCTGCCGATGTCATGAAACCCGGACAAGGAGCCGTATCTCCGCGAGGGGTGCAGCTAAACTCGCGGGACGACGAGCGCACGCATTCTGGACGAGAGCCCAACAAATCCCCGACAAATGATGGACAAATGATGGACAAGGCGTCGACAAGGAGCCGTATCTCGACGAGGAGTGCAGCCGAAACCGCGGGACGAAGACCAAACACGTTCCAGACGTGAGCCCGACCGATTGCCAACAAATGATGGACAAATGATGGACAAGGGACCGACAAGAGCCAATTGCGACCCCAGTTGGACCCCGATCGTCGGACACCCATATATCTCCGGGGAGCTCTCGCGAGGGTCTACGCGATGGTACCCTTCACGAGGCTGTGCGCCGTCATGGCAACGCGCAATTTTCGCCGATGTGACAAAATCCGAAATGGGCGACCGCAGACCCTGCCGAGGTTACCTTCCGGAGTCTTCCCGGCGTGCTGGACGACCATCCGATGGGCGGTGCCAAAATACGAACCCTGCCGATCGAGGTTTGACTGCGCTGTGAAGTGCCGAAGGCAGATCGTGAGACTCGTGGGGCCGAGTCAGAGACATCCATACATGACCTGAGAGCTGCCGAAGACGCCGATCGGATGCACAGGAAGCCTGGGATCTGCAGGGACCGTGTCCAGACCCGATCGCAGTCTGCTGCAAGATCTGCACATGCCAAAGTGTGTCTCGCTTCGTCCCTGGCGCTCGTCGAGGCCTGAAACTTCTCTGCGCACCATGTCGGGACACTGGGGGCTCATTTGCAGGGGAAACGGCACAAAATCGCAGAATCCGAAGCCCGCCGACGCTGTCGGACTGGCCTCGATTTGGGGGTTTCGGGGGTGCGCGGCTCGGGAGCCTGTCGGTCTGCCCACCGATCGGCCGTGTTTGGCTGGCAGCAGGCAAAAGGACCCTGCCGATAGTCTGAGCATCCTCGGACCTTTGGCCAGGAGAAAGGAAGTCCCACTCAACCGGGGCTGAATACGTTCTTCCGACTTGGTCTCGTCAGCAAAGCCGATTGGAAGCGTGCCCGTCTTTCTTGGCGATCGGAATGCAGCATGTCGGATCTGCAACGAGGAAAATTCCAGCTCCCCGGAACAGTTTCAACCGTGCGAATCGGTGCACCGGTCGTGCCGCTGCGAGTGGGCCGAGGTCCCGGAAGATATTAATATGTCGCCCGGATCTCATGGTATGAGATCCAAAAGGTTCCTGCGCCACGGAAACGAGGAAGGGGGGCTCGGCGCTGACTCGCAAAATTATGTTGGGCCCGGCAGTTCGATTGAGGGTTGGTGCCGGAATTTTGCGAGCCCCACGGCACTCTGCGTGCAAAGCGCGTTTTGGCCTTGTCCATCACTTGCCCATCATTTGTCCATCACTTGTCCGCGATTTGTCCATCATTTGTCCGACAAGAGACCGTCAAGAGCTTCCAGGGACTCCAAATGAGAGCAGACACCCCGACAGCCATATATCTCCGGAAGGCTGACGATCGTGGCTACGCGATGGTGTCGCTACCTCGGCCGTCCGTTGCCAAAGCAGCCCGGAATACCTGCCGATGTCATGAAACCCGGACAAGGAGCCGTATCTCCGCGAGGGGTGCAGCTAAACTCGCGGGACGACGAGCGCACGCATTCTGGACGAGAGCCCAACAAATCCCCGACAAATGATGGACAAATGATGGACAAGGCGTCGACAAGGAGCCGTATCTCGACGAGGAGTGCAGCCGAAACCGCGGGACGAAGACCAAACACGTTCCAGACGTGAGCCCGACCGATTGCCAACAAATGATGGACAAATGATGGACAAGGGACCGACAAGAGCCAATTGCGACCCCAGTTGGACCCCGATCGTCGGACACCCATATATCTCCGGGGAGCTCTCGCGAGGGTCTACGCGATGGTACCCTTCACGAGGCTGTGCGCCGTCATGGCAACGCGCAATTTTCGCCGATGTGACAAAATCCGAAATGGGCGACCGCAGACCCTGCCGAGGTTACCTTCCGGAGTCTTCCCGGCGTGCTGGACGACCATCCGATGGGCGGTGCCAAAATACGAACCCTGCCGATCGAGGTTTGACTGCGCTGTGAAGTGCCGAAGGCAGATCGTGAGACTCGTGGGGCCGAGTCAGAGACATCCATACATGACCTGAGAGCTGCCGAAGACGCCGATCGGATGCACAGGAAGCCTGGGATCTGCAGGGACCGTGTCCAGACCCGATCGCAGTCTGCTGCAAGATCTGCACATGCCAAAGTGTGTCTCGCTTCGTCCCTGGCGCTCGTCGAGGCCTGAAACTTCTCTGCGCACCATGTCGGGACACTGGGGCTCATTTGCAGGGGAAACGGCACAAAATCGCAGAATCCGAAGCCCGCCGACGCTGTCGGACTGGCCTCGATTTGGGGGTTTGGGGGTGCGCGGCTCGGGAGCCTGTCGGTCTGCCCACCGATCGGCCGTGTTTGGCTGGCAGCAGGCAAAAGGACCCTGCCGATAGTCTGAGCATCCTCGACCTTTGGCCAGGAGAAAGGAAGTCCCACTCAACCGGGGCTGAATACGTTCTTCCGACTTGGTCTCGTCAGCAAAGCCGATTGGAAGCGTGCCCGTCTTTCTTGGCGATCGGAATGCAGCATGTCGGATCTGCAACGAGGAAAATTCCAGCTCCCCGGAACAGTTTCAACCGTGCGAATCGGTGCACCGGTCGTGCCGCTGCGAGTGGGCCGAGGTCCCGGAAGATATTAATATGTCGCCCGGATCTCATGGTATGAGATCCAAAAGGTTCCTGCGCCACGGAAACGAGGAAGGGGGGCTCGGCGCTGACTCGCAAAATTATGTTGGGCCCGGCAGTTCGATTGAGGGTTGGTGCCGGAATTTTGCGAGCCCCACGGCACTCTGCGTGCAAAGCGCGTTTTGGCCTTGTCCATCACTTGCCCATCATTTGTCCATCACTTGTCCGCGATTTGTCCATCATTTGTCCGACAAGAGACCGTCAAGAGCTTCCAGGGACTCCAAATGAGAGCAGACACCCCGACAGCCATATATCTCCGGAAGGCTGACGATCGTGGCTACGCGATGGTGTCGCTACCTCGGCCGTCCGTTGCCAAAGCAACCCGGAATACCTGCCGATGTCACGAAACCCGGACAAGGAGCCGTATCTCCGCGAGGGGTGCAGCTAAACTCGCGGGACGACGAGCGCACGCATTCTGGACGAGAGCCCAACAAATCCCCGACAAATGATGGACAAATGATGGACAAGGCGTCGACAAGGAGCCGTATCTCGACGAGGAGTGCAGCCGAAACCGCGGGACGAAGACCAAACACGTTCCAGACGTGAGCCCGACCGATTGCCAACAAATGATGGACAAATGATGGACAAGGGACCGACAAGAGCCAATTGCGACCCCAGTTGGACCCCGATCGTCGGACACCCATATATCTCCGGGGAGCTCTCGCGAGGGTCTACGCGATGGTACCCTTCACGAGGCTGTGCGCCGTCATGGCAACGCGCAATTTTCGCCGATGCGACAAAATCCGAAATGGGCGACCGCAGACCCTGCCGAGGTTACCTTCCGGAGTCTTCCCGGCGTGCTGGACGACCATCCGATGGGCGGTGCCAAAATACGAACCCTGCCGATCGAGGTTTGACTGCGCTGTGAAGTGCCGAAGGCAGATCGTGAGACTCGTGGGACCGAGTCAGAGACATCCATACATGACCTGAGAGCTGCCGAAGACGCCGATCGGATGCACAGGAAGCCTGGGATCTGCAGGGACCGTGTCCAGACCCGATCGCAGTCTGCTGCAAGATCTGCACATGCCAAAGTGTGTCTCGCTTCGTCCCTGGCGCTCGTCGAGGCCTGAAACTTCTCTGCGCACCATGTCGGGACACTGGGGGCTCATTTGCAGGGGAAACGGCACAAAATCGCAGAATCCGAAGCCCGCCGACGCTGTCGGACTGGCCTCGATTTGGGGGTTTGGGGGGTGCGCGGCTCGGGAGCCTGTCGGTCTGCCCACCGATCGGCCGTGTTTGGCTGGCAGCAGGCAAAAGGACCCTGCCGATAGTCTGAGCATCCTCGACCTTTGGCCAGGAGAAAGGAAGTCCCACTCAACCGGGGCTGAATACGTTCTTCCGACTTGGTCTCGTCAGCAAAGCCGATTGGAAGCGTGCCCGTCTTTCTTGGCGATCGGAATGCAGCATGTCGGATCTGCGACGAGAAAAATTCCAGCTCCCCGGAACAGTTTCAACCGTGCGAATCGGTGCACCGGTCGTGCCGCTGCGAGTGGGCCGAGGTCCCGGAAGATATTAATATGTCGCCCGGATCTCATGGTATGAGATCCAAAAGGTTCCTGCGCCACGGAAACGAGGAAGGGGGCTCGGCGCTGACTCGCAAAATTATGTTGGGCCCGGCAGTTCGATTGAGGGTTGGTGCCGGAATTTTGCGAGCCCCACGGCACTCTGCGTGCAAAGCGCGTTTTGGCCTTGTCCATCACTTGCCCATCATTTGTCCATCACTTGTCCGCGATTTGTCCATCATTTGTCCGACAAGAGACCGTCAAGAGCTTCCAGGGACTCCAAATGAGAGCAGACACCCCGACAGCCATATATCTCCGGAAGGCTGACGATCGTGGCTACGCGATGGTGTCGCTACCTCGGCCGTCCGTTGCCAAAGCAACCCGGAATACCTGCCGATGTCACGAAACCCGGACAAGGAGCCGTATCTCCGCGAGGGGTGCAGCTAAACTCGCGGGACGACGAGCGCACGCATTCTGGACGAGAGCCCAACAAATCCCCGACAAATGATGGACAAATGATGGACAAGGCGTCGACAAGGAGCCGTATCTCGACGAGGAGTGCAGCCGAAACCGCGGGACGAAGACCAAACACGTTCCAGACGTGAGCCCGACCGATTGCCAACAAATGATGGACAAATGATGGACAAGGGACCGACAAGAGCCAATTGCGACCCCAGTTGGACCCGATCGTCGGACACCCATATATCTCCGGGGAGCTCTCGCGAGGTCTACGCGATGGTACCCTTCACGAGGCTGTGCGCCGTCATGGCAACGCGCAATTTCGCCGATGCGACAAAATCCGAAATGGGCGACCGCAGACCCTGCCGAGGTTACCTTCCGGAGTCTCCCGGCGTGCTGGACGACCATCCGATGGGCGGTGCCAAAATACGAACCCTGCCGATCGAGTTTTGACTGCGCTGTGCAGTGCCGAAGGCAGAACATGAGACTCGTGGGACCAAGTCAGAGACATCCACATATGACCCGAGAGCTGCCGACGACGCCGATCCGAAGCCACGGATGCCCGTGATCTGCAGAAACCGTGTCCTGATCCGATCGCACTCTGCTGGAGGATCTGCACGTGCCGAAGTGAGTCTCGCTTCGTCCCTGGCGCTCGTCGAGGCCTGAAACTTCTCTGCGCACCATGTCGGGACACTGGGGGCTCAGATCCAGGGGAAAAGGCGCAAAATCGCAGAATACCAAGCCCGCCGACGCTGTCGGACTGGCCTCGATTTGGGGGTTTGGGGGCGCTCGGCTCGGGAGCTCGTCGGAACCCTGGCGATCGCCTGTGTTTGGCTGGCAGCAGGCAAATGGACTCTGTCGATAGTCCGAGCATTTTTGGCCAGCCGACGGGAAGTTTCACGCAACGGGGCCTGAATACGTTCTTCCGACTTGGTCTCGTCCAGCAAGGCCGATTGGAAGCGTGCCCCGTCTTTCTCGGCGATCGTGATGCCGCATGTCGGATCTGCGACGAGAAAAATTCCAGCTCCCCGGAACAGTTTCAACCGTGCGAATCGGTGCACCGGTCGTGCCGCTGCGAGTGGGCCGAGGTCCCGGAAGATATTAATATGTCGCCCGGATCTCATGGTATGAGATCCAAAAGGTTCCTGCGCCACGGAAACGAGGAAGGGGGGCTTGGCGCTGACTCGCAAAATTATGTTGGGCCCGGCAGTCCGATTGAGGGTTGGTGCCGGAATTTTGCGAGCCCCACGGCACTCTGCGTGCAAAGCGCGTTTTGGCCTTGTCCATCACTTGCCCATCATTTGTCCATCACTTGTCCGCGATTTGTCCATCATTTGTCCGACAAGAGACCGTCAAGAGCTTCCAGGGACTCCAAATGAGAGCGGACACCCCGACAGCCATATATCTCCGGAAGGCTGACGATCGTGGCTACGCGATGGTGTCGCTACCTCGGCCGTCCGTTGCCAAAGCAACCCGGAATACCTGCCGATGTCACAAAACCCGGACAAGGAGCCGTATCTCCGCGAGGGGTGCAGCTAAACTCGCGGGACGACGAGCGCACGCATCCTGGACGAGAGCCCAACAAATCCCCGACAAATGATGGACAAATGATGGACAAGGCGTCGACAAGGAGCCGTATCTCGACGAGGAGTGCAGCCGAAACCGCGGGACGAAGACCAAACACGTTGCAGACGTGAGCCCGACCGATTGCCAACAAATGATGGACAAATGATGGACAAGGGACCGACAAGAGCCAATTGCGACCCCAAATGGATCCCGATCGCCGGACACCCATATATCTCCGGGGAGCTCTCGCCGAGGTCTACGCGATGGTACCCTTCGCGAGGCTGTGCGCCGTCATGGCAACACGCAATTTCCGCCGATGCGACAAAATCCGAAATGGGCGACCGCAGACCCTGCCGAGGTTACCTTCCGGAGTCCTCCCGGCGTGCTGGACGACCATCCGATGGGCGGTGCCAAAATACGAACCCTGCCGATCGAGTTTTGACTGCGCTGTGCAGTGCCGAAGGCAGAACATGAGACTCGTGGGACCAAGTCAGAGACATCCACATATGACCCGAGAGCTGCCGACGACGCCGATCCGAAGCCACGGATGCCCGTGATCTGCAGAAACCGTGTCCTGATCCGATCGCACTCTGCTGGAGGATCTGCACGTGCCGAAGTGAGTCTCGCTTCGTCCCTGGCGCTCGTCGAGGCCTGAAACTTCTCTGCGCACCATGTCGGGACACTGGGGGCTCAGATCCAGGGGAAAAGGCGCAAAATCGCAGAATACCAAGCCCGCCGACGCTGTCGGACTGGCCTCGATTTGGGGTTTGGGGCGCTCGGCTCGGGAGCTCGTCGGAACCCTGGCGATCGCCTGTGTTTGGCTGGCAGCAGGCAAATGGACTCTGTCGATAGTCCGAGCATTTTTGGCCAGCCGACGGGAAGTTTCACGCAACGGGGCCTGAATACGTTCTTCCGACTTGGTCTCGTCCAGCAAGGCCGATTGGAAGCGTGCCCCGTCTTTCTCGGCGATCGTGATGCCGCATGTCGGATCTGCGACGAGAAAAATTCCAGCTCCCCGGAACAGTTTCAACCGTGCGAATCGGTGCACCGGTCGTGCCGCTGCGAGTGGGCCGAGGTCCCGGAAGATATTAATATGTCGCCCGGATCTCATGGTATGAGATCCAAAAGGTTCCTGCGCCACGGAAACGAGGAAGGGGGGCTTGGCGCTGACTCGCAAAATTATGTTGGGCCCGGCAGTCCGATTGAGGGTTGGTGCCGGAATTTTGCGAGCCCCACGGCACTCTGCGTGCAAAGCGCGTTTTGGCCTTGTCCATCACTTGCCCATCATTTGTCCATCACTTGTCCGCGATTTGTCCATCATTTGTCCGACAAGAGACCGTCAAGAGCTTCCAGGGACTCCAAATGAGAGCGGACACCCCGACAGCCATATATCTCCGGAAGGCTGACGATCGTGGCTACGCGATGGTGTCGCTACCTCGGCCGTCCGTTGCCAAAGCAACCCGGAATACCTGCCGATGTCACAAAACCCGGACAAGGAGCCGTATCTCCGCGAGGGGTGCAGCTAAACTCGCGGGACGACGAGCGCACGCATCCTGGACGAGAGCCCAACAAATCCCCGACAAATGATGGACAAATGATGGACAAGGCGTCGACAAGGAGCCGTATCTCGACGAGGAGTGCAGCCGAAACCGCGGGACGAAGACCAAACACGTTGCAGACGTGAGCCCGACCGATTGCCAACAAATGATGGACAAATGATGGACAAGGGACCGACAAGAGCCAATTGCGACCCCAAATGGATCCCGATCGCCGGACACCCATATATCTCCGGGGAGCTCTCGCCGAGGTCTACGCGATGGTACCCTTCGCGAGGCTGTGCGCCGTCATGGCAACACGCAATTTCCGCCGATGCGACAAAATCCGAAATGGGCGACCGCAGACCCTGCCGAGGTTACCTTCCGGAGTCCTCCCGGCGTGCTGGACGACCATCCGATGGGCGGTGCCAAAATACGAACCCTCTTACTATGTCGCCCGGCTTGATACCATCAATCCCGTTTGCTTCCTGAGCGCCATCTACTGCACTTACCATCAAAATCCCGTGCCGGAGGCCTTCCCTCCGGAGGCAGGATATCGATCTTCTCGTCCCGTGACTTCAGGGGCAGAACTGAGCGCTGCACGGAGGTCCATCGTTTGGACTTACCATCACGGCAGGCTGATGGGAAGCTTCCCATCAGTGCCCCTTCCCATCAGCTGCACTTCCCGTCGCCGTTTGCGACCCCGGCTGGGCCCGGATACCCGGACACCCATATATGTCCGGGGAGCTCTCGCCGAGGTCTACGCGATGGTACCCTTCACAAAGCTGTGCGCTGTCATGGCAACGAGCAATTTCCTCCGATGCGACAAAATCCGAAATGGGCGACCGCAGACCCTGCCGAGGTCACCTTCCGGAGCCTTCCCTGCGCGTCAGACGTCGATCCGATGGACGGTGTCAGAATACGAACTCTGCCGATCGAGTTTTGACTGCGCTGCGCAGTGCCGAAGGCGGAACATGAGACTCGTGGGACCAAGTCGGAGACATCCACATATGACCTGAGAGCTGCCGACCGTGGCGATCCGACGCAAACGATGCCTGGGATCTGCAGGGACTGTGTCCGGATCCGATCGCACTCTGCTGCAGGATCTGCGCATGCCGAAGGAGTCTCGCTTCGTCCCTGGCGCTCGTCGAGGCCTGAAACTTCTCTGCGCACCATGTCGGGACACTGGGGGCTCAAATCCAGGGGAAAAGACACAAAATCGCAGAATCAGAAGCCCGCCGACGCTGTCGGACTGGCCTCGATTTGGGGGTTTGGGGGGCGTGGGACCAAGTCGGAGACATCCACATATGACCTGAGAGCTGCCGACCGTGGCGATCCGACGCAAACGATGCCTGGGATCTGCAGGGACTGTGTCCGGATCCGATCGCACTCTGCTGCAGGATCTGCGCATGCCGAAGCGAGTCTCGCTTCGTCCCTGGCGCTCGTCGAGGCCTGAAACTTCTCTGCGCACCATGTCGGGACACTGGGGCTCAAATCCAGGGGAAAAGACACAAAATCGCAGAATACGCTGTCGGACTGGCCTCGAGATCGGGAGCTCGTCGGAACCCTGCCGATCGCCTGTGCTTTGGCTGGCAGGAGGCAAATGGACTCTGCATATAGTCCGAGCATCCTCGACCTTTGGCCGGGCCCACTCGACGGGGGCTGAATACGTTCTTCCGACTTGGTTTCGTCAGCTAAGCCGGTTGGAAGCGGTGCCCGTCTTTCTCGGCGATCGTGATGCCGCATGTCTGATCTGCGACGAGGAAAATTCCAGCTCCCCGGAACAGTTTCAACCGTGCGAATCGGTGCACCGGTCGTGCCGCTGCGAGTCGGCCGACGTCCCAGAACCTCTTACTATGTCGCCCGGCTTGATACCATCAATCCCGTTTGCTTCCTGAGCGCCATCTACTGCACTTACCATCAAAATCCCGTGCCGGAGGCCTTCCCTCCGGAGGCAGGATATCGATCTTCTCGTCCCGTGACTTCAGGGGCAGAACTGAGCGCTGCACGGAGGTCCATCGTTTGGACTTACCATCACGGCAGGCTGATGGGAAGCTTCCCATCAGTGCCCCTTCCCATCAGCTGCACTTCCCGTCGCCGTTTGCGACCCCGGCTGGGCCCGGATACCCGGACACCCATATATGTCCGGGGAGCTCTCGCCGAGGTCTACGCGATGGTACCCTTCACAAAGCTGTGCGCTGTCATGGCAACGAGCAATTTCCTCCGATGCGACAAAATCCGAAATGGGCGACCGCAGACCCTGCCGAGGTCACCTTCCGGAGCCTTCCCTGCGCGTCAGACGTCGATCCGATGGACGGTGTCAGAATACGAACTCTGCCGATCGAGTTTTGACTGCGCTGCGCAGTGCCGAAGGCGGAACATGAGACTCGTGGGACCAAGTCGGAGACATCCACATATGACCTGAGAGCTGCCGACCGTGGCGATCCGACGCAAACGATGCCTGGGATCTGCAGGGACTGTGTCCGGATCCGATCGCACTCTGCTGCAGGATCTGCGCATGCCGAAGCGAGTCTCGCTTCGTCCCTGGCGCTCGTCGAGGCCTGAAACTTCTCTGCGCACCATGTCGGGACACTGGGGGCTCAGATCCAGGGGAAAAGGCGCAAAATCGCAGAATACCAAGCCCGCCGACGCTGTCGGACTGGCCTCGATTTGGGGGTTTGGGGGCGCTCGGCTCGGGAGCTCGTCGGAACCCTGGCGATCGCCTGTGTTTGGCTGGCAGCAGGCAAATGGACTCTGTCGATAGTCCGAGCATTTTTGGCCAGCCGACGGGAAGTTTCACGCAACGGGGCCTGAATACGTTCTTCCGACTTGGTCTCGTCCAGCAAGGCCGATTGGAAGCGTGCCCCGTCTTTCTCGGCGATCGTGATGCCGCATGTCGGATCTGCGACGAGAAAAATTCCAGCTCCCCGGAACAGTTTCAACCGTGCGAATCGGTGCACCGGTCGTGCCGCTGCGAGTGGGCCGAGGTCCCGGAAGATATTAATATGTCGCCCGGATCTCATGGTATGAGATCCAAAAGGTTCCTGCGCCACGGAAACGAGGAAGGGGGGCTTGGCGCTGACTCGCAAAATTATGTTGGGCCCGGCAGTCCGATTGAGGGTTGGTGCCGGAATTTTGCGAGCCCCACGGCACTCTGCGTGCAAAGCGCGTTTTGGCCTTGTCCATCACTTGCCCATCATTTGTCCATCACTTGTCCGCGATTTGTCCATCATTTGTCCGACAAGAGACCGTCAAGAGCTTCCAGGGACTCCAAATGAGAGCGGACACCCCGACAGCCATATATCTCCGGAAGGCTGACGATCGTGGCTACGCGATGGTGTCGCTACCTCGGCCGTCCGTTGCCAAAGCAACCCGGAATACCTGCCGATGTCACAAAACCCGGACAAGGAGCCGTATCTCCGCGAGGGGTGCAGCTAAACTCGCGGGACGACGAGCGCACGCATCCTGGACGAGAGCCCAACAAATCCCCGACAAATGATGGACAAATGATGGACAAGGCGTCGACAAGGAGCCGTATCTCGACGAGGAGTGCAGCCGAAACCGCGGGACGAAGACCAAACACGTTGCAGACGTGAGCCCGACCGATTGCCAACAAATGATGGACAAATGATGGACAAGGGACCGACAAGAGCCAATTGCGACCCCAAATGGATCCCGATCGCCGGACACCCATATATCTCCGGGGAGCTCTCGCCGAGGTCTACGCGATGGTACCCTTCGCGAGGCTGTGCGCCGTCATGGCAACACGCAATTTCCGCCGATGCGACAAAATCCGAAATGGGCGACCGCAGACCCTGCCGAGGTTACCTTCCGGAGTCCTCCCGGCGTGCTGGACGACCATCCGATGGGCGGTGCCAAAATACGAACCCTGCCGATCGAGTTTTGACTGCGCTGTGCAGTGCCGAAGGCAGAACATGAGACTCGTGGGACCAAGTCAGAGACATCCACATATGACCCGAGAGCTGCCGACGACGCCGATCCGAAGCCACGGATGCCCGTGATCTGCAGAAACCGTGTCCTGATCCGATCGCACTCTGCTGGAGGATCTGCACGTGCCGAAGTGAGTCTCGCTTCGTCCCTGGCGCTCGTCGAGGCCTGAAACTTCTCTGCGCACCATGTCGGGACACTGGGGGCTCAGATCCAGGGGAAAAGGCGCAAAATCGCAGAATACCAAGCCCGCCGACGCTGTCGGACTGGCCTCGATTTGGGGGTTTGGGGGCGCTCGGCTCGGGAGCTCGTCGGAACCCTGGCGATCGCCTGTGTTTGGCTGGCAGCAGGCAAATGGACTCTGTCGATAGTCCGAGCATTTTTGGCCAGCCGACGGGAAGTTTCACGCAACGGGGCCTGAATACGTTCTTCCGACTTGGTCTCGTCCAGCAAGGCCGATTGGAAGCGTGCCCCGTCTTTCTCGGCGATCGTGATGCCGCATGTCGGATCTGCGACGAGAAAAATTCCAGCTCCCCGGAACAGTTTCAACCGTGCGAATCGGTGCACCGGTCGTGCCGCTGCGAGTGGGCCGAGGTCCCGGAAGATATTAATATGTCGCCCGGATCTCATGGTATGAGATCCAAAAGGTTCCTGCGCCACGGAAACGAGGAAGGGGGGCTTGGCGCTGACTCGCAAAATTATGTTGGGCCCGGCAGTCCGATTGAGGGTTGGTGCCGGAATTTTGCGAGCCCCACGGCACTCTGCGTGCAAAGCGCGTTTTGGCCTTGTCCATCACTTGCCCATCATTTGTCCATCACTTGTCCGCGATTTGTCCATCATTTGTCCGACAAGAGACCGTCAAGAGCTTCCAGGGACTCCAAATGAGAGCGGACACCCCGACAGCCATATATCTCCGGAAGGCTGACGATCGTGGCTACGCGATGGTGTCGCTACCTCGGCCGTCCGTTGCCAAAGCAACCCGGAATACCTGCCGATGTCACAAAACCCGGACAAGGAGCCGTATCTCCGCGAGGGGTGCAGCTAAACTCGCGGGACGACGAGCGCACGCATCCTGGACGAGAGCCCAACAAATCCCCGACAAATGATGGACAAATGATGGACAAGGCGTCGACAAGGAGCCGTATCTCGACGAGGAGTGCAGCCGAAACCGCGGGACGAAGACCAAACACGTTGCAGACGTGAGCCCGACCGATTGCCAACAAATGATGGACAAATGATGGACAAGGGACCGACAAGAGCCAATTGCGACCCCAAATGGATCCCGATCGCCGGACACCCATATATCTCCGGGGAGCTCTCGCCGAGGTCTACGCGATGGTACCCTTCGCGAGGCTGTGCGCCGTCATGGCAACACGCAATTTCCGCCGATGCGACAAAATCCGAAATGGGCGACCGCAGACCCTGCCGAGGTTACCTTCCGGAGTCCTCCCGGCGTGCTGGACGACCATCCGATGGGCGGTGCCAAAATACGAACCCTGCCGATCGAGTTTTGACTGCGCTGTGCAGTGCCGAAGGCAGAACATGAGACTCGTGGGACCAAGTCAGAGACATCCACATATGACCCGAGAGCTGCCGACGACGCCGATCCGAAGCCACGGATGCCCGTGATCTGCAGAAACCGTGTCCTGATCCGATCGCACTCTGCTGGAGGATCTGCACGTGCCGAAGTGAGTCTCGCTTCGTCCCTGGCGCTCGTCGAGGCCTGAAACTTCTCTGCGCACCATGTCGGGACACTGGGGGCTCAGATCCAGGGGAAAAGGCGCAAAATCGCAGAATACCAAGCCCGCCGACGCTGTCGGACTGGCCTCGATTTGGGGGTTTGGGGGCGCTCGGCTCGGGAGCTCGTCGGAACCCTGGCGATCGCCTGTGTTTGGCTGGCAGCAGGCAAATGGACTCTGTCGATAGTCCGAGCATTTTTGGCCAGCCGACGGGAAGTTTCACGCAACGGGGCCTGAATACGTTCTTCCGACTTGGTCTCGTCCAGCAAGGCCGATTGGAAGCGTGCCCCGTCTTTCTCGGCGATCGTGATGCCGCATGTCGGATCTGCGACGAGAAAAATTCCAGCTCCCCGGAACAGTTTCAACCGTGCGAATCGGTGCACCGGTCGTGCCGCTGCGAGTGGGCCGAGGTCCCGGAAGATATTAATATGTCGCCCGGATCTCATGGTATGAGATCCAAAAGGTTCCTGCGCCACGGAAACGAGGAAGGGGGGCTTGGCGCTGACTCGCAAAATTATGTTGGGCCCGGCAGTCCGATTGAGGGTTGGTGCCGGAATTTTGCGAGCCCCACGGCACTCTGCGTGCAAAGCGCGTTTTGGCCTTGTCCATCACTTGCCCATCATTTGTCCATCACTTGTCCGCGATTTGTCCATCATTTGTCCGACAAGAGACCGTCAAGAGCTTCCAGGGACTCCAAATGAGAGCGGACACCCCGACAGCCATATATCTCCGGAAGGCTGACGATCGTGGCTACGCGATGGTGTCGCTACCTCGGCCGTCCGTTGCCAAAGCAACCCGGAATACCTGCCGATGTCACAAAACCCGGACAAGGAGCCGTATCTCCGCGAGGGGTGCAGCTAAACTCGCGGGACGACGAGCGCACGCATCCTGGACGAGAGCCCAACAAATCCCCGACAAATGATGGACAAATGATGGACAAGGCGTCGACAAGGAGCCGTATCTCGACGAGGAGTGCAGCCGAAACCGCGGGACGAAGACCAAACACGTTGCAGACGTGAGCCCGACCGATTGCCAACAAATGATGGACAAATGATGGACAAGGGACCGACAAGAGCCAATTGCGACCCCAAATGGATCCCGATCGCCGGACACCCATATATCTCCGGGGAGCTCTCGCCGAGGTCTACGCGATGGTACCCTTCGCGAGGCTGTGCGCCGTCATGGCAACACGCAATTTCCGCCGATGCGACAAAATCCGAAATGGGCGACCGCAGACCCTGCCGAGGTTACCTTCCGGAGTCCTCCCGGCGTGCTGGACGACCATCCGATGGGCGGTGCCAAAATACGAACCCTCTTACTATGTCGCCCGGCTTGATACCATCAATCCCGTTTGCTTCCTGAGCGCCATCTACTGCACTTACCATCAAAATCCCGTGCCGGAGGCCTTCCCTCCGGAGGCAGGATATCGATCTTCTCGTCCCGTGACTTCAGGGGCAGAACTGAGCGCTGCACGGAGGTCCATCGTTTGGACTTACCATCACGGCAGGCTGATGGGAAGCTTCCCATCAGTGCCCCTTCCCATCAGCTGCACTTCCCGTCGCCGTTTGCGACCCCGGCTGGGCCCGGATACCCGGACACCCATATATGTCCGGGGAGCTCTCGCCGAGGTCTACGCGATGGTACCCTTCACAAAGCTGTGCGCTGTCATGGCAACGAGCAATTTCCTCCGATGCGACAAAATCCGAAATGGGCGACCGCAGACCCTGCCGAGGTCACCTTCCGGAGCCTTCCCTGCGCGTCAGACGTCGATCCGATGGACGGTGTCAGAATACGAACTCTGCCGATCGAGTTTTGACTGCGCTGCGCAGTGCCGAAGGCGGAACATGAGACTCGTGGGACCAAGTCGGAGACATCCACATATGACCTGAGAGCTGCCGACCGTGGCGATCCGACGCAAACGATGCCTGGGATCTGCAGGGACTGTGTCCGGATCCGATCGCACTCTGCTGCAGGATCTGCGCATGCCGAAGCGAGTCTCGCTTCGTCCCTGGCGCTCGTCGAGGCCTGAAACTTCTCTGCGCACCATGTCGGGACACTGGGGGCTCAAATCCAGGGGAAAAGACACAAAATCGCAGAATCAGAAGCCCGCCGACGCTGTCGGACTGGCCTCGATTTGGGGGTTTGGGGGGCGCTGGGATCGGGAGCTCGTCGGAACCCTGCCGATCGCCTGTGCTTGGCTGGCAGGAGGCAAATGGACTCTGCATATAGTCCGAGCATCCTCGACCTTTGGCCGGGCGAAAGGAAGTCCCACTCGACGGGGCTGAATACGTTCTTCCGACTTGGTTTCGTCAGCTAAGCCGGTTGGAAGCGGTGCCCGTCTTTCTCGGCGATCGTGATGCCGCATGTCTGATCTGCGACGAGGAAAATTCCAGCTCCCCGGAACAGTTTCAACCGTGCGAATCGGTGCACCTATTAATATGTCGCCCGGATCTCATGGTATGAGATCCAAAAGGTTCCTGCGCCACGGAAACGAGGAAGGGGGGCTTGGCGCTGACTCGCAAAATTATGTTGGGCCCGGCAGTCCGATTGAGGGTTGGTGCCGGAATTTTGCGAGCCCCACGGCACTCTGCGTGCAAAGCGCGTTTTGGCCTTGTCCATCACTTGCCCATCATTTGTCCATCACTTGTCCGCGATTTGTCCATCATTTGTCCGACAAGAGACCGTCAAGAGCTTCCAGGGACTCCAAATGAGAGCGGACACCCCGACAGCCATATATCTCCGGAAGGCTGACGATCGTGGCTACGCGATGGTGTCGCTACCTCGGCCGTCCGTTGCCAAAGCAACCCGGAATACCTGCCGATGTCACAAAACCCGGACAAGGAGCCGTATCTCCGCGAGGGGTGCAGCTAAACTCGCGGGACGACGAGCGCACGCATCCTGGACGAGAGCCCAACAAATCCCCGACAAATGATGGACAAATGATGGACAAGGCGTCGACAAGGAGCCGTATCTCGACGAGGAGTGCAGCCGAAACCGCGGGACGAAGACCAAACACGTTGCAGACGTGAGCCCGACCGATTGCCAACAAATGATGGACAAATGATGGACAAGGGACCGACAAGAGCCAATTGCGACCCCAAATGGATCCCGATCGCCGGACACCCATATATCTCCGGGGAGCTCTCGCCGAGGTCTACGCGATGGTACCCTTCGCGAGGCTGTGCGCCGTCATGGCAACACGCAATTTCCGCCGATGCGACAAAATCCGAAATGGGCGACCGCAGACCCTGCCGAGGTTACCTTCCGGAGTCCTCCCGGCGTGCTGGACGACCATCCGATGGGCGGTGCCAAAATACGAACCCTGCCGATCGAGTTTTGACTGCGCTGTGCAGTGCCGAAGGCAGAACATGAGACTCGTGGGACCAAGTCAGAGACATCCACATATGACCCGAGAGCTGCCGACGACGCCGATCCGAAGCCACGGATGCCCGTGATCTGCAGAAACCGTGTCCTGATCCGATCGCACTCTGCTGGAGGATCTGCACGTGCCGAAGTGAGTCTCGCTTCGTCCCTGGCGCTCGTCGAGGCCTGAAACTTCTCTGCGCACCATGTCGGGACACTGGGGGCTCAGATCCAGGGGAAAAGGCGCAAAATCGCAGAATACCAAGCCCGCCGACGCTGTCGGACTGGCCTCGATTTGGGGGTTTGGGGGCGCTCGGCTCGGGAGCTCGTCGGAACCCTGGCGATCGCCTGTGTTTGGCTGGCAGCAGGCAAATGGACTCTGTCGATAGTCCGAGCATTTTTGGCCAGCCGACGGGAAGTTTCACGCAACGGGGCCTGAATACGTTCTTCCGACTTGGTCTCGTCCAGCAAGGCCGATTGGAAGCGTGCCCCGTCTTTCTCGGCGATCGTGATGCCGCATGTCGGATCTGCGACGAGAAAAATTCCAGCTCCCCGGAACAGTTTCAACCGTGCGAATCGGTGCACCGGTCGTGCCGCTGCGAGTGGGCCGAGGTCCCGGAAGATATTAATATGTCGCCCGGATCTCATGGTATGAGATCCAAAAGGTTCCTGCGCCACGGAAACGAGGAAGGGGGGCTTGGCGCTGACTCGCAAAATTATGTTGGGCCCGGCAGTCCGATTGAGGGTTGGTGCCGGAATTTTGCGAGCCCCACGGCACTCTGCGTGCAAAGCGCGTTTTGGCCTTGTCCATCACTTGCCCATCATTTGTCCATCACTTGTCCGCGATTTGTCCATCATTTGTCCGACAAGAGACCGTCAAGAGCTTCCAGGGACTCCAAATGAGAGCGGACACCCCGACAGCCATATATCTCCGGAAGGCTGACGATCGTGGCTACGCGATGGTGTCGCTACCTCGGCCGTCCGTTGCCAAAGCAACCCGGAATACCTGCCGATGTCACAAAACCCGGACAAGGAGCCGTATCTCCGCGAGGGGTGCAGCTAAACTCGCGGGACGACGAGCGCACGCATCCTGGACGAGAGCCCAACAAATCCCCGACAAATGATGGACAAATGATGGACAAGGCGTCGACAAGGAGCCGTATCTCGACGAGGAGTGCAGCCGAAACCGCGGGACGAAGACCAAACACGTTGCAGACGTGAGCCCGACCGATTGCCAACAAATGATGGACAAATGATGGACAAGGGACCGACAAGAGCCAATTGCGACCCCAAATGGATCCCGATCGCCGGACACCCATATATCTCCGGGGAGCTCTCGCCGAGGTCTACGCGATGGTACCCTTCGCGAGGCTGTGCGCCGTCATGGCAACACGCAATTTCCGCCGATGCGACAAAATCCGAAATGGGCGACCGCAGACCCTGCCGAGGTTACCTTCCGGAGTCCTCCCGGCGTGCTGGACGACCATCCGATGGGCGGTGCCAAAATACGAACCCTCTTACTATGTCGCCCGGCTTGATACCATCAATCCCGTTTGCTTCCTGAGCGCCATCTACTGCACTTACCATCAAAATCCCGTGCCGGAGGCCTTCCCTCCGGAGGCAGGATATCGATCTTCTCGTCCCGTGACTTCAGGGGCAGAACTGAGCGCTGCACGGAGGTCCATCGTTTGGACTTACCATCACGGCAGGCTGATGGGAAGCTTCCCATCAGTGCCCCTTCCCATCAGCTGCACTTCCCGTCGCCGTTTGCGACCCCGGCTGGGCCCGGATACCCGGACACCCATATATGTCCGGGGAGCTCTCGCCGAGGTCTACGCGATGGTACCCTTCACAAAGCTGTGCGCTGTCATGGCAACGAGCAATTTCCTCCGATGCGACAAAATCCGAAATGGGCGACCGCAGACCCTGCCGAGGTCACCTTCCGGAGCCTTCCCTGCGCGTCAGACGTCGATCCGATGGACGGTGTCAGAATACGAACTCTGCCGATCGAGTTTTGACTGCGCTGCGCAGTGCCGAAGGCGGAACATGAGACTCGTGGGACCAAGTCGGAGACATCCACATATGACCTGAGAGCTGCCGACCGTGGCGATCCGACGCAAACGATGCCTGGGATCTGCAGGGACTGTGTCCGGATCCGATCGCACTCTGCTGCAGGATCTGCGCATGCCGAAGCGAGTCTCGCTTCGTCCCTGGCGCTCGTCGAGGCCTGAAACTTCTCTGCGCACCATGTCGGGACACTGGGGGCTCAAATCCAGGGGAAAAGACACAAAATCGCAGAATCAGAAGCCCGCCGACGCTGTCGGACTGGCCTCGATTTGGGGGTTTGGGGGGCGCTGGGATCGGGAGCTCGTCGGAACCCTGCCGATCGCCTGTGCTTGGCTGGCAGGAGGCAAATGGACTCTGCATATAGTCCGAGCATCCTCGACCTTTGGCCGGGCGAAAGGAAGTCCCACTCGACGGGGCTGAATACGTTCTTCCGACTTGGTTTCGTCAGCTAAGCCGGTTGGAAGCGGTGCCCGTCTTTCTCGGCGATCGTGATGCCGCATGTCTGATCTGCGACGAGGAAAATTCCAGCTCCCCGGAACAGTTTCAACCGTGCGAATCGGTGCACCTATTAATATGTCGCCCGGATCTCATGGTATGAGATCCAAAAGGTTCCTGCGCCACGGAAACGAGGAAGGGGGGCTTGGCGCTGACTCGCAAAATTATGTTGGGCCCGGCAGTCCGATTGAGGGTTGGTGCCGGAATTTTGCGAGCCCCACGGCACTCTGCGTGCAAAGCGCGTTTTGGCCTTGTCCATCACTTGCCCATCATTTGTCCATCACTTGTCCGCGATTTGTCCATCATTTGTCCGACAAGAGACCGTCAAGAGCTTCCAGGGACTCCAAATGAGAGCGGACACCCCGACAGCCATATATCTCCGGAAGGCTGACGATCGTGGCTACGCGATGGTGTCGCTACCTCGGCCGTCCGTTGCCAAAGCAACCCGGAATACCTGCCGATGTCACAAAACCCGGACAAGGAGCCGTATCTCCGCGAGGGGTGCAGCTAAACTCGCGGGACGACGAGCGCACGCATCCTGGACGAGAGCCCAACAAATCCCCGACAAATGATGGACAAATGATGGACAAGGCGTCGACAAGGAGCCGTATCTCGACGAGGAGTGCAGCCGAAACCGCGGGACGAAGACCAAACACGTTGCAGACGTGAGCCCGACCGATTGCCAACAAATGATGGACAAATGATGGACAAGGGACCGACAAGAGCCAATTGCGACCCCAAATGGATCCCGATCGCCGGACACCCATATATCTCCGGGGAGCTCTCGCCGAGGTCTACGCGATGGTACCCTTCGCGAGGCTGTGCGCCGTCATGGCAACACGCAATTTCCGCCGATGCGACAAAATCCGAAATGGGCGACCGCAGACCCTGCCGAGGTTACCTTCCGGAGTCCTCCCGGCGTGCTGGACGACCATCCGATGGGCGGTGCCAAAATACGAACCCTGCCGATCGAGTTTTGACTGCGCTGTGCAGTGCCGAAGGCAGAACATGAGACTCGTGGGACCAAGTCAGAGACATCCACATATGACCCGAGAGCTGCCGACGACGCCGATCCGAAGCCACGGATGCCCGTGATCTGCAGAAACCGTGTCCTGATCCGATCGCACTCTGCTGGAGGATCTGCACGTGCCGAAGTGAGTCTCGCTTCGTCCCTGGCGCTCGTCGAGGCCTGAAACTTCTCTGCGCACCATGTCGGGACACTGGGGGCTCAGATCCAGGGGAAAAGGCGCAAAATCGCAGAATACCAAGCCCGCCGACGCTGTCGGACTGGCCTCGATTTGGGGGTTTGGGGGCGCTCGGCTCGGGAGCTCGTCGGAACCCTGGCGATCGCCTGTGTTTGGCTGGCAGCAGGCAAATGGACTCTGTCGATAGTCCGAGCATTTTTGGCCAGCCGACGGGAAGTTTCACGCAACGGGGCCTGAATACGTTCTTCCGACTTGGTCTCGTCCAGCAAGGCCGATTGGAAGCGTGCCCCGTCTTTCTCGGCGATCGTGATGCCGCATGTCGGATCTGCGACGAGAAAAATTCCAGCTCCCCGGAACAGTTTCAACCGTGCGAATCGGTGCACCGGTCGTGCCGCTGCGAGTGGGCCGAGGTCCCGGAAGATATTAATATGTCGCCCGGATCTCATGGTATGAGATCCAAAAGGTTCCTGCGCCACGGAAACGAGGAAGGGGGGCTTGGCGCTGACTCGCAAAATTATGTTGGGCCCGGCAGTCCGATTGAGGGTTGGTGCCGGAATTTTGCGAGCCCCACGGCACTCTGCGTGCAAAGCGCGTTTTGGCCTTGTCCATCACTTGCCCATCATTTGTCCATCACTTGTCCGCGATTTGTCCATCATTTGTCCGACAAGAGACCGTCAAGAGCTTCCAGGGACTCCAAATGAGAGCGGACACCCCGACAGCCATATATCTCCGGAAGGCTGACGATCGTGGCTACGCGATGGTGTCGCTACCTCGGCCGTCCGTTGCCAAAGCAACCCGGAATACCTGCCGATGTCACAAAACCCGGACAAGGAGCCGTATCTCCGCGAGGGGTGCAGCTAAACTCGCGGGACGACGAGCGCACGCATCCTGGACGAGAGCCCAACAAATCCCCGACAAATGATGGACAAATGATGGACAAGGCGTCGACAAGGAGCCGTATCTCGACGAGGAGTGCAGCCGAAACCGCGGGACGAAGACCAAACACGTTGCAGACGTGAGCCCGACCGATTGCCAACAAATGATGGACAAATGATGGACAAGGGACCGACAAGAGCCAATTGCGACCCCAAATGGATCCCGATCGCCGGACACCCATATATCTCCGGGGAGCTCTCGCCGAGGTCTACGCGATGGTACCCTTCGCGAGGCTGTGCGCCGTCATGGCAACACGCAATTTCCGCCGATGCGACAAAATCCGAAATGGGCGACCGCAGACCCTGCCGAGGTTACCTTCCGGAGTCCTCCCGGCGTGCTGGACGACCATCCGATGGGCGGTGCCAAAATACGAACCCTGCCGATCGAGTTTTGACTGCGCTGTGCAGTGCCGAAGGCAGAACATGAGACTCGTGGGACCAAGTCAGAGACATCCACATATGACCCGAGAGCTGCCGACGACGCCGATCCGAAGCCACGGATGCCCGTGATCTGCAGAAACCGTGTCCTGATCCGATCGCACTCTGCTGGAGGATCTGCACGTGCCGAAGTGAGTCTCGCTTCGTCCCTGGCGCTCGTCGAGGCCTGAAACTTCTCTGCGCACCATGTCGGGACACTGGGGGCTCAGATCCAGGGGAAAAGGCGCAAAATCGCAGAATACCAAGCCCGCCGACGCTGTCGGACTGGCCTCGATTTGGGGGTTTGGGGGCGCTCGGCTCGGGAGCTCGTCGGAACCCTGGCGATCGCCTGTGTTTGGCTGGCAGCAGGCAAATGGACTCTGTCGATAGTCCGAGCATTTTTGGCCAGCCGACGGGAAGTTTCACGCAACGGGGCCTGAATACGTTCTTCCGACTTGGTCTCGTCCAGCAAGGCCGATTGGAAGCGTGCCCCGTCTTTCTCGGCGATCGTGATGCCGCATGTCGGATCTGCGACGAGAAAAATTCCAGCTCCCCGGAACAGTTTCAACCGTGCGAATCGGTGCACCGGTCGTGCCGCTGCGAGTGGGCCGAGGTCCCGGAAGATATTAATATGTCGCCCGGATCTCATGGTATGAGATCCAAAAGGTTCCTGCGCCACGGAAACGAGGAAGGGGGGCTTGGCGCTGACTCGCAAAATTATGTTGGGCCCGGCAGTCCGATTGAGGGTTGGTGCCGGAATTTTGCGAGCCCCACGGCACTCTGCGTGCAAAGCGCGTTTTGGCCTTGTCCATCACTTGCCCATCATTTGTCCATCACTTGTCCGCGATTTGTCCATCATTTGTCCGACAAGAGACCGTCAAGAGCTTCCAGGGACTCCAAATGAGAGCGGACACCCCGACAGCCATATATCTCCGGAAGGCTGACGATCGTGGCTACGCGATGGTGTCGCTACCTCGGCCGTCCGTTGCCAAAGCAACCCGGAATACCTGCCGATGTCACAAAACCCGGACAAGGAGCCGTATCTCCGCGAGGGGTGCAGCTAAACTCGCGGGACGACGAGCGCACGCATCCTGGACGAGAGCCCAACAAATCCCCGACAAATGATGGACAAATGATGGACAAGGCGTCGACAAGGAGCCGTATCTCGACGAGGAGTGCAGCCGAAACCGCGGGACGAAGACCAAACACGTTGCAGACGTGAGCCCGACCGATTGCCAACAAATGATGGACAAATGATGGACAAGGGACCGACAAGAGCCAATTGCGACCCCAAATGGATCCCGATCGCCGGACACCCATATATCTCCGGGGAGCTCTCGCCGAGGTCTACGCGATGGTACCCTTCGCGAGGCTGTGCGCCGTCATGGCAACACGCAATTTCCGCCGATGCGACAAAATCCGAAATGGGCGACCGCAGACCCTGCCGAGGTTACCTTCCGGAGTCCTCCCGGCGTGCTGGACGACCATCCGATGGGCGGTGCCAAAATACGAACCCTGCCGATCGAGTTTTGACTGCGCTGTGCAGTGCCGAAGGCAGAACATGAGACTCGTGGGACCAAGTCAGAGACATCCACATATGACCCGAGAGCTGCCGACGACGCCGATCCGAAGCCACGGATGCCCGTGATCTGCAGAAACCGTGTCCTGATCCGATCGCACTCTGCTGGAGGATCTGCACGTGCCGAAGTGAGTCTCGCTTCGTCCCTGGCGCTCGTCGAGGCCTGAAACTTCTCTGCGCACCATGTCGGGACACTGGGGGCTCAGATCCAGGGGAAAAGGCGCAAAATCGCAGAATACCAAGCCCGCCGACGCTGTCGGACTGGCCTCGATTTGGGGGTTTGGGGGCGCTCGGCTCGGGAGCTCGTCGGAACCCTGGCGATCGCCTGTGTTTGGCTGGCAGCAGGCAAATGGACTCTGTCGATAGTCCGAGCATTTTTGGCCAGCCGACGGGAAGTTTCACGCAACGGGGCCTGAATACGTTCTTCCGACTTGGTCTCGTCCAGCAAGGCCGATTGGAAGCGTGCCCCGTCTTTCTCGGCGATCGTGATGCCGCATGTCGGATCTGCGACGAGAAAAATTCCAGCTCCCCGGAACAGTTTCAACCGTGCGAATCGGTGCACCGGTCGTGCCGCTGCGAGTGGGCCGAGGTCCCGGAAGATATTAATATGTCGCCCGGATCTCATGGTATGAGATCCAAAAGGTTCCTGCGCCACGGAAACGAGGAAGGGGGGCTTGGCGCTGACTCGCAAAATTATGTTGGGCCCGGCAGTCCGATTGAGGGTTGGTGCCGGAATTTTGCGAGCCCCACGGCACTCTGCGTGCAAAGCGCGTTTTGGCCTTGTCCATCACTTGCCCATCATTTGTCCATCACTTGTCCGCGATTTGTCCATCATTTGTCCGACAAGAGACCGTCAAGAGCTTCCAGGGACTCCAAATGAGAGCGGACACCCCGACAGCCATATATCTCCGGAAGGCTGACGATCGTGGCTACGCGATGGTGTCGCTACCTCGGCCGTCCGTTGCCAAAGCAACCCGGAATACCTGCCGATGTCACAAAACCCGGACAAGGAGCCGTATCTCCGCGAGGGGTGCAGCTAAACTCGCGGGACGACGAGCGCACGCATCCTGGACGAGAGCCCAACAAATCCCCGACAAATGATGGACAAATGATGGACAAGGCGTCGACAAGGAGCCGTATCTCGACGAGGAGTGCAGCCGAAACCGCGGGACGAAGACCAAACACGTTGCAGACGTGAGCCCGACCGATTGCCAACAAATGATGGACAAATGATGGACAAGGGACCGACAAGAGCCAATTGCGACCCCAAATGGATCCCGATCGCCGGACACCCATATATCTCCGGGGAGCTCTCGCCGAGGTCTACGCGATGGTACCCTTCGCGAGGCTGTGCGCCGTCATGGCAACACGCAATTTCCGCCGATGCGACAAAATCCGAAATGGGCGACCGCAGACCCTGCCGAGGTTACCTTCCGGAGTCCTCCCGGCGTGCTGGACGACCATCCGATGGGCGGTGCCAAAATACGAACCCTGCCGATCGAGTTTTGACTGCGCTGTGCAGTGCCGAAGGCAGAACATGAGACTCGTGGGACCAAGTCAGAGACATCCACATATGACCCGAGAGCTGCCGACGACGCCGATCCGAAGCCACGGATGCCCGTGATCTGCAGAAACCGTGTCCTGATCCGATCGCACTCTGCTGGAGGATCTGCACGTGCCGAAGTGAGTCTCGCTTCGTCCCTGGCGCTCGTCGAGGCCTGAAACTTCTCTGCGCACCATGTCGGGACACTGGGGGCTCAGATCCAGGGGAAAAGGCGCAAAATCGCAGAATACCAAGCCCGCCGACGCTGTCGGACTGGCCTCGATTTGGGGGTTTGGGGGCGCTCGGCTCGGGAGCTCGTCGGAACCCTGGCGATCGCCTGTGTTTGGCTGGCAGCAGGCAAATGGACTCTGTCGATAGTCCGAGCATTTTTGGCCAGCCGACGGGAAGTTTCACGCAACGGGGCCTGAATACGTTCTTCCGACTTGGTCTCGTCCAGCAAGGCCGATTGGAAGCGTGCCCCGTCTTTCTCGGCGATCGTGATGCCGCATGTCGGATCTGCGACGAGAAAAATTCCAGCTCCCCGGAACAGTTTCAACCGTGCGAATCGGTGCACCGGTCGTGCCGCTGCGAGTGGGCCGAGGTCCCGGAAGATATTAATATGTCGCCCGGATCTCATGGTATGAGATCCAAAAGGTTCCTGCGCCACGGAAACGAGGAAGGGGGGCTTGGCGCTGACTCGCAAAATTATGTTGGGCCCGGCAGTCCGATTGAGGGTTGGTGCCGGAATTTTGCGAGCCCCACGGCACTCTGCGTGCAAAGCGCGTTTTGGCCTTGTCCATCACTTGCCCATCATTTGTCCATCACTTGTCCGCGATTTGTCCATCATTTGTCCGACAAGAGACCGTCAAGAGCTTCCAGGGACTCCAAATGAGAGCGGACACCCCGACAGCCATATATCTCCGGAAGGCTGACGATCGTGGCTACGCGATGGTGTCGCTACCTCGGCCGTCCGTTGCCAAAGCAACCCGGAATACCTGCCGATGTCACAAAACCCGGACAAGGAGCCGTATCTCCGCGAGGGGTGCAGCTAAACTCGCGGGACGACGAGCGCACGCATCCTGGACGAGAGCCCAACAAATCCCCGACAAATGATGGACAAATGATGGACAAGGCGTCGACAAGGAGCCGTATCTCGACGAGGAGTGCAGCCGAAACCGCGGGACGAAGACCAAACACGTTGCAGACGTGAGCCCGACCGATTGCCAACAAATGATGGACAAATGATGGACAAGGGACCGACAAGAGCCAATTGCGACCCCAAATGGATCCCGATCGCCGGACACCCATATATCTCCGGGGAGCTCTCGCCGAGGTCTACGCGATGGTACCCTTCGCGAGGCTGTGCGCCGTCATGGCAACACGCAATTTCCGCCGATGCGACAAAATCCGAAATGGGCGACCGCAGACCCTGCCGAGGTTACCTTCCGGAGTCCTCCCGGCGTGCTGGACGACCATCCGATGGGCGGTGCCAAAATACGAACCCTGCCGATCGAGTTTTGACTGCGCTGTGCAGTGCCGAAGGCAGAACATGAGACTCGTGGGACCAAGTCAGAGACATCCACATATGACCCGAGAGCTGCCGACGACGCCGATCCGAAGCCACGGATGCCCGTGATCTGCAGAAACCGTGTCCTGATCCGATCGCACTCTGCTGGAGGATCTGCACGTGCCGAAGTGAGTCTCGCTTCGTCCCTGGCGCTCGTCGAGGCCTGAAACTTCTCTGCGCACCATGTCGGGACACTGGGGGCTCAGATCCAGGGGAAAAGGCGCAAAATCGCAGAATACCAAGCCCGCCGACGCTGTCGGACTGGCCTCGATTTGGGGGTTTGGGGGCGCTCGGATCGGGAGCTCGTCGGAACCCCGATCGCCTGTGCTTGGCTGGCAGGAGGCAAATGGACTCTGCATATAGTCCGAGCATCCTCGACCTTTGGCCGGGCGAAAGGAAGTCCCACTCGACGGGGGCTGAATACGTTCTTCCGACTTGGTTCGTCAGCTAAGCCGGTTGGAAGCGTGCCCGTCTTTCTCGGCGATCGTGATGCCGCATGTCTGATCTGCGACGAGGAAAATTCCAGCTCCCCGGAACAGTTTCAACCGTGCGAATCGGTGCACCGGTCGTGCCGCTGCGAGTCGGCCGACGTCCCAGAACCTCTTACTATGTCGCCCGGCTTGATACCATCAATCCCGTTTGCTTCCTGAGCGCCATCTACTGCACTTACCATCAAAATCCCGTGCCGGAGGCCTTCCCTCCGGAGGCAGGATATCGATCTTCTCGTCCCGTGACTTCAGGGGCAGAACTGAGCGCTGCACGGAGGTCCATCGTTTGGACTTACCATCACGGCAGGCTGATGGGAAGCTTCCCATCAGTGCCCCTTCCCATCAGCTGCACTTCCCGTCGCCGTTTGCGACCCCGGCTGCGGGCCCGGATACCCGGACACCCATATATGTCCGGGGAGCTCTCGCCGAGGTCTACGCGATGGTACCCTTCACAAAGCTGTGCGCTGTCATGGCAACGAGCAATTTCCTCCGATGCGACAAAATCCGAAATGGGCGACCGCAGACCCTGCCGAGGTCACCTTCCGGAGCCTTCCCTGCGCGTCAGACGTCGATCCGATGGACGGTGTCAGAATACGAACTCTGCCGATCGAGTTTTGACTGCGCTGCGCAGTGCCGAAGGCGGAACATGAGACTCGTGGGACCAAGTCGGAGACATCCACATATGACCTGAGAGCTGCCGACCGTGGCGATCCGACGCAAACGATGCCTGGGATCTGCAGGGACTGTGTCCGGATCCGATCGCACTCTGCTGCAGGATCTGCGCATGCCGAAGCGAGTCTCGCTTCGTCCCTGGCGCTCGTCGAGGCCTGAAACTTCTCTGCGCACCATGTCGGGACACTGGGGGCTCAAATCCAGGGGAAAAGACACAAAATCGCAGAATCAGAAGCCCGCCGACGCTGTCGGACTGGCCTCGATTTGGGGGTTTGGGGGGCGCTGGGATCGGGAGCTCGTCGGAACCCTGCCGATCGCCTGTGCTTGGCTGGCAGGAGGCAAATGGACTCTGCATATAGTCCGAGCATCCTCGACCTTTGGCCGGGCGAAAGGAAGTCCCACTCGACGGGGGCTGAATACGTTCTTCCGACTTGGTTTCGTCAGCTAAGCCGGTTGGAAGCGGTGCCCGTCTTTCTCGGCGATCGTGATGCCGCATGTCTGATCTGCGACGAGGAAAATTCCAGCTCCCCGGAACAGTTTCAACCGTGCGAATCGGTGCACCGGTCGTGCCGCTGCGAGTCGGCCGACGTCCCAGAACCTCTTACTATGTCGCCCGGCTTGATACCATCAATCCCCGGTTCTGAGCGCCATCTAACGAGGAACGCTGACTCGCAAAATTATGTTGGGCCCGGCCGATTGAGGGTTGGTGCCGGAATTTTGCGAGCCCCACGGCACTCTGCGTGCAAAGCGCGTTTTGGCCTTGTCCATCACTTGCCCATCATTTGTCCATCACTTGTCCGCGATTTGTCCATCATTTGTCCGACAAGAGACCGTCAAGAGCTTCCAGGGACTCCAAATGAGAGCGGACACCCCGACAGCCATATATCTCCGGAAGGCTGACGATCGTGGCTACGCGATGGTGTCGCTACTCGGCCGTCCGTTGCCAAAGCAACCCGGAATACCTGCCGATGTCACGAAACCCGGACAAGGAGCCGTATCTCCGCGAGGGGTGCAGCTAAACTCGCGGGACGACGAGCGCACGCATCTGGACGAGAGCCCAACAAATCCCCGACAAATGATGGACAAATGATGGACAAGGCGTCGACAAGGAGCCGTATCTCGACGAGGAGTGCAGCCGAAACCGCGGGACGAAGACCAAACACGTTCCAGACGTGAGCCCGACCGATTGCCAACAAATGATGGACAAATGATGGACAAGGGACCGACAAGAGCCAATTGCGACCCCAGTGGACCCCGATCGCCGGACACCCATATATCTCCGGGGAGCTCTCGCGAGGTCTACGCGATGGTACCCTTCCGAGGCTGTGCGCCGTCATGGCAACGCGCAATTTCCGCCGATGCGACAAAATCCGAAATGGGCGACCGCAGACCCTGCCGAGGTTACCTTCCGGAGTCCTCCCGGCGTGCTGGACGACCATCCGATGGGCGGTGCCAAAATACGAACCCTGCCGATCGAGTTTTGACTGCGCTGTGCAGTGCCGAAGGCAGAACATGAGACTCGTGGGACCAAGTCAGAGACATCCACATATGACCCGAGAGCTGCCGACGACGCCGATCCGAAGCCATGGATGCCCGTGATCTGCAGGGACCGTGTCCTGATCCGATCGCACTCTGCTGGAGGATCTGCACGTGCCGAAGTGAGTCTCGCTTCGTCCCTGGCGCTCGTCGAGGCCTGAAACTTCTCTGCGCACCATGTCGGGACACTGGGGGCTCAGATCCAGGGGGAAAGGCGCAAAATCGCAGAATCCAAGCCCGCCGACGCTGTCGGACTGGCCTCGATTTGGGGGTTTGGGGCGCTCGGCTCGGGAGCTGTCGGAACCCTGGCGATCGGCCTGTTGGCTGGCAGCAGGCAAAGGACTCTGTCGATAGTCCGAGCATTTTGGCCAGGAGGGAAGTCCACGCAACGGGGCTGAATACGTTCTTCCGACTTGGTCTCGTCCAGCAAGCCGATTGGAAGCGTGCCCGTCTTTTCTGGCGATCGTGATGCCGCATGTCGGATCTGCGACGAGAAAAATTCCAGCTCCCCGGAACAGTTTCAACCGTGCGAATCGGTGCACCGGTCGTGCCGCTGCGAGTGGGCCGAGGTCCGGAAGATATTAATATGTCGCCCGGATCTCATGGTATGAGATCCAAAAGGTTCCTGCGCCACGGAAACGAGGAAGGGGGGCTTGGCGCTGACTCGCAAAATTATGTTGGGCCCGGCAGTTCGATTGAGGGGTTGGTGCCGGAATTTTGCGAGCCCCACGGCACTCTGCGTGCAAAGCGCGTTTTGGCCTTGTCCATCACTTGCCCATCATTTGTCCATCACTTGTCCGCGATTTGTCCATCATTTGTCCGACAAGAGACCGTCAAGAGCTTCCAGGGACTCCAAATGAGAGCAGACACCCCGACAGCCATATATCTCCGGAAGGCTGACGATCGTGGCTACGCGATGGTGTCGCTACCTCGGCCGTCCGTTGCCAAAGCAACCCGGAATACCTGCCGATGTCACGAAACCCGGACAAGGAGCCGTATCTCCGCGAGGGGTGCAGCTAAACTCGCGGGACGACGAGCGCACGCATCTGGACGAGAGCCCAACAAATCCCCGACAAATGATGGACAAATGATGGACAAGGCGTCGACAAGGAGCCGTATCTCGACGAGGAGTGCAGCCGAAACCGCGGGACGAAGACCAAACACGTTCCAGACGTGAGCCCGACCGATTGCCAACAAATGATGGACAAATGATGGACAAGGGACCGACAAGAGCCAATTGCGACCCCAAATGGATCCCGATCGCCGGACACCCATATATCTCCGGGGAGCTCTCGCCGAGGTCTACGCGATGGTACCCTTCCGAGGCTGTGCGCCGTCATGGCAACGCGCAATTTCCGCCGATGCGACAAAATCGAAATGGGCGACCGCAGACCCTGCCGAGGTTACCTTCCGGAGTCCTCCCGGCGTGCTGGACGACCATCCGATGGGCGGTGCCAAAATACGAACCCTGCCGATCGAGTTTTGACTGCGCTGTGCAGTGCCGAAGGCAGAACATGAGACTCGTGGGACCAAGTCAGAGACATCCACATATGACCGAGAGCTGCCGACGACGCCGATCCGAAGCCATGGATGCCCGGATCTGCAGGGACCGTGTCCTGATCCGATCGCACTCTGCTGGAGGATCTGCACGTGCCGAAGTGAGTCTCGCTTCGTCCCTGGCGCTCGTCGAGGCCTGAAACTTCTCTGCGCACCATGTCGGGACACTGGGGGCTCAGATCCAGGGAAAAGGCACAAAATCGCAGAATCCAAGCCCGCCGACGCTGTCGGACTGGCCTCGATTTGGGGGTTTGGGGGCGCTCGGCTCGGGAGCTCGTCGGCCCTGGCGATCGCCTGTGTTTGGCTGGCAGCAGGCAAAGGACTCTGTCGATAGTCCGAGCATTTTTGGCCAGGAGGGAAGTCCACGCAACGGGGCTGAATACGTTCTTCCGACTTGGTCTCGTCAGCAAGCCGATTGGAAGCGTGCCCGTCTTTCTCGGCGATCGTGATGCCGCATGTCGGATCTGCGACGAGAAAAATTCCAGCTCCCCGGAACAGTTTCAACCGTGCGAATCGGTGCACCGGTCGTGCCGCTGCGAGTGGGCCGAGGTCCCGGAAGATATTAATATGTCGCCCGGATCTCATGGTATGAGATCCAAAAGGTTCCTGCGCCACGGAAACGAGGAAGGGGGCTTGGCGCTGACTCGCAAAATTATGTTGGGCCCGGCAGTCGATTGAGGGGTTGGTGCCGGAATTTTGCGAGCCCCACGGCACTCTGCGTGCAAAGCGCGTTTTGGCCTTGTCCATCACTTGCCCATCATTTGTCCATCACTTGTCCGCGATTTGTCCATCATTTGTCCGACAAGAGACCGTCAAGAGCTTCCAGGGACTCCAAATGAGAGCAGACACCCCGACAGCCATATATCTCCGGAAGGCTGACGATCGTGGCTACGCGATGGTGTCGCTACCTCGGCCGTCCGTTGCCAAAGCAACCCGGAATACCTGCCGATGTCACGAAACCCGGACAAGGAGCCGTATCTCCGCGAGGGGTGCAGCTAAACTCGCGGGACGACGAGCGCACGCATTCTGGACGAGAGCCCAACAAATCCCGACAAATGATGGACAAATGATGGACAAGGCGTCGACAAGGAGCCGTATCTCGACGAGGAGTGCAGCCGAAACCGCGGGACGAAGACCAAAACACGTTCCAGACGTGAGCCCGACCGATTGCCAACAAATGATGGACAAATGATGGACAAGGGACCGACAAGAGCCAATTGCGACCCCAAATGGATCCCGATCGCCGGACACCCATATATCTCCGGGGAGCTCTCGCCGAGGTCTACGCGATGGTACCCTTTCCGAGGCTGTGCGCCGTCATGGCAACGCGCAATTTCCGCCGATGCGACAAAATCCGAAATGGGCGACCGCAGACCCTGCCGAGGTTACCTTCCGGAGTCCTTCCCGGCGTGCTGGACGACCATCCGATGGGCGGTGCCAAAATACGAACCCTGCCGATCGAGTTTTGACTGCGCTGTGCAGTGCCGAAGGCAGAACATGAGACTCGTGGGACCAAGTCAGAGACATCCACATATGACCCGAGAGCTGCCGACGACGCCGATCCGAAGCCATGGATGCCCGTGATCTGCAGGGACCGTGTCCTGATCCGATCGCACTCTGCTGGAGGATCTGCACGTGCCGAAGTGAGTCTCGCTTCGTCCCTGGCGCTCGTCGAGGCCTGAAACTTCTCTGCGCACCATGTCGGGACACTGGGGGCTCAGATCCAGGGGAAAAGGCACAAAATCGCAGAATCCAAGCCGCCGACGCTGTCGGACTGGCCTCGATTTGGGGGTTTGGGGCGCTCGGCTCGGGAGCTCGTCGGCCCTGGCGATCGCCTGTGTTTGGCTGGCAGCAGGCAAAGGACTCTGTCGATAGTCCGAGCATTTTTGGCCAGGAGGGAAGTCCCACTCAACGGGGCTGAATACGTTCTTCCGACTTGGTCTCGTCAGCAAGCCGATTGGAAGCGTGCCCGTCTTTCTCGGCGATCGTGATGCCGCATGTCGGATCTGCGACGAAAAATTCCAGCTCCCCGGAACAGTTTCAACCGTGCGAATCGGTGCACCGGTCGTGCCGCCGAGTGGGCCGAGGTCCCGGGATATTAATATGTCGCCCGGATCTCATGGTATGAGATCCAGGTTCCTGCGCCACGGAAACGAGGAAGGGGGGCTTGGCGCTGACTCGCAAAATTATGTTGGGCCCGGCAGTCGATTGAGGGTTGGTGCCGGAATTTTGCGAGCCCCACGGCACTCTGCGTGCAAAGCGCGTTTTGGCCTTGTCCATCACTTGCCCATCATTTGTCCATCACTTGTCCGCGATTTGTCCATCATTTGTCCGACAAGAGACCGTCAAGAGCTTCCAGGGACTCCAAATGAGAGCAGACACCCCCGCCATATATCTCCGGAAGGCTGACGATCGTGGCTACGCGATGGGTCGACCTCGGCCGTCCGTTGCCAAAGCAACCCGGAATACCTGCCGATGTCACAAAACCCGACAAGGAGCCGTATCTCCGCGAGGGTGCAGCTAAACTCGCGGGACGACGAGCGCACGCATCTGGACGAGAGCCCAACAAATCCCCGACAAATGATGGACAAGGCGTCGACAAGGAGCCGTATCTCGACGAGGAGTGCAGCCAAACCGCGGGACGAAGACCAAACACGTTCCAGACGTGAGCCGACCGATTGCCAACAAATGATGGACAAATGATGGACAAGGGACCGACAAGAGCCAATTGCGACCCCAAATGGATCCCGATCGCCGGACACCCATATATCTCCGGGGAGCTCTGCCGAGGTCTACGCGATGGTACCTTCCGAGGCTGTGCGCCGTCATGGCAACGCGCAATTTCCGCCGACGCGACAAAATCCGAAATGGGCGACCGCAGACCTGCCGAGGTTACCTTCCGGAGTCCTCCCGGCGTGCTGGACGACCATCCGATGGGCGGTGCCAAAATACGAACCCTGCCGATCGAGTTTTGACTGCGCTGTGCAGTGCCGAAGGCAGAACATGAGACTCGTGGGACCAAGTCAGAGACATCCACATATGACCCGAGAGCTGCCGACGACGCCGATCCGAAGCCATGGATGCCCGTGATCTGCAGGGACCGTGTCCTGATCCGATCGCACTCTGCTGGAGGATCTGCACGTGCCGAAGTGAGTCTCGCTTCGTCCCTGGCGCTCGTCGAGGCCTGAAACTTCTCTGCGCACCATGTCGGGACACTGGGGGCTCAGATCCAGGGGAAAAGGCGCAAAATCGCAGAATACCAAGCCCGCCGACGCTGTCGGACTGGCCTCGATTTGGGGGTTTGGGGCGCTCGGCTCGGGAGCTCGTCGGAACCCTGGCGATCGCCTGTGTTTGGCTGGCAGCAGGCAAATGGACTCTGTCGATAGTCCGAGCATTTTTGGCCAGCCGACGGGAAGTTTCACGCAACGGGGCCTGAATACGTTCTTCCGACTTGGTCTCGTCCAGCAAGGCCGATTGGAAGCGTGCCCCGTCTTTCTCGGCGATCGTGATGCCGCATGTCGGATCTGCGACGAGAAAAATTCCAGCTCCCCGGAACAGTTTCAACCGTGCGAATCGGTGCACCGGTCGTGCCGCTGCGAGTGGGCCGAGGTCCCGGAAGATATTAATATGTCGCCCGGATCTCATGGTATGAGATCCAAAAGGTTCCTGCGCCACGGAAACGAGGAAGGGGGGCTTGGCGCTGACTCGCAAAATTATGTTGGGCCCGGCAGTCCGATTGAGGGTTGGTGCCGGAATTTTGCGAGCCCCACGGCACTCTGCGTGCAAAGCGCGTTTTGGCCTTGTCCATCACTTGCCCATCATTTGTCCATCACTTGTCCGCGATTTGTCCATCATTTGTCCGACAAGAGACCGTCAAGAGCTTCCAGGGACTCCAAATGAGAGCGGACACCCCCGACAGCCATATATCTCCGGAAGGCTGACGATCGTGGCTACGCGATGGTGTCGCTACCTCGGCCGTCCGTTGCCAAAGCAACCCGGAATACCTGCCGATGTCACAAAACCCGGACAAGGAGCCGTATCTCCGCGAGGGGTGCAGCTAAACTCGCGGGACGACGAGCGCACGCATCCTGGACGAGAGCCCAACAAATCCCCGACAAATGATGGACAAGGCGTCGACAAGGAGCCGTATCTCGACGAGGAGTGCAGCCAAAACCGCGGGACGAAGACCAAACACGTTCCAGACGTGAGCCCGACCGATTGCCAACAAATGATGGACAAATGATGGACAAGGGACCGACAAGAGCCAATTGCGACCCCAAATGGATCCCGATCGCCGGACACCCATATATCTCCGGGGAGCTCTCGCCGAGGTCTACGCGATGGTACCCTTCTCGAGGCTGTGCGCCGTCATGGCAACGCGCAATTTCCGCCGACGCGACAAAATCCGAAATGGGCGACCGCAGACCCTGCCGAGGTTACTTCCGGAGTCCTCCCGGCGTGCTGGACGACCATCCGATGGGCGGTGCCAAAATACGAACCCTGCCGATCGAGTTTTGACTGCGCTGTGCAGTGCCGAAGGCAGAACATGAGACTCGTGGGACCAAGTCAGAGACATCCACATATGACCCGAGAGCTGCCGACGACGCCGATCCGAAGCCATGGATGCCCGTGATCTGCAGGGACCGTGTCCTGATCCGATCGCACTCTGCTGGAGGATCTGCACGTGCCGAAGTGAGTCTCGCTTCGTCTCTGGCGCTCGTCGAGGCCTGAAACTTCTCTGCGCACCATGTCGGGACACTGGGGGCTCAGATCCAGGGGAAAAGGCGCAAAATCGCAGAATACCAAGCCCGCCGACGCTGTCGGACTGGCCTCGATTTGGGGGTTTGGGGGCGCTCGGCTCGGGAGCTCGTCGGAACCCTGGCGATCGCCTGTGTTTGGCTGGCAGCAGGCAAATGGACTCTGTCGATAGTCCGAGCATTTTTGGCCAGCCGACGGGAAGTTTCACGCAACGGGGCCTGAATACGTTCTTCCGACTTGGTCTCGTCCAGCAAGGCCGATTGGAAGCGTGCCCCGTCTTTCTCGGCGATCGTGATGCCGCATGTCGGATCTGCGACGAGAAAAATTCCAGCTCCCCGGAACAGTTTCAACCGTGCGAATCGGTGCACCGGTCGTGCCGCTGCGAGTGGGCCGAGGTCCCGGAAGATATTAATATGTCGCCCGGATCTCATGGTATGAGATCCAAAAGGTTCCTGCGCCACGGAAACGAGGAAGGGGGGCTTGGCGCTGACTCGCAAAATTATGTTGGGCCCGGCAGTCCGATTGAGGGTTGGTGCCGGAATTTTGCGAGCCCCACGGCACTCTGCGTGCAAAGCGCGTTTTGGCCTTGTCCATCACTTGCCCATCATTTGTCCATCACTTGTCCGCGATTTGTCCATCATTTGTCCGACAAGAGACCGTCAAGAGCTTCCAGGGACTCCAAATGAGAGCGGACACCCCGACAGCCATATATCTCCGGAAGGCTGACGATCGTGGCTACGCGATGGTGTCGCTACCTCGGCCGTCCGTTGCCAAAGCAACCCGGAATACCTGCCGATGTCACAAAACCCGGACAAGGAGCCGTATCTCCGCGAGGGGTGCAGCTAAACTCGCGGGACGACGAGCGCACGCATCCTGGACGAGAGCCCAACAAATCCCCGACAAATGATGGACAAGGCGTCGACAAGGAGCCGTATCTCGACGAGGAGTGCAGCCAAAACCGCGGGACGAAGACCAAACACGTTCCAGACGTGAGCCCGACCGATTGCCAACAAATGATGGACAAATGATGGACAAGGGACCGACAAGAGCCAATTGCGACCCCAAATGGATCCCGATCGCCGGACACCCATATATCTCCGGGGAGCTCTCGCCGAGGTCTACGCGATGGTACCCTTCTCGAGGCTGTGCGCCGTCATGGCAACGCGCAATTTCCGCCGACGCGACAAAATCCGAAATGGGCGACCGCAGACCCTGCCGAGGTTACCTTCCGGAGTCCTCCCGGCGTGCTGGACGACCATCCGATGGGCGGTGCCAAAATACGAACCCTGCCGATCGAGTTTTGACTGCGCTGTGCAGTGCCGAAGGCAGAACATGAGACTCGTGGGACCAAGTCAGAGACATCCACATATGACCCGAGAGCTGCCGACGACGCCGATCCGAAGCCATGGATGCCCGTGATCTGCAGGGACCGTGTCCTGATCCGATCGCACTCTGCTGGAGGATCTGCACGTGCCGAAGTGAGTCTCGCTTCGTCTCTGGCGCTCGTCGAGGCCTGAAACTTCTCTGCGCACCATGTCGGGACACTGGGGGCTCAGATCCAGGGGAAAAGGCGCAAAATCGCAGAATACCAAGCCCGCCGACGCTGTCGGACTGGCCTCGATTTGGGGGTTTGGGGGCGCTCGGCTCGGGAGCTCGTCGGAACCCTGGCGATCGCCTGTGTTTGGCTGGCAGCAGGCAAATGGACTCTGTCGATAGTCCGAGCATTTTTGGCCAGCCGACGGGAAGTTTCACGCAACGGGGCCTGAATACGTTCTTCCGACTTGGTCTCGTCCAGCAAGGCCGATTGGAAGCGTGCCCCGTCTTTCTCGGCGATCGTGATGCCGCATGTCGGATCTGCGACGAGAAAAATTCCAGCTCCCCGGAACAGTTTCAACCGTGCGAATCGGTGCACCGGTCGTGCCGCTGCGAGTGGGCCGAGGTCCCGGAAGATATTAATATGTCGCCCGGATCTCATGGTATGAGATCCAAAAGGTTCCTGCGCCACGGAAACGAGGAAGGGGGGCTTGGCGCTGACTCGCAAAATTATGTTGGGCCCGGCAGTCCGATTGAGGGTTGGTGCCGGAATTTTGCGAGCCCCACGGCACTCTGCGTGCAAAGCGCGTTTTGGCCTTGTCCATCACTTGCCCATCATTTGTCCATCACTTGTCCGCGATTTGTCCATCATTTGTCCGACAAGAGACCGTCAAGAGCTTCCAGGGACTCCAAATGAGAGCGGACACCCCGACAGCCATATATCTCCGGAAGGCTGACGATCGTGGCTACGCGATGGTGTCGCTACCTCGGCCGTCCGTTGCCAAAGCAACCCGGAATACCTGCCGATGTCACAAAACCCGGACAAGGAGCCGTATCTCCGCGAGGGGTGCAGCTAAACTCGCGGGACGACGAGCGCACGCATCCTGGACGAGAGCCCAACAAATCCCCGACAAATGATGGACAAGGCGTCGACAAGGAGCCGTATCTCGACGAGGAGTGCAGCCAAAACCGCGGGACGAAGACCAAACACGTTCCAGACGTGAGCCCGACCGATTGCCAACAAATGATGGACAAATGATGGACAAGGGACCGACAAGAGCCAATTGCGACCCCAAATGGATCCCGATCGCCGGACACCCATATATCTCCGGGGAGCTCTCGCCGAGGTCTACGCGATGGTACCCTTCTCGAGGCTGTGCGCCGTCATGGCAACGCGCAATTTCCGCCGACGCGACAAAATCCGAAATGGGCGACCGCAGACCCTGCCGAGGTTACCTTCCGGAGTCCTCCCGGCGTGCTGGACGACCATCCGATGGGCGGTGCCAAAATACGAACCCTGCCGATCGAGTTTTGACTGCGCTGTGCAGTGCCGAAGGCAGAACATGAGACTCGTGGGACCAAGTCAGAGACATCCACATATGACCCGAGAGCTGCCGACGACGCCGATCCGAAGCCATGGATGCCCGTGATCTGCAGGGACCGTGTCCTGATCCGATCGCACTCTGCTGGAGGATCTGCACGTGCCGAAGTGAGTCTCGCTTCGTCTCTGGCGCTCGTCGAGGCCTGAAACTTCTCTGCGCACCATGTCGGGACACTGGGGGCTCAGATCCAGGGGAAAAGGCGCAAAATCGCAGAATACCAAGCCCGCCGACGCTGTCGGACTGGCCTCGATTTGGGGGTTTGGGGGCGCTCGGCTCGGGAGCTCGTCGGAACCCTGGCGATCGCCTGTGTTTGGCTGGCAGCAGGCAAATGGACTCTGTCGATAGTCCGAGCATTTTTGGCCAGCCGACGGGAAGTTTCACGCAACGGGGCCTGAATACGTTCTTCCGACTTGGTCTCGTCCAGCAAGGCCGATTGGAAGCGTGCCCCCGTCTTTCTCGGCGATCGTGATGCCGCATGTCGGATCTGCGACGAGAAAAATTCCAGCTCCCCGGAACAGTTTCAACCGTGCGAATCGGTGCACCGGTCGTGCCGCTGCGAGTGGGCCGAGGTCCCGGAAGATATTAATATGTCGCCCGGATCTCATGGTATGAGATCCAAAAGGTTCCTGCGCCACGGAAACGAGGAAGGGGGGCTTGGCGCTGACTCGCAAAATTATGTTGGGCCCGGCAGTCCGATTGAGGGTTGGTGCCGGAATTTTGCGAGCCCCACGGCACTCTGCGTGCAAAGCGCGTTTTGGCCTTGTCCATCACTTGCCCATCATTTGTCCATCACTTGTCCGCGATTTGTCCATCATTTGTCCGACAAGAGACCGTCAAGAGCTTCCAGGGACTCCAAATGAGAGCGGACACCCCGACAGCCATATATCTCCGGAAGGCTGACGATCGTGGCTACGCGATGGTGTCGCTACCTCGGCCGTCCGTTGCCAAAGCAACCCGGAATACCTGCCGATGTCACAAAACCCGGACAAGGAGCCGTATCTCCGCGAGGGGTGCAGCTAAACTCGCGGGACGACGAGCGCACGCATCCTGGACGAGAGCCCAACAAATCCCCGACAAATGATGGACAAGGCGTCGACAAGGAGCCGTATCTCGACGAGGAGTGCAGCCAAAACCGCGGGACGAAGACCAAACACGTTCCAGACGTGAGCCCGACCGATTGCCAACAAATGATGGACAAATGATGGACAAGGGACCGACAAGAGCCAATTGCGACCCCAAATGGATCCCGATCGCCGGACACCCATATATCTCCGGGGAGCTCTCGCCGAGGTCTACGCGATGGTACCCTTCTCGAGGCTGTGCGCCGTCATGGCAACGCGCAATTTCCGCCGACGCGACAAAATCCGAAATGGGCGACCGCAGACCCTGCCGAGGTTACCTTCCGGAGTCCTCCCGGCGTGCTGGACGACCATCCGATGGGCGGTGCCAAAATACGAACCCTGCCGATCGAGTTTTGACTGCGCTGTGCAGTGCCGAAGGCAGAACATGAGACTCGTGGGACCAAGTCAGAGACATCCACATATGACCCGAGAGCTGCCGACGACGCCGATCCGAAGCCATGGATGCCCGTGATCTGCAGGGACCGTGTCCTGATCCGATCGCACTCTGCTGGAGGATCTGCACGTGCCGAAGTGAGTCTCGCTTCGTCTCTGGCGCTCGTCGAGGCCTGAAACTTCTCTGCGCACCATGTCGGGACACTGGGGGCTCAGATCCAGGGGAAAAGGCGCAAAATCGCAGAATACCAAGCCCGCCGACGCTGTCGGACTGGCCTCGATTTGGGGGTTTGGGGGCGCTCGGCTCGGGAGCTCGTCGGAACCCTGGCGATCGCCTGTGTTTGGCTGGCAGCAGGCAAATGGACTCTGTCGATAGTCCGAGCATTTTTGGCCAGCCGACGGGAAGTTTCACGCAACGGGGCCTGAATACGTTCTTCCGACTTGGTCTCGTCCAGCAAGGCCGATTGGAAGCGTGCCCCCGTCTTTCTCGGCGATCGTGATGCCGCATGTCGGATCTGCGACGAGAAAAATTCCAGCTCCCCGGAACAGTTTCAACCGTGCGAATCGGTGCACCGGTCGTGCCGCTGCGAGTGGGCCGAGGTCCCGGAAGATATTAATATGTCGCCCGGATCTCATGGTATGAGATCCAAAAGGTTCCTGCGCCACGGAAACGAGGAAGGGGGGCTTGGCGCTGACTCGCAAAATTATGTTGGGCCCGGCAGTCCGATTGAGGGTTGGTGCCGGAATTTTGCGAGCCCCACGGCACTCTGCGTGCAAAGCGCGTTTTGGCCTTGTCCATCACTTGCCCATCATTTGTCCATCACTTGTCCGCGATTTGTCCATCATTTGTCCGACAAGAGACCGTCAAGAGCTTCCAGGGACTCCAAATGAGAGCGGACACCCCGACAGCCATATATCTCCGGAAGGCTGACGATCGTGGCTACGCGATGGTGTCGCTACCTCGGCCGTCCGTTGCCAAAGCAACCCGGAATACCTGCCGATGTCACAAAACCCGGACAAGGAGCCGTATCTCCGCGAGGGGTGCAGCTAAACTCGCGGGACGACGAGCGCACGCATCCTGGACGAGAGCCCAACAAATCCCCGACAAATGATGGACAAGGCGTCGACAAGGAGCCGTATCTCGACGAGGAGTGCAGCCAAAACCGCGGGACGAAGACCAAACACGTTCCAGACGTGAGCCCGACCGATTGCCAACAAATGATGGACAAATGATGGACAAGGGACCGACAAGAGCCAATTGCGACCCCAAATGGATCCCGATCGCCGGACACCCATATATCTCCGGGGAGCTCTCGCCGAGGTCTACGCGATGGTACCCTTCTCGAGGCTGTGCGCCGTCATGGCAACGCGCAATTTCCGCCGACGCGACAAAATCCGAAATGGGCGACCGCAGACCCTGCCGAGGTTACCTTCCGGAGTCCTCCCGGCGTGCTGGACGACCATCCGATGGGCGGTGCCAAAATACGAACCCTGCCGATCGAGTTTTGACTGCGCTGTGCAGTGCCGAAGGCAGAACATGAGACTCGTGGGACCAAGTCAGAGACATCCACATATGACCCGAGAGCTGCCGACGACGCCGATCCGAAGCCATGGATGCCCGTGATCTGCAGGGACCGTGTCCTGATCCGATCGCACTCTGCTGGAGGATCTGCACGTGCCGAAGTGAGTCTCGCTTCGTCTCTGGCGCTCGTCGAGGCCTGAAACTTCTCTGCGCACCATGTCGGGACACTGGGGGCTCAGATCCAGGGGAAAAGGCGCAAAATCGCAGAATACCAAGCCCGCCGACGCTGTCGGACTGGCCTCGATTTGGGGGTTTGGGGGCGCTCGGCTCGGGAGCTCGTCGGAACCCTGGCGATCGCCTGTGTTTGGCTGGCAGCAGGCAAATGGACTCTGTCGATAGTCCGAGCATTTTTGGCCAGCCGACGGGAAGTTTCACGCAACGGGGCCTGAATACGTTCTTCCGACTTGGTCTCGTCCAGCAAGGCCGATTGGAAGCGTGCCCCCGTCTTTCTCGGCGATCGTGATGCCGCATGTCGGATCTGCGACGAGAAAAATTCCAGCTCCCCGGAACAGTTTCAACCGTGCGAATCGGTGCACCGGTCGTGCCGCTGCGAGTGGGCCGAGGTCCCGGAAGATATTAATATGTCGCCCGGATCTCATGGTATGAGATCCAAAAGGTTCCTGCGCCACGGAAACGAGGAAGGGGGGCTTGGCGCTGACTCGCAAAATTATGTTGGGCCCGGCAGTCCGATTGAGGGTTGGTGCCGGAATTTTGCGAGCCCCACGGCACTCTGCGTGCAAAGCGCGTTTTGGCCTTGTCCATCACTTGCCCATCATTTGTCCATCACTTGTCCGCGATTTGTCCATCATTTGTCCGACAAGAGACCGTCAAGAGCTTCCAGGGACTCCAAATGAGAGCGGACACCCCGACAGCCATATATCTCCGGAAGGCTGACGATCGTGGCTACGCGATGGTGTCGCTACCTCGGCCGTCCGTTGCCAAAGCAACCCGGAATACCTGCCGATGTCACAAAACCCGGACAAGGAGCCGTATCTCCGCGAGGGGTGCAGCTAAACTCGCGGGACGACGAGCGCACGCATCCTGGACGAGAGCCCAACAAATCCCCGACAAATGATGGACAAGGCGTCGACAAGGAGCCGTATCTCGACGAGGAGTGCAGCCAAAACCGCGGGACGAAGACCAAACACGTTCCAGACGTGAGCCCGACCGATTGCCAACAAATGATGGACAAATGATGGACAAGGGACCGACAAGAGCCAATTGCGACCCCAAATGGATCCCGATCGCCGGACACCCATATATCTCCGGGGAGCTCTCGCCGAGGTCTACGCGATGGTACCCTTCTCGAGGCTGTGCGCCGTCATGGCAACGCGCAATTTCCGCCGACGCGACAAAATCCGAAATGGGCGACCGCAGACCCTGCCGAGGTTACCTTCCGGAGTCCTCCCGGCGTGCTGGACGACCATCCGATGGGCGGTGCCAAAATACGAACCCTGCCGATCGAGTTTTGACTGCGCTGTGCAGTGCCGAAGGCAGAACATGAGACTCGTGGGACCAAGTCAGAGACATCCACATATGACCCGAGAGCTGCCGACGACGCCGATCCGAAGCCATGGATGCCCGTGATCTGCAGGGACCGTGTCCTGATCCGATCGCACTCTGCTGGAGGATCTGCACGTGCCGAAGTGAGTCTCGCTTCGTCTCTGGCGCTCGTCGAGGCCTGAAACTTCTCTGCGCACCATGTCGGGACACTGGGGGCTCAGATCCAGGGGAAAAGGCGCAAAATCGCAGAATACCAAGCCCGCCGACGCTGTCGGACTGGCCTCGATTTGGGGGTTTGGGGGCGCTCGGCTCGGGAGCTCGTCGGAACCCTGGCGATCGCCTGTGTTTGGCTGGCAGCAGGCAAATGGACTCTGTCGATAGTCCGAGCATTTTTGGCCAGCCGACGGGAAGTTTCACGCAACGGGGCCTGAATACGTTCTTCCGACTTGGTCTCGTCCAGCAAGGCCGATTGGAAGCGTGCCCCCGTCTTTCTCGGCGATCGTGATGCCGCATGTCGGATCTGCGACGAGAAAAATTCCAGCTCCCCGGAACAGTTTCAACCGTGCGAATCGGTGCACCGGTCGTGCCGCTGCGAGTGGGCCGAGGTCCCGGAAGATATTAATATGTCGCCCGGATCTCATGGTATGAGATCCAAAAGGTTCCTGCGCCACGGAAACGAGGAAGGGGGGCTTGGCGCTGACTCGCAAAATTATGTTGGGCCCGGCAGTCCGATTGAGGGTTGGTGCCGGAATTTTGCGAGCCCCACGGCACTCTGCGTGCAAAGCGCGTTTTGGCCTTGTCCATCACTTGCCCATCATTTGTCCATCACTTGTCCGCGATTTGTCCATCATTTGTCCGACAAGAGACCGTCAAGAGCTTCCAGGGACTCCAAATGAGAGCGGACACCCCGACAGCCATATATCTCCGGAAGGCTGACGATCGTGGCTACGCGATGGTGTCGCTACCTCGGCCGTCCGTTGCCAAAGCAACCCGGAATACCTGCCGATGTCACAAAACCCGGACAAGGAGCCGTATCTCCGCGAGGGGTGCAGCTAAACTCGCGGGACGACGAGCGCACGCATCCTGGACGAGAGCCCAACAAATCCCCGACAAATGATGGACAAGGCGTCGACAAGGAGCCGTATCTCGACGAGGAGTGCAGCCAAAACCGCGGGACGAAGACCAAACACGTTCCAGACGTGAGCCCGACCGATTGCCAACAAATGATGGACAAATGATGGACAAGGGACCGACAAGAGCCAATTGCGACCCCAAATGGATCCCGATCGCCGGACACCCATATATCTCCGGGGAGCTCTCGCCGAGGTCTACGCGATGGTACCCTTCTCGAGGCTGTGCGCCGTCATGGCAACGCGCAATTTCCGCCGACGCGACAAAATCCGAAATGGGCGACCGCAGACCCTGCCGAGGTTACCTTCCGGAGTCCTCCCGGCGTGCTGGACGACCATCCGATGGGCGGTGCCAAAATACGAACCCTGCCGATCGAGTTTTGACTGCGCTGTGCAGTGCCGAAGGCAGAACATGAGACTCGTGGGACCAAGTCAGAGACATCCACATATGACCCGAGAGCTGCCGACGACGCCGATCCGAAGCCATGGATGCCCGTGATCTGCAGGGACCGTGTCCTGATCCGATCGCACTCTGCTGGAGGATCTGCACGTGCCGAAGTGAGTCTCGCTTCGTCTCTGGCGCTCGTCGAGGCCTGAAACTTCTCTGCGCACCATGTCGGGACACTGGGGGCTCAGATCCAGGGGAAAAGGCGCAAAATCGCAGAATACCAAGCCCGCCGACGCTGTCGGACTGGCCTCGATTTGGGGGTTTGGGGGCGCTCGGCTCGGGAGCTCGTCGGAACCCTGGCGATCGCCTGTGTTTGGCTGGCAGCAGGCAAATGGACTCTGTCGATAGTCCGAGCATTTTTGGCCAGCCGACGGGAAGTTTCACGCAACGGGGCCTGAATACGTTCTTCCGACTTGGTCTCGTCCAGCAAGGCCGATTGGAAGCGTGCCCCCGTCTTTCTCGGCGATCGTGATGCCGCATGTCGGATCTGCGACGAGAAAAATTCCAGCTCCCCGGAACAGTTTCAACCGTGCGAATCGGTGCACCGGTCGTGCCGCTGCGAGTGGGCCGAGGTCCCGGAAGATATTAATATGTCGCCCGGATCTCATGGTATGAGATCCAAAAGGTTCCTGCGCCACGGAAACGAGGAAGGGGGGCTTGGCGCTGACTCGCAAAATTATGTTGGGCCCGGCAGTCCGATTGAGGGTTGGTGCCGGAATTTTGCGAGCCCCACGGCACTCTGCGTGCAAAGCGCGTTTTGGCCTTGTCCATCACTTGCCCATCATTTGTCCATCACTTGTCCGCGATTTGTCCATCATTTGTCCGACAAGAGACCGTCAAGAGCTTCCAGGGACTCCAAATGAGAGCGGACACCCCGACAGCCATATATCTCCGGAAGGCTGACGATCGTGGCTACGCGATGGTGTCGCTACCTCGGCCGTCCGTTGCCAAAGCAACCCGGAATACCTGCCGATGTCACAAAACCCGGACAAGGAGCCGTATCTCCGCGAGGGGTGCAGCTAAACTCGCGGGACGACGAGCGCACGCATCCTGGACGAGAGCCCAACAAATCCCCGACAAATGATGGACAAGGCGTCGACAAGGAGCCGTATCTCGACGAGGAGTGCAGCCAAAACCGCGGGACGAAGACCAAACACGTTCCAGACGTGAGCCCGACCGATTGCCAACAAATGATGGACAAATGATGGACAAGGGACCGACAAGAGCCAATTGCGACCCCAAATGGATCCCGATCGCCGGACACCCATATATCTCCGGGGAGCTCTCGCCGAGGTCTACGCGATGGTACCCTTCTCGAGGCTGTGCGCCGTCATGGCAACGCGCAATTTCCGCCGACGCGACAAAATCCGAAATGGGCGACCGCAGACCCTGCCGAGGTTACCTTCCGGAGTCCTCCCGGCGTGCTGGACGACCATCCGATGGGCGGTGCCAAAATACGAACCCTGCCGATCGAGTTTTGACTGCGCTGTGCAGTGCCGAAGGCAGAACATGAGACTCGTGGGACCAAGTCAGAGACATCCACATATGACCCGAGAGCTGCCGACGACGCCGATCCGAAGCCATGGATGCCCGTGATCTGCAGGGACCGTGTCCTGATCCGATCGCACTCTGCTGGAGGATCTGCACGTGCCGAAGTGAGTCTCGCTTCGTCTCTGGCGCTCGTCGAGGCCTGAAACTTCTCTGCGCACCATGTCGGGACACTGGGGGCTCAGATCCAGGGGAAAAGGCGCAAAATCGCAGAATACCAAGCCCGCCGACGCTGTCGGACTGGCCTCGATTTGGGGGTTTGGGGGCGCTCGGCTCGGGAGCTCGTCGGAACCCTGGCGATCGCCTGTGTTTGGCTGGCAGCAGGCAAATGGACTCTGTCGATAGTCCGAGCATTTTTGGCCAGCCGACGGGAAGTTTCACGCAACGGGGCCTGAATACGTTCTTCCGACTTGGTCTCGTCCAGCAAGGCCGATTGGAAGCGTGCCCCCGTCTTTCTCGGCGATCGTGATGCCGCATGTCGGATCTGCGACGAGAAAAATTCCAGCTCCCCGGAACAGTTTCAACCGTGCGAATCGGTGCACCGGTCGTGCCGCTGCGAGTGGGCCGAGGTCCCGGAAGATATTAATATGTCGCCCGGATCTCATGGTATGAGATCCAAAAGGTTCCTGCGCCACGGAAACGAGGAAGGGGGGCTTGGCGCTGACTCGCAAAATTATGTTGGGCCCGGCAGTCCGATTGAGGGTTGGTGCCGGAATTTTGCGAGCCCCACGGCACTCTGCGTGCAAAGCGCGTTTTGGCCTTGTCCATCACTTGCCCATCATTTGTCCATCACTTGTCCGCGATTTGTCCATCATTTGTCCGACAAGAGACCGTCAAGAGCTTCCAGGGACTCCAAATGAGAGCGGACACCCCGACAGCCATATATCTCCGGAAGGCTGACGATCGTGGCTACGCGATGGTGTCGCTACCTCGGCCGTCCGTTGCCAAAGCAACCCGGAATACCTGCCGATGTCACAAAACCCGGACAAGGAGCCGTATCTCCGCGAGGGGTGCAGCTAAACTCGCGGGACGACGAGCGCACGCATCCTGGACGAGAGCCCAACAAATCCCCGACAAATGATGGACAAGGCGTCGACAAGGAGCCGTATCTCGACGAGGAGTGCAGCCAAAACCGCGGGACGAAGACCAAACACGTTCCAGACGTGAGCCCGACCGATTGCCAACAAATGATGGACAAATGATGGACAAGGGACCGACAAGAGCCAATTGCGACCCCAAATGGATCCCGATCGCCGGACACCCATATATCTCCGGGGAGCTCTCGCCGAGGTCTACGCGATGGTACCCTTCTCGAGGCTGTGCGCCGTCATGGCAACGCGCAATTTCCGCCGACGCGACAAAATCCGAAATGGGCGACCGCAGACCCTGCCGAGGTTACCTTCCGGAGTCCTCCCGGCGTGCTGGACGACCATCCGATGGGCGGTGCCAAAATACGAACCCTGCCGATCGAGTTTTGACTGCGCTGTGCAGTGCCGAAGGCAGAACATGAGACTCGTGGGACCAAGTCAGAGACATCCACATATGACCCGAGAGCTGCCGACGACGCCGATCCGAAGCCATGGATGCCCGTGATCTGCAGGGACCGTGTCCTGATCCGATCGCACTCTGCTGGAGGATCTGCACGTGCCGAAGTGAGTCTCGCTTCGTCTCTGGCGCTCGTCGAGGCCTGAAACTTCTCTGCGCACCATGTCGGGACACTGGGGGCTCAGATCCAGGGGAAAAGGCGCAAAATCGCAGAATACCAAGCCCGCCGACGCTGTCGGACTGGCCTCGATTTGGGGTTTGGGGGCGCTCGGCTCGGGAGCTCGTCGGAACCCTGGCGATCGCCTGTGTTTGGCTGGCAGCAGGCAAATGGACTCTGTCGATAGTCCGAGCATTTTTGGCCAGCCGACGGGAAGTTTCACGCAACGGGGCCTGAATACGTTCTTCCGACTTGGTCTCGTCCAGCAAGGCCGATTGGAAGCGTGCCCCCGTCTTTCTCGGCGATCGTGATGCCGCATGTCGGATCTGCGACGAGAAAAATTCCAGCTCCCCGGAACAGTTTCAACCGTGCGAATCGGTGCACCGGTCGTGCCGCTGCGAGTGGGCCGAGGTCCCGGAAGATATTAATATGTCGCCCGGATCTCATGGTATGAGATCCAAAAGGTTCCTGCGCCACGGAAACGAGGAA